>JAMKCH010022038.1:0-316278 GCA_023653785.1 Ophioderma brevispina
AGGATACAGGACATAGACTGCCATTTGGTAGCCAATCAGAACGATTACGCAAGTAATGCCCTCATCGCCACATTTGTTATGACGACGCCATGCTTAAAACTTGTGTCTAACATGGTGTCCGCATGCATGAAAATTGTACATTGTTTCTACTAAAGGTTACCTTTTTTATTAGCCCATTAGAATATGTCAAATAACCTACTGATGTCAGATTTCGAGATAAACATGATTTAGGTGATTTGTTTTACCAATTCCCCACACCAAGTAAAAAAAAAAAAAAAAAAAATAATGGCGATTATTATGTTTGCAGAATCTTCCGTCCTCATCACTTGTAGACACCCTAAATCCATGGATTTCACGAATCGGATTCGAATAAAAACTCCCGCGATCCAATTATTTAACAAGATGGATTCAACCGGTGTTGCAGGAGATATAGTCCCCCGGACTCACAGTCCGCAACAAATGATACATAGGGCAATCAATTCAGTTGACGCTTCACGCACATTAGTTTAACGCTTTTATTCCGTTGTCGTCTATGACCCGGACTATGAATCCTACCGGACCATATCTCCTTTCACCCGGGTTCTTTTTTACCGATCATCCCTCGGTAATTAATTTTCCCTATAAAGTGTTTGTATTACGTGCGTTTTTTTTATTACCAATCGTGTGGGTTCCACAAGTACGTCCATTTCTATTGATTTCTTTCGTGAACGTCAACAGACAATTGCAATCTGTGGTTAGGATCGACCCCCAGTTCAGCCAAGCGTAACACGCATGGCGAACGATGCCATGATTGCTTTAAACATTGTTCCAAAATGGCTCAATTAGAACAGCACGGCAAGTTAGCAGGATAATTGGCTATTGTTATTCGCGGCTAGACGGATATTCGGCGGACATTCGCCTAACGGACCTTCGCCGACCGTTTTTTCAATGACTCGTAGCAAAAAAGTAACCACACGATTTTTTTTAATTTTTGCTTCAATAAGTTCCCCAGCAAACCCACACCTTCCCACAAACAACAAATAAATACCTACTCACCAGCAGCTTAAGGGGGATAATAGGGTTAAAATCAGGTCATTTTGCTGCCATATGATATAATTAAGGACTTACGCCCCCCCACCCTGAAAAAAGATAACCACACGATATTGTTTATTTTTGCTTCAAATATTCCCCAGCACCCAAATCTATTTATTTTTTTGGTAATTGTCTGACTTTAAATGCGTTTCTTTTCAACCAAAATATTAAATCCGCCAAGCCGTTATGCGTGTACTAAGTGGGTCCCATGGACCCACCCCCCCCCCCCCATATTGGACTAACGGATTCGTCTGACTTTTTTGTATTAGAATGTGTGTTTGTGTGGGCTGCGACCAAGTAGGTCCCGTACCACTTTATAGCTTTTTTCTTGGGTTTGATTAACTGAAAGCTATTATTTTTCTTTATTTTTTTTATTTATTTATTTTATTTAGTTTAATTTAATTAATTTATATTTTTTTTGTGCTTCTTTCCCTGAATTTGTTGTAATTTTTTTTGGGGGGGTGGTGGGAGTGTAAAACTGGTAGTTTTTCAAAAAATCAATATTTTGGGAACCTTTTGGAATATTTTTTTTTCCTAAATTTTATTTGATTGTTTGATTTTATTTGTGTGTGTGTGAGTTTTTTTGTTTGTTTTTTGAATTTGTAATAATTCAGTTGTTTTGTTTTTATTCCTTCTTCTTTTTTATTTATTTATATTTATTTATTCATTTTATATTGTTTCTGTTTATTTTTCTTGAATTGGGTCTGACTGCTTGCTATGACTGCTTGCTATCGCGGTACTGTAACCAATATATATAACATGTATCATGGCCCAACCCTAAGGTCCAGACAGGTACACCGCTGTATAATATTTGACAGAGCAGCTCGTGTGCTGCTCGTGTCAACCCAAATCTTGCTCAAATTTCATTTCAGAACCCGAGTTGTCCATATGTCAGCCATGTTTTTGTGAAGTTAAAAATCGGAATGTTTGACCTTTGGCAGCAAACAGTTTTCGCACAGTTTACGACAGAAAATTACCGTCCCCATGCATAAAAACACCATAGAATTGTATATCACTATTTATTGGCTATAATCCAGTGTAAAACTTTACCACTTCCGTGCACATGAGATGGCGCCTGATTTTGTTGGCATAAGCACTATTTGGGGGCGTACCGCGTAACCCGTCTACGCTCATGTGAGAAATCGCTAAATAGTGCAAAATTTTATACCGGAAAAGGCGTAATCAATTTCGAGGTTATCAAAGAAAAGTCTTGCGCATAAACTCTGCAACTCTCATTTCTGAACGCAAGGTAACTCGAGATACGCCTACGATATAACAGAAGTTTCTATATAAAGTCTATGGGAGGCGAATTAGTGGTGTGAACCGCTAAGAAAGGGGGGGGGGGGAAATGATTACCACTTGAATATCTAGTTCCGGCAAAAATTGTGGGATAGTATACCTATTTTTTCAAAACAATAAGGCGCCCGCAGTTTCAGCGATATCTTGTCCCCTTTTTGGACGAGAAATTAAAAGTGGTGTCAAATTAATGCTGTGAGTTCTGCTTTGATATCATATAGTTAAAGCGGCAAGTTCGTTTATTTACAAACAAAATAATAGGAAACTACATGCTTTTCAGAAGGGACTCCAAGGTCACGTTATAAGTGTCACACCATGCAATGTGTCGTGTTCCATAAGTTGTGGGCCAAAATCTTAAAAAACACAGGTTCGGTCGGGGGTAGTAAGTCCTTAAATTATGTCATTGAAAGACATGACGATTCGCAAACCTAATTATCTCCTTAAGCTGTGTGAAGTATTATTTTTTTGTTTGTGGAAAGAGTGTGCGTGCTGGGGAATATTTGAAGCGAAATAAAAAATAATCGTGTGGTTTCTTTTTTCAGGGGGTTAGTGCCTTAACTTATTCTATGAAGAACATGACGGATTCCCAACCCTAATTATCCCCTTAAGCTGTGGTGAAGTATTGTATTTTTTTTGTTTGTGGGAAAGTGTGGGGGCGGGGAATATTTGAGCAAAAATCAAAAATATCGTGTGGGTGACTTTTTCAGGGGGGAGTAAGTCTTAAATTATGCATATGAAGAAAATACTGATTCCAAACTAATTATCCCCCCTTAGCTGTGGTGAAGTGTTTATTTTTTTTATTTTTTTTATTTTTTTTATTTTTTTTACTTTTTTGGAAGTAAAAAAAAAAAAACAAAATATCGTGTGGTTACTTTTTTTTTGCTATGATTCATTGAAAAAAACGGTCGGCGAATGTCGGTTAGGCGAATGTCCTCTAAGCCGAATATCCGTCTAGCCGAAATATCCAATATCCTGCTAACTTAACCGTGCTAATTAGAACGGCTTTTGCAAGGCAACAACCGGGCAGTACAAAAGCGTATTTCTGAACCTGGGAATGACCGTGTGTCTCAAAAAAAGAAAACCATCAAAGCGCCCTCTATTTCACGAAGAGAAAAAAGTAAACCATACAAATTAATAACGTCTAAAAAGTTCATTTCGTTAGGTTTCTGACACCGAAACAATATTATCAAAAGGACATATATTTACCGAGTTATTGACCGATTACAATTTGTACCACTTTTCGTTTTATCCACGGATTGTTACTTTTTACTTGTCTTCAGACAATACACAGTCTCCAAGCACATTCTTTTGTTTAATTTTTGTTTAATTGAACTTTTGTTTTTTCATGGGCAATTTATCTTTGCTCTATTGATCTTCGAGCTTGTTATTACACCTATGGACCACTAGCAAACTTGCTAGAACTTCTCAACATAATAACCAATAACCGCTGCCTTTCAAGCTATTATAAAAACACTCCAAAAGCACCTCATTTTCTCAAAATGGCTACCTTCGTCTTGTAAAGCTACAACGATTATGTAAACATAATAATCATAAAATATTCTTCAAATACACGAATTTATTGGGCTCGTCATGAGTTGGAAAATATCGGGATTTGCTTCGTCCGATATTTTCCAACCCATAACGGGACCAATATATTTGTGTATTGGGCTCAGATGCATCCAATTTTATACGAAAATCGGCCATTGCGTCCGTTCAGAGAAGTGAATGTTCTAAAGATGTTTTTTTAACACTTACACGTGGTGCTTCCAACACTAGCGGGTGGCTCACAATAATCAAAATTAAACACTACATCTGCGGCTTTTGAACTCCCGTGGATCTTTAATTAGCGATCCTGTAAATGTAGCCTCAATCTGCTGCAGATTCACCTGAGTTTTACTATTTTCGTGTTTTCTTTGCTATTTTTTAAAAATCTTTTCAAAGAGATGCCATGTTTTACAAAAACAAGTTTATTACATAAAGCACCACACATCCCCGTTAAAAGCATCAAGCAGATAATTAACACTTGCGAGTGATTTGTTTCCAATGTAAATACGCTCTCGTGTAAACATTAACGGTTCCAATTACAAGAAACATTCATTACACCAAATGCCATCTGTGTATTGTAGAGACAAACGCTTGGGCAATGAACCCGGTACAACTGATTGGCCCTATTGTGACGACGACATATTGGAAACTACCACAGCAAAATGTAAATGGTGTAGAGAAGAGCGAACGTAAAAATGAATCAACTACTACTACTTATACAGTTCTGAGTTTCAAATTCATTTGTTCATCCGTTTATATCTAAAACCTTTATTTCTTCAACTCATATACAAATAATCGCCTTATATGTGTCCGTTGTTTTACTGTAATCATGAAAGTACATCCGTGTATTATGATGTAGGTGCAGGTAAATTCAAGGGTGAGCATAAACAATATTACATTGAATGCAGAAAGTGTAATTTTTATTTGTCATCAAATTTTATAAATGGCGGCATTTCAAAGAGAAGGTTAACTGTTGGCTGAAAGCTTTTCTAGAAAAATACACTTTTCGTATCGCAGTGAAAACAAAGTGCGCAAAATCAAAAAATACGATCACTGCAAATTTTGAGACACTACGCTTTCAACGCGCATCGAATGATTTGTTTTACGCACATTGTTGCTAAGCATAATTATTTTTGCCAAATTCCCGGATGTCCGCTTCCGGCTATAGGTCGATACTACAAGTGGTAGCATCAGGATAATGTGAAACTGTATCACATTTATAACTATAATTATTGTGTTCTTATTGATGTGATCATTTTTGGACATTCCAAGTTCTTTTTATATAGTCGAAATTAATATCATAATGTGCACTGGACTCCTTGAATGTTTATAGGTTATGTCTGGCCTGTGGTGTTCATTGGATACCGTGAAAAAACCGTCAATTTAACCCGAATCGATATAATATTGCATAAAAGCAGGCGGGTGACACTGTGTACAAATGCCCATAGACAATTTCGATATCGATGGTGATAGCGCCACCATTTTCGATAAGCTACATAATTAATTATGCATATACGCACTCATGACGTAACCCGGGGGATGACGTAGCGTAATAGCGCCACGCACGACTCGCGAACTATAAGCTACAGATTTCATGCAGATCAGTGTGCAGTACGCATCCATTCTCTTGATCGAGTGTCCTATCCCGATTTATTTAGGATCCCTGATAAAAGCCCTCTGAAAAATGATGCAATGTTCAAAAAGGTGTTTCGTACTGGTTTACTTCGTTAAGACTGTCTTTATGTTGTCGTCACCATGTGTAAAATATGCGTTAATTGTATTTTTTTTTTCATTAAAGAACAACTTTTTAAACAGTCACTTGGATGAACGCCTTACATTTGAAGTACATATTTTGTTCCAGCTAACGGTCACTACATTTACATTCAAGTGGGTAAAATACACACTCGCAGTGAGAAAATCCGAGGAGTATTAGTTGCAAAAGAAATGAAAAGTAAACATACATTCTCAAGTTGTCTTTGATCGCCGTGATCCTCTTCTAAAAGAAAACGAAATCGGATATAAGAAAAAAGCCAACGTACTGTACAAGTACCTTTGGTCATTAACGGTTAACCCGAAAATAAATCTCCTGTGTTATATTTACAGCTGACGTCTAACTCTGATGGCTGAAGGGGTTTCTGCGTGCAAACTTTTATTGCTTTTTCAGCTTGTTGGATCAGTAAAGAAGATGGTATTGATATGTTTGTACGTTTTAAGCTATCGAATTTGAGTTTTGTGGAAAGCTGGTGATAATGTCCTATACACTTATTACTCTATGAATTCGAGATGCGTATGTATTTTCTTATACACAATTTACTCCTAATACGATGTGAGTATCCAACCCAGGAAAGAATATGAAGTCCAGATGTATGTAGGTTAGAAAGTTTCACTCAACGGTAAATCCGAACTGTTTTCAAATAAGCGGAAGTGATTGCAGCATGGGTTAATTGTTGCAGCCCTATATTCACTACTCTGCTAATATTTATGATTAACCATTTAAACGGCAGGTTTTTAGCCTCTCTTTTGCGAAAGAAATGCTGAAAGCTGAGGAGGACAATGAGAAAAATAGGTCTTTTATCTGATATCAATTTGATATTACTTTCAGGTAAAAGGGAGTCCCAAAGACGATCGGAACCAGCACTTTTAACAGGTTCAAGGTCAAATGTCATCCAGGAGTCGCAAGGTGATATAAACTTCGCATCGCGAAATTCACAATCTCCTTGTTTCAGTAAATTATTTTCTTTACTCATCCTTTAAAGACTTGGTCGCTTATTTGTTATTGTTAATGTTGTTGGTGCTTTGTTTTTTCATTTAAAAAAAATAGATTCTCCAAGCTATTCAAACTATGGCAAATATCTGAATCTTATTTTTACGTCAGAAATCGTATATTTAGAGAATAAAAGATAGGATTTGTTGTTTTGCCCTACACGGTTACAAAAATGTCCGTTAAGTTACGGAAATTTCTGGCAGCAGTATTTCCCAGCACATTTTTTAGGGTAAATTTACAGATATTTCTGTCATTAAAACGGAAATTTGTACAGTAATTTTTACAGAAATTTGTCTCCTATTACGGAAAAAATTTTGGTATTTTAACAGATTTTTTCCGTAATTTAAAATTACGGAACAACAAAAAAAGTCCGGAAATTATGCTGCCAGAAATGTTTGAATATTTCCGTAATTAACATTTTTTAGTTTTTTGTTTTTTATTTTTCTTGTTAAAAATTATTTTAAAACAGAAATTTACGGAAACTGTTTTCTTACTTTACGGAATTTTTAACAGTGTATCTAATATCGTGTCATATTGGATGGGCAGTCCAATATTTTGAGTAGTGGATGCCGGCGCAGCCGGTATACATTACTTTTACCTCGAAATAAAACATTTGGCTGTCCCTATGGCCAACTTAGAATTAAGCCCTCGAACCTTAAAAATGCATTATTTTGGATAGGTCATGTACCTGCGATTTTTCATAAACGGAAGGCCCCGCTCCCTTGCTGCAACAGATTTGACTGTGAAACGTACATGCCATAAAATTAGGTAAAAAATTAAAACGCTTTGTTGGAACAAATATCTTAAAAAGCGTGTCGATGACAAGTTTCTGACGGGTACGAGTTCCAAGTTTGATTGTATTTCTTGGGAAATCAAGAGATACAATGATCTAAATAGAAGGCAATGAATTGCACGTTCAAATATACAAACCTATTGAAACACAAAATATTGCAAGCAATAGAACATTTTTAGTAATAAATGCAAGGAAACTTGCATGTGTTTTACATATTTGCATTTAAAAATTTGTTGCACCAGTTAACATTATGTTCTTTACAGTGTAATTGTGGAATTCTTGAACAGAAAGTACAATTGCATTGGGCATTCCCCATTGTCGAAAGGTAGAGACTAATAGTACCCATTATAGAAAAGACGAAACAGAATTGTCAAAGTTAGAAGAAACATCTAAGAGATTATGTGCTCTTCATCGGTGCCTGAAATCAAGTCTTTTAATTAAAAAATAAAAATAAAATACACTAAAAACAAAACCAACCAACTATAGCCAACAAGTAAGCAACCGAACAGACAAACAGAATAAAACACATTTTTCGCAGCACCTACAGACCATGCCACCATGCCCGACCTGTACATCAATCATACATTAAGAAGACTACTAAAAGAGAGCGAACGTTTTCAATGAAAATCGTCTGGCGTAGTAATCGAGCTTTGACATTTATAGTTGTGTTTTGATACACAATTTTATGACCAAAATTTCTAGCTCGAATGAGAAAAATAGCTCAAAACTCTCGTGTTTGTTTTTGTTGCACGAGCTCTTTTAACGGCTTACTTTAAATTTTGAGTTGGTGCACGTGTTGTGGATAAAGGAAACACTAGATTGGTCTCAACGACCGACCAATATCATAAAAAAGTCATCTCTCAAAGTCAATCATAGCTAGGCCATGTACTGCAATCAGGAATTCAATCCTTGGTCCTGCATAGTGCGGAAAATTTCACAATGTGTTGTTGTTGTTGTACGGTTCCGTCATGACTGACAGGTCACGACCTTCGTGATCACATGCCATCTCTGTCTGTCTGCTGCCAAAGCATACACTGATGGAAGAGATTTTCCAACAAGAGTTTTAATCCTGTCGATCCACCGTGTCCGTGGCCTCCCACATTTCCTCCTTCCTTCAATCTTTCCTTGAAGGATGACTTTTTCAAGGCAGTTACCCTCCCGTCTTGCTAGGCCATGTACTGCAATCAGGAATTCAATCCTTGGTCCTGCATAGTGCGGAAAATTTCAGAATGTGTATCAGCATCGAAAAAAAAATCACTAACCTTATTGTTAATGGCTTATCATAATCTTTTATGATTATGATTAATGAGAAAACGTTTTTTGTTTTGTCCGAGACTTTTCTAAATTGTATTTGAATATAATGAATATACTGATTTCATGTGTCAACTGTATGTGTATATTAATTAAAAATAAATCCTTAGAAACTGTTCCATAGATCTTTAAAGTTGATGTTATTTTTTTTAAACGGTCTTTGTAAGTTTAGTTACAAAATAATCGGCATTTAAGGAGTTATATTATATTGATTCTATATGCAGTAGGTACTATAAAAATTAGCGGCAGTTTAGAAACAGTGTGTAAAATATTTACACTCTAAATAAAATTGATTAGTTTATTAGGTTATTGAATAGGGATACGAAACTGACGGAGATGAAGAAAAGAAAACCAACCATTTTCTCAATTCATATCTGTCATCGCCGTGTGATCATGACTTTCAAGAAGTCGAAATAGGATAATAAAAGTCAATGTATTCTACAATTCTTTTCGTGGGCAGATATTAACCTTAAAGACTGACTACGATATTTTTGAAATATAATTGTTTGTGTATTTATTGAAAATAGTCAACTAGAACTAAAGATAGTCACCTAAAATGCCCAAAAGTTTGAGATGTATCGGATTTTTCGTTTCCATGCAGTAAACATTTATGTGTAGTATACAGTGCCATAGGATACTGTGTATAACTAAATTTCCGGATCCGGAAATTTATAACAAAGTTGCGATTTTCTATATGAAGGATTTCGATTTGAGCTTAGCTATTTCACACAGTGTTTAGTATATGGACAGGCATTATGTACATGCAAAAAACACAATTTGTTTGAAATTGAAGGCGCCCTCGTCGGGAAATCTCTGAGTCAGCCTTTAAATACATCTTAGGTTTATTATTTCTGACATCCATCATTGGTGGCGGAGAGGGTTCACGTGTTAAGACTAACCCGTTATTTCATGTTTGTGAGCGTTCACAAATTCCCATGCGTTCTTATCGCATTCTATGGTTAATACCGTAAAAGTGTATGTAGTATTAAAATTGCATTTATGCAAAGGTAGACGAAAATTTATAAACAAAACCCTTTAACATCATAGAAAAATTTAAGGGAGTTTAAACATGTGCTTTATTCCGTGAAGGCTTTCCGAATTCATAAGTGTGTCAGAAAAATAGTGTGTCAGGTGGGTCATGTTACAAAAACTCCCATAAACTCCCGAGGTCAGTTTATAAAGCGAACAAAAATACATCAATATTTAAAGTATAATTGACAAAGTATCATTCTAATTAGAATTTTACTACTTGTAATTTTATAGAAAACATTTCAGATTTGAGTTTTAAATACTACAGAAGCGTTTGTAAAGCGTCTAAAGCACATAACAGAATTGACAGCAAGTGAGAAAAAAATCACTGTCCTTCCGGGACTAGAACCTTGGACTCACCAATTGCTGGATCATGAAGAGTGAGATTTAGAAGAGAAGTGATATTATATCTATAGGTCTTAAGTTATACTACCATTTTCGCTACGGTTTTGTTGGATAAAGACCTCAGAGCAGAAAAAGGAAAACAAAAACACGTTTATCAAGTACAGAGAAAATGCAAAATTAAAAAGTAAATGGCCATAGTGCAGTTAGTGTCCACTGTAAACGGGCCTCGACCTTTTGCCCACCCAACCATATCATTGTGACATGAATCCATTCATAAGTTTGATCGTATGTAAATGATTCCCACTTCACAGGGCACCATCCAATCACTGATCAATGACATGCTATGGATGAGCGATTACCAACACACTGTGTGCATGAACATTGGCGAGTAGGCCTGTTTTTACACACGTTAGAAGCCTTGTTAGAAATGGTCGTTTCGGCACCGTTAGAGCATCAGCCCAGAAGGTTTTGGTTAGACGAACGAGATACCAATATCTGAACACGGGAAAATTCAGAGAAAAATATAACTTTTGAAAATATGAAAGTCTGCCGGGGACCCGTTGTCGCGTGTAGCCCCAGGAGAGGGGTAAAGTTACTATGGGGGTCAAATGTTTGATTTTTTTTTTTTTTTTTTTTTAAGGAATAATTTGAGCTATATTTCATTAGATTTAGAGCAGTTCAAATATTTGACCCCTATAGAAACTTTACCCCTCTCCTGGGGCTACACGCAACAACGGGTCTCCGGCAGACTTTCATATTTTCAAAAGTTATATTTTCTCTTAATTTTCCCGTATTCGGCTATTGGTATCTCGTTCGTCTAACCAAAACCTTCTGGGCTGACGGTCTACGTATGTCAACCAAATTACATCACCATGTAGAGAATAAGATTATCTTGGTTGTCAGCTTCTACGAAGAGTATAGGTCTAACCGTTTGTCCATGGCGCCCTCTTGAATCTGCCCAGCAATCACTGGTGATTTTTGTCCTAGAGTTAGCATTATACTCTACCAAAATACCACTCTTTATAAATTAACCATTTTCGGATTTTTCTGAATGTTCAATTATCATAAAATTCACATATGTTATTGATGATAATATATTCTACAATTAGAGCTTCTACCAAGAAAATCCCTTGAGCACTTTTCTCGCAACGACGCGAGTTTTCTCAAGTCCTATGCGTTAGGCACAGAGTACGCATGACAGGTCATAGGCCTATTGAATGCACTGTGTGCACAGTGAATAGGGAAAACGGACAGTAACTGCAAGATGCATAGTTAAAAACTTATATAGATTGTAAGACGTAAATGGAATGCATACTGGTATTGTGATAAAAAAGGAATGTGCCAAAACGTAACCATTAAATACTGTTGATTGTTGCAAAATGGAAGCTCAAAAGGCACAGTCTAATGTTCATGCCATGAGGTTTTATGGTTTTGATAAATTGATATACGGAAATGTTCTGCTTTGAAGACAGTAGTGCTAAAGCGTTGCTTATTTGTACAAGGTTTAACCCTTTATCAAGATCAGAGAAGGCTTCAAAAATACAAAGTAAATTACATGTTTAACGCTGAAATACATTCTCTATGTTATCAAAAATTCAAAATACAAAGTATAGTGTAAAAAGGCAATGTCATATAACTTCGCCAAAACATTAATTACATATTTAACAAACTTTTAGTCTCAAATGTGATTATCAGTGATATACAGGAAAGAGAAAATAGTGGTAAAAGATGAAATAGAAATCTAGTTGAATTTTATGAAGCAATGAAGCCCAATCTAATCTTAATGCCACGAGGCTTCATGTTCAAAGTTCGGTGGCGGTCCTTATCAAAATTTCCAGAAGTAGGAAGTATGCTGATAATGTTGGCATCGTCAATAATGTGTTGTTCACAATGAATATGTTAAAGTGAGTGGCGGGGTAAGTGGTATCTGGTTCGCTGGCTGCATTGCTTCTGATAGATCCTAGGTTATCAACGAAACGGAAGTCTTGGAATTTCCAATATAAATCCTATTACATTGTTGGTACGGCGGTCCGGAAAGTGTGTAGTCTGTGTCACAGACTGCGAAAGATATTATCTTAATTAGTACTGAGCGAGAGATCAGTCCGTCATAGCGAATGCATGCAAATGAAACTAAATCTCAAATATCTCCGGAAAACGAAGGGGTTCTATGGAGATTTTTGCATCAGAGGGTCCGTTGATATGTTTTGTTTTGAATATGTATCGTAATTGGGTCTGAACCTATAGAACCTAGCGAGGAAATTGAATGTTTTTGTCGGGTACTTCGGTGCTCGCAAACACGGAAAAGTGAACACGCAATCGCTACGGGCCGCATCCTTTTTTCCCACAATGCCTTTCGGTATTATTCCAGTCTTGAGAATTTTCAAACGCTGGTTCAATTTACGCCAACTTTTTTTTTAATTTTAGAAACAGGATATACGTACTTACCGGACCGATGTACATCGTTGGCAAACAATAGCCTAGATCAATTTTGGAGGTACAAGAAAAGGGTGATGTAATATGATGTCGAACGTCATCAACTAACAATCTAAGTAGTGTGAAGAACATGTCTGTTACATGAACACATATCAGAAGACGTTTTGTAGATCAGCGGCACGTACAACTTGATCTCTGATCTCTTAGTTCGCGGCGATATTCAATAATATTGAAGCGGATTGAAGTACAAAGCTTTCTTTTTCCTTATCGCAGCGAGTCGAAGTTAGATAGGATGGCGTCCAAGTTACTAAGCCCGAGTGGACAGGCAAGTCATCTCGATCAATACAAGTACGTACCAAAGGCGGGGCCAGTAGCGTAACAGGTGGGTACAGGTTGTCACCCCAGAGAGCGGGAAGAAAAGGCTTGAAAATCATGCTAATTCAGTACTTTTTCCTGCTCACAAGAAAATTTTCACTTCCAACCACGAAAATCTGCCTTAAATCCACAATCAGTATTTTTTTTCCAACTAAGATCAAAACCACACAAAAAAGCGATTCCAAATTACAAGACAAAAACAAAACGGCATTTGAATAGCGCCTTCTCAAAAACAAGGTCAACGCGCTTAAAAAAAAGAAGAGTAATTTATATTTAGCCTAAAACATGGGTCATCTTTTACAATACCTGTTGTATTATATGCGATAGTATTAACATAACCTAGGAAAAACAGACTGCATAATTAAATACATGTGACCGGCAATAACAAAAAAACACATTTAAGCACACAATCAACTCTTAGGAAATAGAGAAATTTTAGGCTTTCTTAAAAGTAACAATGGACTTGGGTGGCGACAGAGAGGCAAAGAGTTCATGGATAGGGGCCGGCATGATGAAAGCAATGTCACCCACTGACCTTTTGTGCGGGAAGCAGTGAGGAGCGTCTTGTCATCTACAGAACGCAATCCTGGCCTGCCAGGACTATACAAAGAGAGGTATTCCGACAAGTAAGATGGGCAATTGTCCTGAAATGCCCTTGTAAGTAAGACGCATAAGCTTAAAGACAACGCGCTCACTAAATGGTAGCCAATGGAGCTCTTTAAGGAGTGGTGTGGCTGGTGTCCGTCTATCAGATCTGAACACCAGCCTGGCCCCTCTTTTCTGCAAAATCTGAAGTTTACTCCGATCTCTGGCCGACCTTCCATACAAAAGTGATTGGCCCATAGTCAATGCGAGATAAAATCAGTGAACGGACGAGATGATGATTACAACTCTCAAATGTGATAAAGCGGCGGATCGGAAATATTGCGAAGGTAAAAGTTAACAGACTTAATGATGACCTTTACATGTTCAGTCATAGACACTGTCTGATCAAAAAACGACACAAAGGTTTCTAATTGCCGAGGGCTGGGGACATCCACTGTCCCGACCCTGATTGTAATATCTTTGAGGCGATTTGGGTAATAGGCTGAACATGCGATGAAATAATTCTGTATTTTCATCATTCAATTGGAGTTGGTTACAGGCGCATCCACTAATGATTTTCATCAATACAAAGAGACAGTCTTTTGGGACAGCATGTTTGGCTCACATCAATTTAGGAATCAAATGTCCAAATAGACTGTTACATCATCAGATACATGTGGTAAGTAAATATTGTGCTTCCGGTGATGATGCGATCAGTATGTGTCATTATGAAAATAGAGAGCCGACCACAGAACCCTGAGGAAGACAGAAAGGGAGATGATGCTGTTTGAAATTGCAATCCCCAATGGCGCACACGAAAGCGCGGTTTTGCAGGTAAGACCGAATCCACTGTAAGGCACTACCTTGAATTTTGAAAGTATCAAGTCACCTATCCAAAAGAATGGCCATGTCAACAGTATTCAAAAAGCTGCAGGAAATATCTAGCAGGCACAAATCGCACTGCATTACTGTTGTGCAATTGCATTGAGGATATCGTCTGAACGCAGAAGTGCCGTTTCAGTGCGTGTCGTCTTTGTAACTGACTCCCGACAACTTCTATTTAAAGTTCATTGAGACAAGATGATCCTTATCTGGGCACTCACTATTTTCTCCATGAATTAGACCGGCAGCTAATATTTGACACAGGAGATTTAGTTTTGGACACCTCTTTGTCTAGGGAAGGCTTTTTGAGATGGTGTTACAGCACTTCCCGCGAGCTGAGGTGGCGAAAACACAAGTGGGATAGACTTGTTAATGATCAGGTGTAATTGCTCAACCACGATGTTGCAACATTCTCTTAAGTAACACCAAGGGGATGGTGTTCTAACGGCACATGATTTGGTGGAGTTGACATAATCACCTTGGTTACCTCTTCAACAGTGACTGGATAATTAAACTCATGCATTGGATCGGTCTCATCAAGTATTGTTCCACTTGGATCATTCATGGAGTTGGACCTGGATAATTATCAAAGGTCCCGTCTGATTTGTGACCTTGTCGCTAAAACTGGCAAATGGCTACTTCCGTCAGTAGCCTGAATTACAGTTAGGGCATATCAACACCTTTACCGTTCTTTAACTTAAGCATTTTAAAGCGGTCTTGAAGTAGTCATTTTCCACTGTTTCTAGACCTTAAAAAGTTGGATCTCGACTTTTATTTAAGTAAACAAAACATACAAGTCATCATTTCTTGACAAATACGCAGTGTTACGCTGAGCCACTCACAGGGGTCTTTACTACAACAATTTCCAATACAACACTGCAAAAATGGACTTTAATGAAAAATAGGAGGCGCGATTTGTTTACAAATTCAATAAATCGCTGATAGTGGCTTTAAAACCACCTCCAACCGGAAAGATCTGCCTCAAAACCGGGAAAATTGCCCCGTCAGACCCCTGTTACGCACCTGGGCGGAGCATTTAAATTCTGCCAATGTAATAAAATCCAAATAAGATCAAAACCACACAAAAACTCGATTCCAAATGAATTTTATTGCATATGGAAATTGTTGTCTATGCAAGCACTTTGAATTTAGATGGGTAATTAAACACGGACCATTGTTCTAACGGCCTAAACTCGGGCCACCAAATTTGCACCTAGCTTTATAAGCTCCCGCAAATTTCAGGCAAAGGACCACGAATATCCCCCATAGGCACCACCCACTGGTAACATTTACGTCCACTTGAAGACATTCACACTCTGGTCCACCCCAAGCCCAAAATCTTGGTTTTCAAGGTGCTACTTTCAATCTTTCAAATTTAAGTCTCTCAGATAAATGCGACTGTTAAAGTTAATTATTCCACAGTTCCAATTATTTACGAACGAGCCACACCAAGACTAAAAAGTGTAGGTCCCCCCTGGAATGTTCAACTAATTCCCACCTGCGATGGATTCCAGGATTCTCACCAAAGGGTATCCCGCACAGAACCAAATAACTAGGCACCTGTGACAGATCAAGTATGCCAAAGCTTGTCCTCAAGTCATGCGCTCACCTCAGACTAATCGTGGGGATATTAAAAAAAACGAGCCGCAAAGACTAATTCCTGACTTAAATTTGACTCGAACGTTGCAAACTCTGACATAATTTATAACACCAAACTGGAGACAAGGCCTCATTCTTGACCTCCTTAACCTTACCTCAAAAATATTCAAGAATTTGTTTTGATATTCACATTCTCTAAAGTGCCAAACCTCAAAACCAAGACCTCTCCTCACATTCTGGAGAAAAAAAATTACATGGCAGCAATTTCACATCCCATTCACTACACAGCCTTACCACATGGCTGCCAGATTATCTCTACCCAATAAACTTAACGCCAGCATGACAAGCTTCCTAACAAATTCTATAAACCCATTTACCTCCAAACATATTTCTCCAGAAAAGAGAAATCACAGTTTTGCATGACTAAGTAATCCTTACCAGACTTCAGCATAAGAGATATTAAAAGCACACTTGTGCTCGGGCCGCCGACTACTCTCAGACTGAAGTCCTGCCAAGAACCACCTGGCATGGATGCATACCAAAATAATTTGCATAACAATATGCTTCCAGGGCCAAAAGAGGATAAATTTATCCAGTAAAATAACGCGCATAGAGAGCTGACAACGCTCCAGTTGCTACAATATAGGCGGCTGGTAAATTATGCTTTTTAGAGGGACGAATCAGAAGATCATAGCTCCTGAGGATGACTTTTAGATGGCAAGATTACTTTGGTGGTATGTATTATCTTCAGCGAACATTCTTCTATCCAGCAACTCTAGACATTGGTAGATCCGATATTAAGAAAGGATACTTATGCGCGTTGTAGTAAAACAGATGCTGCAGCAGCATAATGTATAACAAACCATGTAGCTGATTTCTACTTTTAGGACCAGCCCCATTTCAACTCGTTTTGACGTGAGAGCTGAAAACGTGATATTGTAATCCACTTAGAGTAATGTGTAAAATTAATATTGGTCGACCAAAATGGGGTCACATTTTCGCTCATAACATCTAACCAAACATCCTTTAGCCGTACGATTTCACAGAGTATATGAGAAACATAGTAGCTTTTCTCAGATACCAAAATTACGACCACTTACAGTAAACGCTGGGAATTGGGGACGAGGCTATTAGCGATCGGACCATGGTCCTTTTTAAATTATGATTTTACAAACATTAGCCTCCCTGTAAATTATTTAATATTAATCCTTAATAATAATAATTATCATTATTAAACACGATCTTATTGGCATTTAAGGCGAAATGATTGTGACGATTTCCTGATGGCAGCGAAATGATTGTGACGATTTCCTGATGGCAGCGTAATAATAATTAGACAACAGCGCAGTGAGCGATCTTTGGGCTGGAGTCTGGCGCTTTATAAATGTCCACTATTATTATTATTATTTCTTTATCATATAAATACCGCAGGTAAATAAACAGATGGATGGATGGACGGACAAACAGACGGACTGAGAAGCAGACAGTCCGACAGAAGGACAGATAGATAGATATCTTAATATTATACACATGTGTGCAGATTTAAATCAGCACCACAAGTTAATCACTGTTGGATTTTTTTACAATTCAGTGTGACATCCAAATATAGAATCAGAGTCACGTACATTGAACCACTAGAGATGATCAGACTGTAGTCCTCTCGGGAGTCAGGGCTGATTAGATGGAAGTGCCATACAATATAAATGACAATATTACCAGACGGAGACACATGACCATATTTAAACCAGAACGAACAAAAAGAAACACGGAACACATTATTTGTAGGAATGCCAATTTAAGACTTCCCTTATGATATATACATGCGGATATGTTTTTGACCTTAACACTGCTACTAGACAAATATAATATTGTCAATAATTTACTACATTACCTACAGGATTTATATTGGTTGCGATGAACTGGCTGGATCATGCCTATCGTGTTTCATAAATTACTGCGCGAATGGCAATGCACACAATATAATCAATACAGAGTGTTTTTAGGTAATTCTACTCTGCCAGCAATCAAAATGTAGATCCGAGGATCTTTTAGTAGTGCATTGAACGCAAAATAAAAAAAATGAACTTCAGTCTTTTCTAATGCAAGCCATGATAGGAATATTTTTGTTTACAAAAGGCGCAATATTTAAAATATCGCCATAATCCACTTTATTGGGCTTATTTCAGTGATACACGATAGAGAAAGGCTTTTTCCAATGAAATCAATTGCAAGGAATCAATAGTAAGTGCTAAGATGCCGCAAGAAAGGAAGGAGGTGGCCTACTTCGTAAGTTTGAATTGAAAGACAAAACCGTAAAACATCTTACATATAGTCATGCCGACTATGCCGCCTTCTGCTCTTGCCGTAGAAATGCATATATTATACAGGAAACTCGCTGTTTGTCATTTCACCAATAAATCAATGAAATAATAAATCCACAACGTGATAATCGATTGCAGTCATCCAATATTTAAAGAAGCCAAATTTAATATTACACGGTATATGTACACATCGTTAATGTCCGAATGGTGAGAAAGTAGCTGTCTTCAATACGATTATGCGTTGAAGTTTAAATTGAAACTTAATATTATGTTAGCGTTATTATTTATGAATGCGGTCTCTGTCACATTTAACAAGCTTGTCGTCTGCTCAACGAAAAGGTGTACACATTCCGCCGCTTGTAAGTGCTTGGGTCATTGCAGTCCGTGTTGTTAATGAATTCAGGTTTGCTAAAAGGACAACGACATAAACTGTCTAAGGCGAGCAGTTAAACAGACTAAATTGACAAGTCAGACTGCACTGCTCAACCATGTTTTTCTTTCAGTAAAAACGTCACCACTTTGGCTTCTCAAAACATCAACAGAATCAATATGTCCTTTAGTATGATTTCATTCAGATTTCAACAATTCAACAGATTCATTTCTTTCTTACGTGTTGCACATCATGTGCGGATCAATTCTAAGTGATGTCAGATTGACCAACGTATTTTGGTATCAGCGCATAAACCGTTAATGGAAGAGTGTTCAAGGCGCGATGCATGAAGAGCCATTTCCTGGTTAAGCCCGACCGGTAGTGACGTCATCGGAGCATAATTCTTTGGTGATGGGGATTTTGTATTCTGGGAGTTACTCCCAGGCTTTGAATCTCGCTTCCCATCTCAGCAGTGTTTGCCTTTATTTGCAGAAGATTGCCGCCAGATCTCATGTTAGAAATTGATCTTTACATGCCAATATCAAACCGTTGAGGCTATGATTAGGTGATATCGGCATTGCCATGGTTACATTTTCAACGTGATGTATGATATCAATTTTAGAATCGACCCAATCAACACATGCAAGGGGTAGAGTTGATAAGAATAAAAGGATCGATTTGGCTTTACCAGAAAACGGTGGTCAGTGTCTAGGTTGGCATTTTCCTTTTGTCAACAATATTAAAAATGCCACAGTTTTGGGTTGTTTACTTTAAGAAAATTATTGACGTTCTTATTTCAATGTATTCAATGTATCCAGAGTATATCAACGGCATTATGACAATTAAAATGTTGTTCTAATTTCAATTAAGAAGCCAGCTTTTAAAACCCCTTGATTTCAATGTATTCCAATGTATTCATTGGCTAAATGGCATTGGCTACAATGTGAAAAAATTGCAAAAATATACCTGGAATATTTTTGGCATCTGTTTACTATAGAATAGGCACCTAATTGGCGTACGCATTTTCTATCATTCAATGTGGTCCAGTGAATTGAGTGTTCACCCCTACACAAAATGTTGTGGGTTCGAGCCTCGCTGCGTCCAACGTGTTTTGCCATGTACGTGTCTATTCTCATTCATTATTTGTTCCATGGGTTCAGGCAAGTCAATTTAGAGGTCATTTTCGTGAGGTGGCACTCTTTTATAATGAACGGATGGAAATTTGGCGTTTTCCAGCTCCGCTGTTAAATTACAATCTAGGATCTCGATTCTAATTACAAAATGGCTTCTTTCATGACAAAATACGCACTTTTGAGTATTACCGTTCGTAGGTATAGTTTACTATAAAATTACCAACACAACTGTGCAAAAATCTCAAATTTTGAAACTTGGGGCATTCTTCAAAAATTTGCTGTTATTGCTTTAAAAACAAAGGGTGTTTGCAAAGAAGGCAAAACATCCTGTTGATAAGGTTCGTGACAAGGTAGCATATTGCCTCTTATCATTACCGAGTGTCTATCTAAAGTACACTAACGGCATAATGACCATAATGTTGTTCTAATTTCAATTAAGAAGCCAGCTTTTAAAACCCTGTCATTACTCCAAACGGCTTGCGTGACCTGGTACCATGCAGGTATATGCAAAGCAAACTATTTCTTCAAATGTTTTATTTTGACAACATTGATATGCGTGTTTGTACTGCTCCCTGACCACTGACCATGAGTGATAGGCTATAACCAATTTAAAATTATTGCATATCAATTAAATTACTCATAGAACTGAATTTTAAATATATATTATATATATATATATATATATATATGAGATAATGAAATATCAGTAACGATCAAACAACGATCTAACGATTTCAGCTATCAGCTATCAAACTGCAACTAAAGGAAGATTTAAATCTCAATACTGCTGGATGTAATTCAAACGCCGCATTGTCTGTTTGCAATTTTGACGATAATGCCAAATATCGCGATATTGCAAAATCCATTCATTTCACTTTTCTGCAATATCGAATATGATTATGGCAGGGTTTTTGCAATTTTTCCCCATAGCGCGCAGCTGCTCCGTGCTCCATAACCTTTTATGGACACCGAATACTGTGGCCGTCGAGTGCATAAAGAAGATTTTCATTTTATTATTGTATACGCTCTTATTCTTGTAGTGGCAATCATTGAATTTGAGTGGCTTATTCCTACTGCTCCCGTTTCATATTAGACACTGTATACGAGGGTGTCGGATTGATTTGATATATTCCTTAAACTGATAAATCGTTCGTTTATAGGTTATATACCAATCGAATATCGTTGAAGAATCGAATCTACAACTGGTGCCTAGTTGAAGCAAGAGGCGTTCCTTCCAGGATGGTAATAATGATAAGAACAAAGTGAGCTGGTGAAAAACAACCACGCGCGTTTGATTTGAGCTACCCAACGGGGAAAACATCAAAACTCAAACCACTATGCTGAAACTAGACTTTTGTAACTAAAGCATTGTGGGATATACTTTGGATGGTTGTCATGCATTGTGACTGGCAACACGTCTGTTTTGAGCGCATACACTCGTACTATCTCTAAGGCGTGCCACGTTGGATGACAATTCGTATGTTCAGTGTGTACGATAGTCGGCAATTTTCCCATTGACAAGAAGCTCTATTCCAATTGCACAACGCATACACTCGTGGAAGCGAAGCGAAGGCTGTCTCTCTAACCGGCGGGTAAAAAGGCATGTTTTGTGGCTGCCAGGTCATGCGTTATTTTCTGCCTTACACATTCTAGTGACGGTCTCACCATGCTCAGATAGTTCACTTATTGAGGAGTTCCGCAGAGTACTGAGAGCGCTTGGCTGTCATTTGTACTTTGCTCCTCGCTATCTGCAAACTAGCAGCAGTGTAGGTTTCTTAATGTTAAATGACCGGGAGAACTCAAACTTTCCAATAGAGAATATACAGTTTGTTGGATATCATATTTTAAGCAGATCACGGAACAGCCTTACAAGGTTAATATCAACAATATGCCATTAGTAAACAATATGATTTGCGACACAGGTGGGATTGGAATGGGGTAAAATTCCTCAGGTTGTTGTCTGCATAGTTGCATTTTTGTCGGTCTATGTGACTTCACAAAACGGAGTTGGCGAGGTAGATTATGAGAACAAAACAGGATCCAGTGGTGAATCCGATAAGGAAGTCCTACTCGTGGGATTCATAGGAACCCTTCACGAAGGTCTCGAGCGCATTGTTAGGAGAACTGGCGGAGCTATGACCATTGCAAAAAACCACATCAACAATAGGTCTGATATACTGGCCGACTATATCTTGGAGTACGAATTCGCCGAAACTAATGCTACAGAATTGGGCAGCATAAATGCCCTTACAAAGCTCTGGAGAAACGACGTGGTCGGTTTCTTCGGGTTAGATATCTCCTGTGAGACTGAAGCTCATGTGGCGGCTGCTTGGAATTTACCCATGATATCATTTGTAAGTTTGTTATTTCTTTATTCCATCTTAATGTTTTCGCATTTCCCAAGCGCTTTTTCCTTTTTCTTTTTTCCTCGTTTCCTAAAAGTTAATTGCAATGCAATGTCAATCATTCAAATTACGACATCGTCCAAGGTTGTTTAGTTTTCTCAAAATAAACACTATCGGCGTATACGACGGTATACGGAAACGATCGCCTGTTGACCACAACTTATTCGCTGAAATCGATTTATACCTGGTGTTATCTGATGCCGTATGTTGTAGTAACTGTCAAACCTGTAGGAGGAGAATTGAGAGAATGTTTTAGACTAAATAAAGGCCAAGGAGCAGATGAATATCCTATGTAGGTGAAGAAATTTTAGCTCTTTATATACCTAAGGCAAACTCTTCAGTGATTTTTTTAAAGTGAGCCGAGATATCTGTTGTCAACTCTAAAGCTAAAATCCAGTTTCAATGCAATATTCAAGTCTTCCAATATCCTACGATACCCAAATGTGTTGATAAGACCAATCAAATAAGTCTTTAATTATCACACAATATTCATTAATATACAAATCCTACAATATTACAAATACGCAAAATTTTGTATTAGTCAATTAAACAGGTAACCCTGCGTTTTTCATCAATCGTGTGCACTCAGCACAGTCACTAGGTAGAACGATTCCAAGTAAGGATGAAAATCATAATCATAATGAATCGATCAGATCTGACGCGTAAAATACACTCAATATGATATCATTTGAGTATTTAAAAAAACGGAGTGGAGGCTTTTGATCTTTTTGGCTTGTTTACACTACATTCATCAAGGTACGATTGACCGAAAAAAATGAATCATGGCTGATAAGTTTTAAGCGTATTCTTTCCAGTGAAGCCCGAATCAGTAGAAGCAAAAATGATTTTTTAGTCTATGTAAAATAACGCTTTATTGAGTTGCACGTATTAATGTGGCGATACCTAATATCAATAAATGTAATATCAGTACATTTTTGGAATCACTTTTAAGATTTTTCGCATGTATACGTTTTCAAGATATGGTGGAGTGGTAGAAATGTACGATTTCGAATTTCCGCAATGTATTAATTCCTTGTCAAAATTTATATGGTTATAACGTCCGTGAATCAACGAAATATGCGCGTTCAGAAAACTTACAAAAATGTTGCAAGCTAGATCGGACATGTCACAAACCTCAAAAAAGTTGCTTCTTACAGAGAAAATATAACAAATAAATAAGTAAGTAAGAAATACAAAAACGGAAAAGTATAGTAATTTTGGATGTACATGCCTATATGAGAGATAGAATCATGTATTTAAGGGATGGCCTCTAAACACGACCTCCACACAAGCAGGCCTTCACATGGAATTTTAAATCTTGAACTGTTCATAATAATAGAAATCCAGCTTCGGTCTTGTCCCACCAATGCAGGGTCGATGGGCGGTCGTTGTTGAGAAACCATCTCTTTTTATATTGGAAAGAATATGCTGTACAGGTGTCTAAATAGCTATCCAAAAAGTCTATGAACAAAATCTAAATAGCTATCCAAAAAGTCTATGAACAAAATTCTTTCGTCCGTCCTTGAAAATCCTGAAAGGGTCTTCTTTTTGATTGAATTGTTTTTGCTAGCTTAATATGCATAATTTACCACATTGGTTCAAAAAATCCAGTTTGACTATAATTATTTGCTTAATGTAATCAAATTAAAGGCTCTTTGTAATGTTCGCATTCTGTATAAAAGCATCATTGTTTGTGCCAATTGCATCCAAATAATCTTGATTATTCAGCGAGCATAAGATTGACCAGAAGTGAAATAACATAATGGTGATGATTAACTCAGCAAGCACAGCCTTAAATAAAGCAAAGGACGTGAAGAATTGAATAGTATTATTGTTTTAATGTACCTGAAGTAGGTACATTTGATTCAGTACAGAAGCATATTGCATAAATAAGTAGATAAAAAGGGTATTTTATGAAATATTCGTTAGCAGCGTGTCTCCAAGAAATTAAACCCCGTCATTGTAGGATCGTAATTTGAAAACGACATGAGAAAATCAAGTATTTTTACTTGGAATGGAAGTGTACATTATATTTTAGGTTTGGTAGCAAAAACAAATGATTCGCTTCACTGGTATTGAAGGAATAGACCTACACAATAACTTAAAATAGGTGCTAAACCTCTCCATTCCAAGTTTGATGGTTGTTTCTATAGAGTGACACCAAAAAAGTTGTTTTTATACTAGATTAAAAGAGTATATTTTCTTTTAAATGTTGCAAAAATACAATTAAAGGTGCGTGTTCCGATCGTCTTTGGGACCCCTTGATTTACCCGGAAGTAGTATCGATTTTGATATCAGATGAAAGACCGTTTTTTTCCATTGCCGTCCTGAAATTTGAGCCCTCAAATCCATTTCATTCCCAAGATATAAACAAAAAAACGACCATATTTATGGTTAACCATCAATATTAGCACAGCAGTGAATAGGGCTTTGCAATATGCATTATTGCTTCTACCGTCCAAACCGCATGTTTGTTTCCCATGGTACTTGATGGGGCTCATGTGCAAGTGCCAGACTCTCATATCAAGTAGAGAACACAATAGACATAAATCGGAACAAGCATCTTTAAGTTAAAAAAAATATATATTTCCCCATTTCAATGGCATTTCCACAGTTACGAAATTTACTACACCAAATTTGCATGCAATAAATGTAGCGTATTGTGTTCGGTCCTTAGAAGCGCACACAACACAAAATATGCTAAAATTAAACTTATTTTGATGATAATGATTGCACTTTTTCCCTATCTGAGTAGATATCTTCTTCTATCAGCCTTTCTTCTATCAGCCTTCAACCTTTTAGCAGCATAAAAAATGCAGTATCTTGCTTTAAACAGTGAAGCAAGTAACTGTAAGCCGGTGTAAAGGAGATATGGTCTGCCTGGAGCCATAGTCCGGGCTCCATAGACAACAACGGAATAAAGCGTAAAACTAATGCTGCTTGAAGGGTCAACTGAATCGAGTGCCCTATTCTTCGCCGTTGTAAGTGGACTAGGAGTACGGAGGACCATATCTCCTGCCACACCGGCACCGAGGAATAGGGGCAGACTTTACGATATGAAATTACTGTTGAGAGACCAGAATTAAATTTCCCTAGGCTGAGAAGCTTTAATATCCAAATAAGCAGATTATCTATACTTTTAGGAGAATTATCAGGTGGCTCGTGCCTCTGTGCCCCTCCGCTGTTGTTGCTTGTTCATGTTGGAACCTATAACAATAGAATGGAAATAGAAACAATCCGTAACCATTAACATTGGTAATGCCATTAGAATGGACAAAAACGCTGTTTTATATTGTGCTATCATCAAGATTTTTTTCAACATTAAAAAGACAACCTTTCCTGATTTATTCCAAGTCTCCAAAACATGGAATTTTACTATTGTGTTTTTAGTAGACACCAATGTTTTAACGCTTACATTACATACAAAAGTAGGAGTTTTAACACACACACACTGTTCTTTTACGGAATAAACTGTAATATCATATATTGCAGTTTATTCCGTAAAAGAACTCTTTTTTACTTTATTTTACTATTTTTTACTTTATTTTACCGCATAATTTCCCTCATTCTTCAAGCCCTGCCCTCTTTACGGGGCTATCGGTCTGCGACGCAAGACAGTTAGATAAGAAAAATATTAGTTCACACAGTAAAAAACAATTCACACAGTAAAAAAAGGGAATAGCCCTCTCGATTAAATGTTTAACGGAATAATCCCAAATGTGATATTGCGGCTTCCGTTAAGAATTATTGGGTGACGGGTTGTCTCTAAGAAATTAATTCTTAGTGGAATAATACAATACTTAACACATTTAACATCGTTACAACCTAGGACGTCTTGATTGTAGGTGTATCTAAAGGCGCGCGCACACACACACACACCCACAACCAAACACAAACACACACACAGACACACACACACATTCTCTTTCAGTATTACACTCCTTAAAATGGTGTAAATATGGCACGGAGCAACCATACACAATACAAATAGTTGAAATTAATAACATAATGTATCTGCGGAGATCGATTACCACGGGTTTATTATTTTAGCATAGGTTTACAAAATTGTTTTTGTTGTTATAGTCGGATATTTTTTGTTTTCATTTGAATATCGCATGGTCTTATATGTTCCAAGGCAATGAATCCATTTTGTCGTTACATTAGTGTAATCGAAGTTCTTGAAGTGCATCCAATCGACTTCAGCCTGCCTTCATAATAATAGAAAAAAGAATGTTTTGCATCCACAGTACGACTGCTCTTACGCCTTGTGGCCCTTTTTCTAGGAGTGAAATGAGGCATATTCGTGAAGAGATACGCCCAGTCGTCCGTTACATTGTGACCTACTGTTGGAGTAACGCTTTCCATACGTTATAAAACCAAATAGGCGTCTTGACTTACGCCACAAATTGTTAAAAACAATCATACTCTAGTGTATAGGGTTTATTATATTTGGAGCGCGTTGGAATGAATCCAAACACGCGTAGCGTCACTAGCGTGGTTTTTCCACAGAAATGTTTCTAGAACAAATTCCCGCTGTTTCTCTTTTTATGTAGCAAAAATCATTTGAATTAAGCAGGTTAAAAGCGCTGTGAAAGGTAAATGAAGACTACAACCCGAATTCAAGTGTTTTTGTCATATCATTTTAAATATCGTAATGCGATAATGACAAGCAAATAATCAAATTAAAACGTTTTATGATCACACGTTATCGTCATCGACGTCCTTCACAAAATCTAACAGGTTTCTCGTTATTACTCGATAGTGACCAGCCTCGGGTATGTAAGAGCATTTGTGCTCTGATATTGTTTTATAATTATTAGTAAGGCATACACGGGTTACTTACCAGATCCAATCAGTAGAGTGACAGCTACGCATTTCTTCAAGGTTCAGTGCATTCTGGAAAAGATGAAGAAGAACAGGGAACCCCGGCTAGCAACATGTTTTTGCAAAGCTTCCTAGCTGTTAATATAACCCCGGCTATGCTTGCGGTCCTTAAATATTCCGGAATGGCTATACTAGATTTATACATGATGGGGTGTCTCTCAGAAACACTAACATTCTTAGTGTACATTTACCGTGGTTATTTACACCAAGTGCTTAAAGCCATTCTGGAATATAGTGCTTTGGATAATATCGCCTTGGATAATATCATTTATTTATATAACAACACTTGTTTTACGTTCCGTCTTACGGTGGGAATAAAAGCGCCCTACAAGGAGTCACCTTCCCTCCTTGCATTGTAGTTTTTATTTCTGCTTCACCAACTACACTCAACGTTGTTATCTATGACTAAATCGCTTATCTTCTTAGGAACCCTTCTCGATTCACTATGAGATCGATGTCAGATTGTCTTGAAAATGATATGCACTCGTGGATGCAATTTGTATCAGGCAGACTTCAAATGCCTTGTCAAGAGTTCCTTTCGGTAGAGAAGTACCATAAGGTCAGAGTAAAGGGCACATATTGTTTCATCTGAAGTCGTTTAAATCCTTTTTTTGTATCTCTCTATATTTATTACATTTACAGCTTTATATTTTGATTAAAACGTAAACATGTTTATACCACACCTAGTAGCGAGGCTATTCGCATTTAAGATTAAAATGATGTGTTCTCGCCGGACAATAAAAATTAAATTCATCAAGCTGTTTTGGAGGAATCAATCAGGCAAATCGGGGCAAAATACTGCTGATTTAAAGGGGGGTGGTCCGATTTAAGTATATGAAATTTTCATCTTCATAGAATGGCCTTCCCCAAAAAACCCCATCTGTAAAGTTTCACGCCGATATTTCAATCCGTTTTGATGTGACAGCTAGAAACGTGATTTTGTAAGCCCCACAAAGTACTGTGTAAAACTAATATTGGTCGACCAAAATGGAGTACACTTTCGCTCATTACTCCCAAACCAAACATCATTTAGCCTAAGATTTCACGGGGTAAATGAGAAAAATAGTAGCTTTCTTCTAATACCAAAATTTCGACCACTTCCGGTAAAATCTGGGCTTCTGGGGACGAGGCTATTAGCGATCGGGCCATGGACCTTTAAGTATTTTACCATAGAGCTCCATAGGAGCTCGGCAACCTCCAAAATCCAAATCTGGTATCGAATATAGGGTGTCCTTTCCCCGACGTCATTATTGATTTTATGAAGTCTAATCTAATCATCTAATATTAAACTCTGTTCGCCTATTTGGGCAATATCACGCACTTGTAAGCCTCGCTTGTTTCAAAAGATCCCGCCTAACCAAAACCTTGACATTATAGCCCAGATACACTAAACCTGGGACGATTATATATTAATACCTCAACCTAAATCTGCGCTATTGACATAATCATAGTGATACCTTACCCTTTTTCAATGCGCTCTACCAACGTAATTCATTGGTTCTGATACAAATAATGCCATAGATCATAGGCAGAAATCATACAAGGATAGGTGCATATCACCCTCTCTAAAACTAAAACAATGGCGAGAATTCATTCTATGAAACACCCAATTTCAGGTCTCCAATTTCACATGGCCTATGTTCCATGCTTCCACTAGCAAGTTCAAGAAGTTCAACTCAGGCAGAGCGCCTTGTTCAGTCTGTCAGGCTTTTTTGCATTTGCAAAAATGTCATAGGAGTTTTGTACAGGGAAGATTAAAAACACAAAGCAATTTAATCAAGGCTGTCAATCTGAGTGGCACAACCACTGCACCTGACCACAATTATAGGTGTTTATGGTTTTATACATAGACCGACGACCCCTCGGTATATAGTTGAATACACTGCATAACTCATTCAAATGCATTATACAAAGAGTCATGTTAATTAAACCTGTGCAAAAAACACGGAGCCATAAGACAGAAGTTCAAGGGATAGGCATAAAGGAGGTAGAGAACCCTTTGGGGCAAAAGAATCTCAATAAACAACGAAACAGCACGAGTAGTGAAAAGAAGAATCCACCTGGCATGGGTCAAACATTTGACGAGACCAAGATGGCCCGCCATCACTGAAGAACTTGGATAACAACTCAAAATTTAGAAAAGAAGCCATAAGTGGCAGAGAGAGGGAGAGAGAGCAATGGAAAGAATAGAGTGGCGGATCCAGAGTTCGTAAAGCTGGGCCGGAAAAAAGAGTTAAAAATTGTGTGTTATTGTCATGCAGACGTATTCATGCAGAACTCTGTACTCAAGTAGGATTATTGTTGTATCAAGTGATACCTTGAATTCTGTCGTTGCGCCTTTAACAGTATGTCAGACATGTTCTCGATATTTTAAGCTCAATCAATATTCTCAACTCAAGCTGACGGTGCCCATAAACCCTAAAACTAGTCATATTTTTGCTTATTTTTCACATAATTAATTAAAAATGAGACTATATACAATACCTGTAGTTGAATTCAAATTGGTTTCTGCAGTAGTATATCTATCGAAAGTGTCTTCTTTGGCTTAAATACTTTTCGAATGTTAAGCTTTGTATGTAATGTGTTACCCAAAGTGCAGATTCTAACAGTCCAGGTGTCTATTCTAACATCAAAAAGTGCACATAACTCTTTTCCACGATTTCATGTACGACATCACGACTAATGTTATTTTTATCAATCTTTATTTGGCTTTGTGCAATTAACAATATGTGTATATTAAATTCCGAAAAACATTCTAGCATGCCGATATAATATCGAAAAAAATGTCTAATTGGTCTGTTATTGATATTAATAGTTAAATGCATTATCATGCTATTCATGAAAATTACTTTTGTAGTTCCATCTTCCCTATTTACCGTAGTATTCTTATATGTCATGCTGCATAAATAAAGACACGATTACAAGAGAGACGGTTCTTCAAACCATGTTTGTTTAAGGGGTCTGATATTTATAGTTAGCAATAAATAATTGTTTCTATATTTATATTTCACCAGGTGTGTTTAACTCATATTAAGATATTATATTTGAATTAGAAAGTTTTGCACAATTTTAATGTTGATATATTTTTGAATTTATCAGAAATCATGTAACAGTATCTACGTGCTCTTGGCGTTATTCTTTAGGATTCTTATTTAATAACATGTAATGCTCTAATTTATGATTTCTTTGTTGTTTTGTCTCGAATATGTTGTCTTTGCATTTGACATGTATTCATAACGCCATCTTGGGCTTGCTCAAGGTTGGGATGTTACTTTTGAACGTTTGTCTTTTACACTGATGTGCTATAACGTTATTAAATTAAAAATAACCGAACAGTATGATGTGTATGATAATCAATGTCTAATTAAGAGCGAGTTGGATATTACAATGACTTGGAACGTTTATTGTTGTAACTTGGTCAATATTATTCCTGGACATAATAAAAAATACACGATGTTAGAAAGGAATTAATCCAATAAATTTAAAAAAGCTAAATGTTTGAAAGTCTGCATAGTGCATAGTCGGACGCCATGACATTCAACCGTTTAGGACATCACATGGGTTTTTCAAAAACAGACAATTTTTATTTGCTGGTTTGTAATCATAGCCGGAGACGGTTTTTACATGTTTTGCCATTTTTTAATTTTGAAAGAATGCCAGGTTCTCATTATTTCTTTAAAACAATGGAATGTATTTAAAAGTGCCATCGTCTGTTATTATTTTATTCATATCCTTACCAACAATTTATACTTTTAATATGCCAAAGATTAATATTAATCAAATTTTGAGAAGCATATCATCTTTTGCAATATTCTCTCCTTTAAACGATTATAAAGTATATGAAGAATTCAATATTCATATTGTGCATTTTTAAGATGAAAAAGTAATAAAGTAGACTTTATGGGTTTTTTTTTTAATTGACTTTTAGCTGAGGGTGTTGACATCATCCTTCTAAATTATTTTTGCACCTGGATATCTTTCTAGCACAGATGTTAATGGTATTAATACCAGGGCTTTTTCTTGAAACTCGCACGCCACGACTGTTTTTTATTTCTGTAGAAATGTTCAAAGACATTGATCTCACGAGTGCATGCTGCATTGACACCTTAGCTTCATGGAAAATTAAAACCTGCATCGAGCGCATTAGTTAAGGCTTTTATACCTGGAATTATGTACATTTGAAACATCTAAACTGCTTTCAAATACGTAAAATTAATCGGGGTATAATCAGTTCATTCCAGTACGTTTGAATATTTTTTTGCTTGCCACATTCAACCTGTAATACGTTTAAAGCAATGATATTGGATTTCTGGAGAAATAACAAATAATAAATAATAAAACAAATATTTGTATTATGACTTTGCTCTTAAATAAGAGATTATAATCCGACGAGGCCCGACGAAGCTATTAGTCCAAGAAAAATAGAAAAAAAAAATACACCCGCAAATAAATAAGCTACAGCTGTCTTTTTCAGGAAAGTTTCGTGATGTATTGAGGAGCAACGTATCAAAAGTTTTCCCCTTGTCGGTATGGGAAAAACACATCAAACCCTATGATGCGCGGTATGTCGTTGAGAAGGATGGTGTATTGTATACTGTTGGCGGATGCGGATTCTAATATATCTAATATAGAAAAAATATTTATTGCAACTGGAAAATTTATGGAAAGGAAGAAAACAGCACTGCTCAAATATTGGAATCGGCATTCAATTACATATTGGTGTAAGTGTCCGTGCGGATGGTAATGACTAAAATATACGATTTTGTCCCTATTGGGCTTCTTCTTGTAGAATATGATTTCTGATTTTTTGTTATTTGATTATTTAGACAATCACTGATAGTGCCTTTAAAGGCACTATCAATAATTTGCCAAATCAGAGAATCGAAAAAAATAACAATAACAAGTATAGGTATCCTAACATATCCTGCAAGTGACAAGACTGAAAGCAACCTAATAAGGACAAAATTGGATATTTAGTCATTACTGTCCGCACGGACACTTACTGCAACACGTAAATGAATGGCGATTCATATCTTTGAACGCAGCTGTGTCATTTTTTGTCATTCATTTATTAAAAAATGCGAATTTTACAGACTTATTCTTCACTTTTAGCGGACAAATGCCAATTTGGAATACTTTTACCCTATGGGTGATCTGATAACTCGTTTAAGAAATTCAAGCAAACTATTTCAAGCAACTGGACATCACTGTAATAAATCGCACCACGTAGACACGTAGATTCAGGGTTGTTTTGTTTTAATTCTTCTGTTCGAAACGATACCATTCATAAGCGTTTATCATTACAACCTTTAAATTTGTAAAATGTTAGAAAGACAGAAAACAGTATTGTCAAATATGTTTAAAAAACATATTTAACAATACCTTTCTCTAGGAATCCTGTCCAAAGCAATGAGTAGAGACACGTATTTGCTGAAATTTGATAATCTCTTTTGCCAAACCCATTGAGATGCATCATCAGTAATTCATAGATTATATCAGGGTTGATGTCAAGTTATTTACATGTTGAGCAAGTTGCAATATACCCTGTCTTACTCAGTCAAAAAAATCTAATGATGAATTCGTTTGTCAAAACAAATTCATCTTTGTATTATCTAAATGACCGTACCGATACAAAACTGAATTTAATAATGCTATATTAATGATATAACACAGCAGTTGTTATTCTGTTATTGTTTTGTTTTGTCATGACCTAGCAATCACCTTTGACAACAGTTAGAACTCATGCGATTAATATGCAACTAGAGCTGTCTCAGCGGTCTGTTCGAATTACGCAAAAGCATACTAAGAATAATTGGCAGATAAATTGGTATGCATACCGAATACTCGCCCTGCTCTGGTGAAAAGTAGAGCTTACGAAAGATAATTTGGAATCATTTCCCTCACATACATGTAGCAATCTATACGTTGAGTAGTATTAGATTTAATACGTGTAATAACATAATGTGCGTTACTTGTTGAGCGTAATGTCAAACAAGTTGTCGTCAAACTTTACACAGTATTTTGAAGGAAAACATACAAAATTAATATAACCAAAAAGTGAGGAGACATTTTTGCAAACTGTTTCCATTTATGGCCATACATTCACGTTTATTTTAAAGTATTAAAGGCTCAATCCAGTGTGCAAAACAGAAGTGAAGAACCATTAACACTTCCTCGTGTGTATCGACAAATAATGCATGGAAATCACGTACAGCAAATGGATGCAAACTTAATTATTTTCAAGCATTGTCATATTCTGTTTGACCTATATTGCAAAAGATCCGTTATTGAAATGTATATGTCTAAAATGTATGGTTGAAATTGGAACCATAGAAAATACAATCCGGAAATTTTTCAAGAGATGCACACACACACACACCCACACACACACCCACACACACACAAACACACACACACACACACACACCCTCACTTTAAATAAAAAAAACTCACACACCTGCAAGCTATAATAAAGCATACATATATACATACTTACATACATATACACATACATAACACATACGTACAAACATACGTACATACATATAGACACTCACGCACATAGGGCCGTCATACGTCTCTAAAGAAAATGTATGTCGATCACTGTAAAAAAGGGAGGTAGCGTTATTTTTGTTAGATCTAGGGGAATTTTCCCACCTAATACAAGGCAGGGGTCCGCTCCGTGATTTTTTTTCAAAAGTGCATTTTAATGCAGTTAAGGGGAGTTAGGGATTACGCACATGCGTAAATTACGCACATATAAATACACGTATACGCACATACTTAAATGCATACATATTACATACATGTATTCATACAATACATATTACATACATACATAGACATAAATAGACACAAATCACACACACACAAACCACAGGTGCGCAGTAAAAAAAGACACACAAAACTATATTAAGAGAGGAACACAATTAAGAAAAGTAAATATTCAAACGCTAGAGAGATAGAGAGAGAGTCAGTGAGAGAGAGCGAGAGAGAGGAGAGGAGAGGAGAGGAGAGGAGAGAGAGTGTCTGATAGAGAGCAATAACAGAGATTATAATTTTGATTGTTGATGAACATAATATAATTATATGGTGCGAGAAAATAATAATTTAGCGTGAGGAAGATATATAACATAATAATCGAATCATCATAATCGTTGCATTTCTAGAAAATGCATTGAGATATGGCATGTCAAATAGTGTGGACACATGTCCGTCTATAGGCAGAGGGTGCTTTTAATCAATCCCATGATGCATAGCAATGTGTCTATACCGCACTGTACAAAACACCAATTTCAGTACTTAGGGATAAAAAAGTGGTCCCAAACGTTTAAGCACCGCCGCAAGACATCTTCATAATCAATGCATAAAAAAAGTACTAACGCTTAGTGGGCCAAAATGACCGGTTAAAGTCAGGGTTTTTGTGTGTTAAGAATAGGATTTTTATTTGATCATCTGACCCTATTGAGGTGAAATTTCCCAAAACTGGTGCATTGTGGAGATTGACTCAAAACAACCAAACCCTCTAGATTATAGGCAAAACACACAGCGAAAGATACTGTCTACTGATTTTGGCTCACTTTTTCTGCGCGTCAATATGAATTGAACAACCTATTTTAGTTCTCAAATGGTCATTTTCATGAACATTCTGACTTATGCGCGCACTAAACACCGGCTCTTGATACGATACAAAGTCCGTACCTCAGAAACCTGGCACAAACTACAGCTATTTACAATTTATAGGTAATAACGTATTCTGGCATTCAAACCCTTTTACATGGTAATGGTCAAATCACTACGGAACAAAATATTCCTCAACGCCTGTTCTCTGCTCAACCTCTCTATCATACAGCTCTTTTCCCGTTCTCTTCTCAGCTCTTTCTTGTAAAAATATCATCACCGCTATGTTCCTCGTACACAAATAGGGTATTTTTTTCATTTATACCCTGTGCTCATGTAATAAATTTGTTTAATTCAGTCAGCCTTTTTTGAAATATTTGACAATCATATCAATTTTAACATAATTTATAGCCTATTTTTACTTTAATACAAAAATAAGTCCAACACTGTGAATAGTATATGATAATCGATTCGGGTTGTAGTGGCCCTTCTCATATAGCCCAGGTTAGAATGGTTAGTTTTTAATTTTAAACTAACACTGAGGTATAGTGTAGCTTAACGAATACGTGTATAGTCAATATACCTCATGATTCATATCGTCAGTAGCTTAACCGTAGTATTCAACGTGTTTCATTTTAAAGCATTGTCATATTCTGTTTGACCTATATTGCAAAAGATCCGTTATTGAAATGTATATGTCTAAAATGTATGGTTGAAATTGGAACCATAGAAAATACAATCCGGAAATTTTTCAAGAGATGCACACACACACACACACACACACCCACACACACACAAACACACACACACACACACACAAACACGCACTTTAAATAAAAAAAACTCACACACCTGCAAGCTATAATAAAGCATACATATATACATACTTACATACATATACACATACATAACACATACGTACAAACATACGTACATACATATAGACACTCACGCACATAGGGCCGTCATACGTCTCTAAAGAAAATGTATGTCGATCACTGTAAAAAAGGGAGGTAGCGTTATTTTTTGTTAGATCTAGGGGAATTTTCCCACCTAATACAAGGCAGGGGTCCGCTCCGTGATTTTTTTTTCAAAAGTGCATTTTAATGCAGTTAAGGGGAGTTAGGGATTTACGCACATGCGTAAATTACGCACATATAAATACACGTATACGCACATACTTAAATGCATACATAATACATACATGTATTCATACAATACATATTTACATACATACATAGACATAAATAGACACAAATCACACACACACAAACCACAGGTGCGCAGTAAAAAAAGACACACAAAACTATATTAAGAGAGGAACACAATTAAGAAAAGTAAATATTCAAACGCTAGAGAGATAGAGAGAGAGTCAGTGAGAGAGAGCGAGAGAGAGGAGAGGAGAGGAGAGAGAGTGTCTGATAGAGAGCAATAACAGAGATTATAATTTTGATTGTTGATGAACATAATATAATTATATGGTGCGAGAAAATAATAATTTAGCGTGAGGAAGATATATAACATAATAATCGAATCATCATAATCGTTGCATTTCTAGAAAATGCATTGAGATATGGCATGTCAAATAGTGTGGACACATGTCCGTCTATAGGCAGAGGGTGCTTTTAATCAATCCCATGATGCATAGCGATGTGTCTATACCGTACTGTACAAAACACACGTCAGTACTTAGGGATAAAAAAGTGGTCCAAAAGTTTAAGAACCGCAAGACATTTCATAATCATGCAAAAAAAGTACTAACGCTTAGTATGCCAAAATGACCGTTAAAGTCAGGGTTTTTGTGTGTTAAGAATAGGATTTTTATTTGATCATATGACCCTATTGAGGTGAAATTTCCCAAAACTGGTGCATTGTGGGATTGACTCAAAACACCCTCTGATCTATAGGCAAAAACACAGCGAAAATACTGTCTACTGATTTTGGCTCACTTTTTCTGCGCGTCAATATGAATTGAACAACCTATTTTAGTTCTCAAATGTGTCATTTCATGAACAATATCTGACTTATGCTGCAATAAAACACCGGCGCTTGATACGATACAAAATGTCGTACTCAGAAAACTGCACAAACTACAGCTATCTTACAATTTATAGGTAAGAACAGTATTCTGGCATTCAACCTTTTACATGGTATGGTCAATCACTACGGAACAAAATATTCCTACGACTGTATCTCTGCTCAACTCTCTCTATCCAGCTCTTTTCCCGTTCTCTTCTCAGCTCTTTCTTAAAAATAAGTCATCACCGCTATGTTCCTCGTTTACCAAATAAAGGTATTTTTTTCATTTTATAACCTTGTGCTCATGTAAATTAAATTTGTTGTATTTGTCAGCTTTTTGAAATATTTGACAATCATATCAATTTTAACATATTTATCCTATTTTTACTTTAATACAAAAATAAGTACAACAACGTGTGAATAGTATAGGATATCGATTCGGGTTGTATGGCCCTTCTTCATATAGCCCCTAGGTAGAATGGTTAGTTTAATATTTAACTAACACTGAGGTAGAGGTGTAGCGGTAACGAATACGTGTATAGTCAATATACCTCATGATTCATATCGTCAGTAGCTTAACCGTAGTATTTCAACGTGTTTCATTTTAAAGGTTATAAACTTTTGGTTCCCAACCTTACATTGGATGAAATACAAAAGCTCCCTTTGAAGTAGTTTTATAACGTGATTATAGCACGGCGAAAATCCCTTAATACTTTATTAATGTAACAGAGGAATTCGGGATTATGTCGGTTGTCTGTGTAATACGTGGGGGACATCGAACCCGAACTCTGAAGATGTAAATAAAGGAATAATAATTTAATATCTAAAAATGGATAGAAAATATTTATCGGTTTGTCTATCTGTCTCTGTGCTAACTGAGTTATACTTGTGTGACTTCATACAAAAAAATAGAAAAGTCACACGAGTAAAATTGTCTGTCTTTTCTAACTGAGGTATACTTTTTTGACTCAGTTCTTATATTTTGCTTTATTCCGTCATGGCTTGTGTGTCAAATTTTGCTAATTGCGTGTCTAATTTTAACAAAAGAAAAGTCACGCAAGTATACCTGCGTTAACTGTAAACTATCTATGTATCTATCTATCTGCCTTACATAATACAAACATACATACGTACATACATACATAATACCTACACACATACCTACATACATACATACATGCATGCATGCATACATACATACATACATACACACATACATACATACATCCTTACATACATACATACATACACACATACCATACATACATACATACATACATACATACATTATATATATATATATATATATATATATATATATATATATATATATATATATATATATATATATATACCTGTAAATAATACTGTTTACTATGATGTTATATATATATATATATATATATATATAAACACATACATACACAAATTATAAACAAACATACATACATACATATAAACACATACATACACAAATTGTCAAGTTCAAACGATCAATATTTATCGATTATCTTTGCATAATATAATTTTAATAAAAGCATGTCTATTGAAGCCTCTAATGTTATTTATATACTCTTTATGAATATTATATTTCTATGCACATATTAATATGATGTTGTTTACGAACACGTATTTCCAAAACTGCTTTCTAAGAACCTCTTTTTATAACAATATTTTTCTCATCGTGCAATTTGACAGAAAACAAAATCGCTTTTTATTCAACCGTGAAAGAAAGATTTCAAAGGCGGTTGAACTTTCAAGGCTGACTAAAAATTAGATATTGCTTCTTTATACTCAATTAAATTCCAATAGAAACCGCTTCATTGAATGATAGAAATTTACCCCTGCAATTCGCACTGAACACAATGAAAAGAACGAATTCAATTTTGAAAACACAAATTATCTGCAGAATTGGATCTAGATTTAAATGAAAACGATACAAATATTAGCTACGCCGAGGTAGTAACACATCTGACTGTAGGTACAGACAAAAAAATAACCTGACTGATAAGAACACGTACAAATAAGAACGTCTGTATTTTGAAATGTTAGTCAAAACTAAACTATTCTTCTAATAGACTGGCCACGACCTGGCAATATTAATACATCAAAAGGTCGAGTCTGAGTTGATATGACACAGAGCGACACAAGCATTATCTGCTTGAATCATACATTGTCTGTATTGTAAAGGATGAATTCATCTTCAGGTTTTCACCGCCTGCGGTTGTATTGTGCAGAGTCCACCCTATTTTCTCTCGAGTGATGGTATTTTTTTTGTATAATGATGAGTGCAATCCTAAAGGTATTATTAATAATGACGTTAATTGATGTACAGTATATATTACAGTTTCTTGGTAACAGTCTGGAATAGAAAGGCGCCATTTTTGTGTCGCCTGCACTAGTGCAGGGAGGCATATACCAAATTCTGTATATCTGTTTGTGTTTCGGGTTCCCTTTTCAAAATGCTTGTGCATGGACACTTTAACTCCCTTTGCCACCAAATTCAGGGCATAGATAGGGGCAGACTTGCATGTGATTGTCGGGTTAGCAAAGTCAAAGGTCATTAGCGGTAAACTTGTGCAGAGAGTGAAGGAAAGTAGGCGACACCAGTGGTTCGAGAATTATCTTGTTTGCTCGGTGTTTATAGTATTTCTAGTTGATTGGTGACTAAGCATATTTTCATCTCTGTGGATCAGTACAACGCTTCTGGTAGATCAATCAATCAATCAATTTCTTTCCATCTCCAAATCAATATATACATATAAGTAGGTACGAAAAATAAGGATGTGGAGATGTGGATGCCACATGAACGCAGAGCGTGATTAGTTGTGGTAACCAATAAAAAAGGGTTCACAAAAGAAAACAAAATCAGAACATAATACACAGATATATACATAGCCATCCCAGAACGTGAAACCCCTCCCTGAAACCCAATCACTATCATAACCCACCCATTCTCCCTACCCAAAAGACACACAAACAGGGTTACATTAACAGCATACTACATAATTCATATACGCGAAAGACAAAATGCCAAATAGGAGAGACAAATGGACAAATCGGTTGAGAAAAAAAGTGATATAGATATAGAGTATGGCCAATTCTAAGTTCTGTGATTTTGTATTGGGTATGTATCAGAATAAAATTGAATTTAAGAGTTTTAGACAGTCCGATACTAGGGTACCTGCTTAGACATAAACTAAATTCAATTATAAGCACAGTTACGGTCGATGCGCTAAGTAAAGGAAAAACACTGTTCTCCTAAATTAGGGAATTGTGTTTAATATTGACTGAGAATTTAATAAAACGTAAACATCACAAATATTTTCAATATATTGTATCTTGTGGTCGTTGTCTTCATAGCAGTTGAGTAGTGGATTTGCCAGCTTGTTTGCATTTTTTTTAAATTCGAGTGGATCATTTTGCTTGATTGTTGTGGGAATTTGCATTTTCATGAATTGTGTAGTTTTATATATTTTTTCTGTCCAGGTGTCCAGTTCTACTTAATTAGATGGTACTGTAGTGCTTAAATTATGTCATTTGTAACAATGCAAAGTTGTGTATTTTGTTTTAATTTTGTCATATGTTGTAAACAGCAATATATCATTCTAATTTAATGTATATAATTTTGCTAATGTATCTTGTCACTCTTAGGCATACGAATGAGGTATACACAGGACCATACTGAAAATCACTCTGTTGAGTAGGTTTCTTTGTCAAAAAAAATATGTATTATCTGACTGTAAGTAGTATAATTCTAACCTTAGACTGAAAATATTTCTTTACAAATATGCTCCTCTAAAGATGTCCATTTTTTAATTTTGCGTGTATAAAGTGAAGACCTTTAGCGTAAATAAAATGATATTCCTTAACCAAATCCAGCAGACAAAAATCATTTTAAAACACGCCAAAAACGTTTGACAAGTTATATAAAAATTGTTTTCATCGGGTTTAGAAAATGTTATAAAAGCATGTCAAGCAAATGCAAATAAATCTTCAATATAACACTTTAAGAGTGCTGCTTGCAAGCAAATATTGTTGCCAAAAAATTTAATGACCCCTGCCATTTAATATATTTCATATTTTTATAGCCAAATGTTTGAAATAGTATTTTGTATTTGAGAATTTCCAAGACTGGCAAAATAACATATTAGACATTTGTTACTTTCATGAAACGTTATCTCTGCTACTTTCCAAAGATTTTCCCCTAAGTATTGGCGTAAAGTCAAGCCCAGCCACGCCAACAATACAGCAATACATCGTATACCCATACGTAATTAATTACGAGACTCAAGGGCGAGTCATGTTCGTGTGAAACTATTCATCTTGGTACAATATAAACATGGCACAAAATAACAAGGACCATGCATCTTAACAATAGCTTCCTCGTCATGTAAACAGGCTGCTCATATTAAAGTGCTTTGAATACCGTGTACTGTTCAATATATTCGCGGAAATTTCCAGAAAATATTAGGTTATATTTAAAAAAAATATTAAATTAAGTGGCAAATACAGATTCATTTACGCTTCGACTGTCCAGAGCTGACCATTCTATAACACTATTTTCACCTCTCTAAAAGATATAGAATTACATAATGAAATAACATCCTTGTTATTTTGTCTTTTTCAATTATTCGTAACAGTCAATAATTTAAAACACATATTGCATTCATATACTAGTTTATCCTTGTGAGAATTCTTAATTGTTGTTATTCAACAGATATTTTATAGCATTTTCACATTTCTAAAACATAGTACTTCACAATTACAACAATTGTCTTTTTCAATTATTGAACATTCATTTCATATTGATTTAACAATACATATTGCATTTATATACTAGCTTATGCTTGTGCTAATTCTCAGATATTTTTGAAAGTTATTACGGTGAGGGTTGATGCGATTATTATAAATAATTATTCTCTTCCCTGCTTTCTGTCTGTCATCTGGGAAATCAATTTTCGTCTTATTATTACTTTTTGATAAAATTGACAGTTCTGATTTTTCCCAAAGAATTTCATGCTGACGAAATGCGTTTTTTTAATATCTTGCCATAGTCAAGGGAGGAATGGGAATTTTTGTAATAGCCCAATTCGCCGATGCTTTCACAGCTGCGATGAAAGAACACTACACTGTCTCCGAACATCGCGTCAGAAGCTACTTATTTTCTCTATCGGTTCATCATTAGCTTAATTTACCAAAACGAATGCATCTCCTTCTTCAGCATTGCTGCGCAAAATCAGCAATCCATGTAGAAGTGAAGGAGGAAAATTAGTCTAATTTGATCTAATCGCCTGAAGGGACTGAATGTAGGCACTTGTGTCTTTGCTTATATTGACTTGATACAAACATGATTATAAATACATACGAATAATTATGTGGAATTAAAAAACACAAATTAACTGATACTTTAACATCGTATCTACCTGCCTTCATATCTTCATAGGGGTTTACATTAAATAATAAAATAACCATATTTTTTTTTTTTTTTTTTTTTTTTTAATAATTTTAATTAAAAATTATTCGAGACAATCATTCCTGATGCAGTAGTATTTGTCATCGTCACCCTGCTCTAGTTTTCTTGGCATCACACATGAGTAAATGCTTTATTAAAAAGCTTACACAATTGGCTATTATAGTTTAGTCTTTTCTTGACTCTATTACTGTATCACATAAGCCTATACCACTGTTAAAGATCTTTAAAATGTATTGAGAAAGCCGCTCATCTGCCGCTTATGTTGTGAAACTCGGAAAAAGTTTTAAGTATAAAATGGGCCATATCTCCTAAGTAAATAAGAATGTAAGACCCACTAATGCACACATTTTGGTAAAGGTCATACGTTTCAAGAAAATCGTCAACAAGTGACATTTCTTGGTATAAATTCACGTCCAGTTTTATTGTTTTAAATTAGGATGACGAATCATGAAAAAAAAACCTAATTTTGTGAAGAAAAGGAATAAATTTGAAGAAGAACGGAGAAATGTATCATGTTTTGATAATTTTCTTTAAAGCATGACGTTTACTCATATTGTGTTATTAATTTAAGATAACGAACAAAGTCATAATTCAGGTGGCAGAGTGCCAATTTTCATTTAAAAGCCCGAGTAAAAGTTTTTACTAGCTTGTGACGATCATTCTGCACTGAATATGTAATGAACTCATTCCAACTGTTCAACACGTATGTATGTTGGGCTCGCTTCATATCTTGTTTATCTAGGTCTCATTAATTGTTTTTTTTTGTTCTACTCTAACATCACAATAGCATTCCGTATCGATTTAGTTTCTGGTGGATTGCACCAAAAACTAATACCAATAGCGAATCTGCTTAGATTCGAAATGCCAACATTCTAGAAGAAAGCGTACAAGTACGTATACGTACAAGTACGTACATATGTCATAATTTCCCACAATGCAATGCAACTTTTTAAAGAAATGCATAAGGTTTTAACATTTCACCCCGGGAATTTATTTTTACAGTTCTGAAGCTGCAACTTTCACTACATAGAGTTTTAAAGCCTATCAACAAAATGTATGTGCGGATTTTTGATATCATTTTTCAAAAAAGAATATTAATTAATTAAGAAAATTGATATGACGTCATCAGTGACATTTTTGTGACACATGAAATCACAATTTTGACACATAGAATTTGTTTATAATGTTGTTTGGCATTAGTTCTGAAATTAGTATCCTTTCTCGTCTCAAAACTGAGAATCCCGAGAGGATTTAATAAAATTCTTTTGTATTTCTTTATAATTTGGTGACGTATGTACGCACTTGTACGTATACGTACAAGTACCCTATCGTCTGCACTGGCCAATGCCAACTTACGCCATTACGCTGTTCTAGTTCCCGCTACTTGACGTTCAACTCATAAAGACAAAGTAGCGTGCTGGCGCTGTTTATTGTGTATGCATATGATGGAACCCAATTCATTGAAGCATATCGCGCTGCAAGAGTTTGTTTTTTTTTTTCGAAGTGACCAGATAGTAAAAACAGCATTAGTCGACTTCCTATCGAAATACTAATATTATAATAAGAGTTTATCATTTTTGCAACAATTTTTGGCCAAACACTATGTTGAAATGTGAATAATAGATTTTGAATAGCTTACGTGCTGAAAACATCTGTTGGCCTGTATATGTGTAATAATGGTCTTTGACAGATAAGAAAAGAAGTTCGGCCAAAGATCATGTTTCAGCGAAATTTGATATTCCATCAATTCGCGCTCGCCTTGCTTTCCTTTATTTTGCATTAGTTACTTTACTTTACTTTATTATTATTATTTTTTTATCCTTCTCTCATCTCCTTTTTCATTTTTGTATTTGATCATGCAAAAACAAACATCGACTAATTCTTATTACAATTGATAACAATTTGCACCCAATTTCAGCCAAGACTGTTTTACCATAAAAGAGGCACTTTCAAGTACCTGTGAATCAAATGACAAAGGAATTGATGAACATGTACATGAATTTACAGTAGGATACCCGGAAACTGACACTAATGACAAAGGAATTGATGAACATGTACATGAATGTACAATAGGATATCCGGAAACTGACACTAATGACAAAGGAATTGATAAATATGTACAGAAATCCACACTAGGATATCCGGAAACTGACACTAATGACAAAGGAATTGATGAACATGTACAGGAATGTATAATAGGATATCCGGAAACTGACACTAATGACAAATGAGTTGATTAACATGTACAGAAATCCACAACAGGATATCCGAAAAATGAAACTAATGACATTGTTATGCAATACGAAAAACACGAAACCACCCATTACTTATCTTATTGTTCGTATTGTCAGGAATATGATGACTCACCTAGTTTTACTACCCCGTGGATACCAAGCGAAAAAAGGCACTTTGTTATGGACGATGCAGGGGGTTTACTATCAAAGTATTGGTTTAAAAAATCGATTCTCAAAAGAAACTGAGATGAATATATACAGAGATTCAAAGCAAGTAGTCATTACATTGTTTGTGGCGTAGATATTGTTGTGTTAATTCAACAATTCCGGGTTGGGCTACTTTAACCTACTCTCCCTGGTGTGGGCCGCCAGCATAGCTGGCAGGACCACTTTGCAATCCGTTGTGCGTATATATATATGTGTGTGTGTGTATGTGTCACTAAAATGTTAAGTTTTTTATGGAGCGGCCCACAGCTTATATTCTTTGAATATAGTGAGCGCGAAAGTCGAGAACCGCCAAATTCTAGTTTCATCCTAACTTCTTCCCATAAATCTAATCTAGATATCTGAGCTCAAGTCCTTGGCACCCACTGGGTACCGGTAAATAAGGTGCGCCATAGAATCAACATTATTGTTTTTATCGTTTCATTTGTCATTCTAAACCGTTGTCTCATCATTTCAGGACAGTTGCTTACGTCTTCTAATAAATAAAATGCTGTTTAGAATACTGTATCCCTATGTTGTATCTTTAACAGGTCAGGTTCGAATTGTTTATTATAAATGACATGATCAGTGATCACGACCATAATCATGACATGAGCAACCTTTGTGTTCTCTTTGGAGTTTCATTGCTGTTTAACTTTTAACATTTTAACCTCGGTCTCTGCATAGTATTTATATTAAGTCTGAGTTAAGACAATAGCTAGTATAATTTTGGTGTGGACGTCTTCGGCTTTCTCTAATTGCGTTTAGAATCCGACCTGTGACATGTGTCAATCTAACCTTGTCTTTGGCATTAATTAAACTTCAGTTGAATTGATTCAGTGAATAGGAATTATTCAGTTTTTGATTTGTTTATTTGCATCGTCCTTGGCTTTGTGAACACACGTGTCACGCGTAAAAGTAGCCGTTTTTAATCAATTCTCGCTGTGGAATTGTCCACCTATCATCAGCAGTATCAGCTAGGCGGGCCTCGTAAGTTTGATATACATCCCAGGTCATAATTAAATGACTTTCTGATTCATATCACTAGTGTTTTTATGTTATATAAACTATATTTCAAATAAGCTTCTCGGTCACGATGAATTTTTAACTTAAAAACAAAGTTGTGGCCAAAGTGCAAATCCTGACTAAAAATCGGCTAAAAATGTAGATTTTCGTCGTAATATGCACACAAAATGCAGAATGTTCCCATTGTGTTGCTACTCACGCGCGTATTACTTTCAGAGATGTAACCCAAACTTTCAGTTTAAAAGACAGGAAATCACTGTTGGTTTTACCATATTTAGGGTTGGCACATTAAATTATTTACTGTTGAACAGACACTGACGGAGAACGTGATACATAGATTAGTAATGTATTGACAGATTATACGAATGTTTGACCACGGCGCTGCAACGCCCGATCGGAGTTTTAACTTTCTACTTTTATCTGACGTTAATAGAGCTGGTTTAGACATGATCCTAGAGGAGAGGGAGAAAAAGGAAAGCAGTTGGCTTTCCTACACAACACTATGTCTACCACAGGCCATCATGACATAATATAAAACGGCTTGGAATTCGATTAACACCTTTTAGATGGCGTCAAGAATTGCCCAGAGCGCGGTATTCAAGTATTCGCATTCACATTTGCTGCAACGTTTCTCATCATCACATATCGCAAGAAAATTGTAACACAAATTGCTTCTGAAAATGCGGAAGTTTTTAATGTATTTAGTATTTTTCTTCGCCAAATACACGCGTTGTTAAAAAGGTCGTGTCACAAAATATTGCTCAAAAGCATCACATCTTTGTATTTTCCATTACTGTGTTTCCTTGTCAAACGTTAGAGAATACTAGGGTAGCTTTTGATCCTTTCATTTTTTGTTCCGTCGTAACGTGACTATAGAAAATACGATTAAAATAACAAATTGTATCAGGTTTCCATTAGATGCATTAAGAGACAAGAAAACATTTCAGGTGATACTAGGGACGTTTCCCTTTGTAGGATAAGGTCAAGGTCGTACGCAGGATTTATTTTCATTGGAGGAGGTGTGGGACATCGAAAGGGGGACTTTTTGTAAATGTGGACCCCTAAAATTGTCTTTTGAACATCTCCTGTCCTGTCAAAGTTGAGCAATATTATGGCCTTTTTTAATAAAAATGAGCAAAGCGTGGACCTTTGCCCATTTTTTGAATGGGGTGTGACCAAACCCCTTCCCTCATGCGAACGGGCCTCGATAAGGTAATAGACGAATATCAGTCTCACATGTATTTTTTTTTTTCGTTTCCAGACCTATTCGTAATTGATAAATTTGTGAAAAAATCAATTAACATGAAAAGATAAAGTGAATGGCATAATTATGTTTGTATGATGTAACTTAGCTTTTCAAAACAGGCAGATGTTTCGCTTCAGAGATACACAATTGAGATTTCTTTGAATAGGAAAAAGCTAATTGTTAGCAATCTGCCTCTCTCTTAATGTATCTTTGACGAGTGCAGTACGTACAAAGAATGAGACATGGTTGCAACAGCTTCGTGCATTGTGGAAAATTAATAAAGAGAAAACAAATCAACTCATAGAATAAACACCACTAACTCACTTACATTTCCCTTACGTTCCTAGAGGAAAGTGACTACCAACCTGACGATCACAGCAAAGATCTAGGAGCAATTTCCCCATAAACACAAGGCAGAGGCCCGCTCCGTACTTTTGAAAAGTGGCAAAAATGATTAATGGATAGTACACTGTTAAAAAAATGTCCGTAATTTACGGAAATTTCTGGCAGCAGTATTTCCAGTCATTTTTAGGGTAAATTTACAGAAATTTCTGTCAATTAACGGAACTTTGACAGTAATTTTACAGAAATTTGTCTCATATTATGGAAAAAAATATGTATTTTAACAAAATTTTTCCGTAATTTAAAATTACGGAACCAAAAAAAAAAAGTCCGGAAATATTGCTGCCAGAAATTTTTGAAATATTTCCGTAAATTAACATTTTTAGCTATTTTTTATGTTTTTTGTTTTTTATTTTTATTGTTTTCTAAAACAGATTTTTCCGTAAATTTACGGAAAATCTGTTTTCTTAATTTACGGAAATTTTTAACAGTGTACTCTATGGAAAAAAGCTGGCACATTTAAGTCTCACAGAGGAAATACAACAATATCACGCCAAAGTAAAACTACATTTATAAAAAATAGTGACTTGAAAAGTTCTTAATTATGAATTACAAAGTACATCGAAAGTACATCGAAATGCTCAGCACGAGATGCTCTATAGTCGGTACGACTGATCGTGAGCCAATGGAAGTGAAATTGATAAGCGCGGGGTAAATTGCCTCAAATTTTCTGTCCAAATGCTATTTAATTTGAGAAAATATACAAGTCTACCATTTCAATCATGAATATACACCACTTGACAAACTAGTGCATTAGCCATTTTAAAAGCATTTTTTTTCATTTGCCATGGGAGAAAGTATTTAGTGCATTGAAGGTTTTTAGCCTTACAGCACCCTACCCTATAGCGTGCGCCGCAACTTTCAATTCAGAGGTGTTAGTGTGGGTTGGTGTGTATTCCCGTAGGATTTTCATGCTAAAATTGATTTTGTTGCTGTTTGGGTTTCAATAGGGCGTAAACTGTCAGAAAATGAGGGGTGCAACTTTTCGGACTGATGCCCCCTTCTTCAAGGGGGGAAATGTTAGTACAGGGAAAAATTTAAAATCGATCCAAATTGCGTTTTAATGTACACTAACGCGTTCGTCTCCTCATAAGGGTTACAAAAAATATATATTTGCCTAGGTTCCAACCTTTAGTTAAAGCGGTATAGCCCCATAATGGTTCAAGGTCACCCTGGGGGTAAACGCTCCGATAATGTTGAAAGTGGTGTCAAATGATTTCTTGTGTCATACTGAAACAGAAAATGCATTTTAATTGATTCTTTGATATCGCCATTGCGACATCCAGGGAAAGTTCTGGTGACCCCCATAGACCATGTAGACCTTGAGACATTTTGCTATGTAATTAGCCAACCAAATGTCACACACTGTAAAATAATACATTTTTGGATCCTGTGAGACAATACAAACAACTTATCACCAGTTTCAACAAAATCTGAGCATTGGGTAAATTTTACCCCAGGATGATCTTGAACCATTATGGGGCTATAGCTAAAGGTCGGAACCGTTTGCTCGATGGTTCTGCACAGCTTTTTTTCCGATTCTGTTTCGAAACATTTTTCTTTTGTTCTACAAAAATAAAACACGGATACTATTGGTCAACCGATGGTTGAGTTTTGAATTTGTCCCTTATATGTTTACTCCCGTACAAATTCTGTAAAGTAAAATAAGGCGCGTGTTTTAAATACTTTTTTAGTCTTTTTTTCCTTCAAAAAACAGTAGTCCCATGTAATTCTTGGAGAATGCTGCCGATAAGGGGATGTGGTACTCTTTCTACATCTTTAACGCCTGCATCTTGTAACATTCGATCTTTTCATTAGCTTACATTTTAAACATATTTAGCACCCAGCTTGTTATCACAGTTTCATAAGCGTATGTAATTGCAAAATATTAAGTACTTATTGCAAATTATTGTAGTGTGTTATCTCAGGAAGCAAATATCGTCCTTCGTCCTTTCATGCTCATTTTCTTCATAAACGTATTTATTTTTCCTCTTAAAAGCTACGTACATGGTTGATAACATAGGTCTTTGTAACCCATTGATACAGCTTCTTTTTCATTTTAATGGGTTTTGTCCGATCAAATATGTAAAATATTTTAGTAATAAGTTTATCATCCGAAACATCTCGAAACTTCCTTTATTATTTCAAGAAAAGATTACATAAGGTGGTGTTCTGTAGAATAAAACATAAACATTAAAAACATTATTTGTCGATATAAACACCTAAGTGAAACCAGGAAATACTGTTGTTAAAAATTGCGTTGCTTTGTTTTTTGTTTGTGGAAAACAATTGTGATTCTGGTCAGGAGACGAAATGCTCATTTCTTTTGAAACAAAATCAATATGCATTGGGTGGCTTTTGTAGCGACGGTCGTTGTGCAGGACTAAAACACGTTTTTTAATTATGTTGTCAACATGGTGCTATCGGCTAAGCACGATATCATCGGCACCTCTTTCATCAGTTAATCTGAGTGATAATTAGTATTCTTAATGTAACGCCTTTTTCCCGCGATGAATTTCTAACGTCAATAACATTAGGGTGCATGATTGATACACAGGCGATAAGCGAGTAGGTTTTAAAAACTTTTATGAACGGTATAAGGTTAGCAGTTAGTGTCAAAAATAAAAGTAGATTTTGTTCAACAAATCCAGTTTACATACCTGATTAAAGCGGCACTGGTACATTTTCACAAAATATGAAAATTATTCAAACTGCTCTCAAATGATTGAACGAATACTATGGAGCCCCGGAAGTGACATGTTAGAAATATTTTTTTATTATCCCAAATAAAAATGAAATTATCCCGAAATAAGATAAAATTATTTCGAGATAATAAATTTATCTCGCGATAATAAAATTATCCCTAGATAAGATCTCAAAATAATTAATTGTAAAATTATCTCGAGATAATTTTATTATCTCAAGATCTTATTTCAGGATAATTGTATTATCTTTAGATAATTTTTTTTTATCTTGAGATCTTATTTTTGGATGATCTTATTATCTCGAGATAATTTTCAAAAATATTTCTTACATGTCACTTCCGATGCTCCGTAGAATACAGATATATTTTACACATAAAAATAACATACCTAAAACATTAATACCAGGCTAAAGACATCCAGGTAATTTATAGGTTAACTGTTAAGTTTGCCATCTACCTCGTGTACGTTTTGAGTAAGCCTCTTTTAAGAGGCGTATTCTACCAAATATGTCGTCATTTTTTGACATTAAATCATTTTTGTTTTATTTATCAGTAGTTGCGTAGGAGCAGACGTGTTGAATTTTTCGCCTGGAAATCTCTGATACAAATCAGAAAATATCTCTAAAAAGTGTTTACCACCCACCTTCATGACATTTGCGCAAAAGTGCATTTGTAATATTCATGTCATTCGTTTCAATTCCGTCAGAGATTGATAAAATATGAACATAACAGGCGATATAGAATAAAGGTCAATTGACCATGGTGATGTGAAATTAGACAATGCTTCTGACAAGAAAATCAATAAAGGTCTGAAATGTTCACTTGTCTATCGCATTGAATATCAAATTTATCTTCATATGGCGCGCACCTGCAACAGTTTATAATCCGAAAATCCAATTTCCTGGCACAAGCAACGGATTTGCAGAACAAGCTACCCTTCCAGACAGAGGGATAATAGTGAGCCAAATGTTAGAATATATTTATAGTACATGAGCACGGACAAAGACACACACATGTACGAAATTTGGAGGCACCTGCCATATTTAGGTATATGTTATGCGGGCTTGATGATTAGATCAGCAAGTTATGCTTTTAAAATCAGAGCATTCTTGTACATATTGCAGATTGAAATTTAAACTACTTAGTTTTTTTGTTTTTTTAAAGGATTTATATTTTATACATTTTCCCTAAGTGGCCAGCGCACGTATTCGAAACGTACGTATTTGGCCAGATTCGAAACGGCGACCTTCGTATTACTAGCACAACGCTCTTGCCAACTGAGCTATCAAGCCAGGATTGGTAGAGGAGCGATAGATATCATCTATAGTGTTAGGTCCGAAATGTGTCCTTCGCTTCCCTAGCGGATTTACATATTATACGATTTATATTTATTTTTTGTATTACTTAGTTCTCCAGGTAGACAAAGATGTATATTGCAGATTGACTGCCTTTTGAGTTAGAGTACTTAATCCTTTGAGAACTAACGGCGACTAAAGTCGACGATCAAAATTACTACATGTTAATTTTGGCTTCAAAAATGTAAAAAGTCTTCATTTTCCTGGGCACATTCAGAATTAGCATGAAAATGTATTTAAATGAGTCGAAACAGGCCTATAGGCCTTGTTGGTGTTTTAGTTGGCTTTCCAGATCACCTGCAAACATTCGGAAGGCCACCTCTAAAGCTACTGAATTATGTGTTACAAACGTATACAAAACTGGCCAGTTCCCAAAGGGTTAAGTACATAATAGAAGGATGCGTCAAAGTTTGTCAAATGATAGACATTCTGGAATAGCTGTCGCTACTCATAGTTTTACTATCACATGGAATCATCAGGCGATATAAAATTGTGATCTATAGGTATTAGCCTACTAAGGGTGGGTTTAACCCTTGTCTACCTCAGCCCTTTTTGTAACACTCGGGGGGGGTACCACTCGCCTATAAATGTGTTTCCAAACTTTACAGTTTCACTTTTCCATTTGTATCACAATTAGTACAAACATTCCCATATGACAGCACTATGATGTCATAAGGAAAGTATAAAATACTAGATATAGGGTGGAAATTGATACTTACAATTTTAAAGCTTGAACACATTAATATGGCATTTAATCGCATTAAATGGCATTACTTCATTGGTGAAAAAAAATGAATTTTCCCTATTCCACAATGTGTGTATATTAAAATTGACAGTTTTGTTGACATACATACTTTGGTACGTCATTATAACGTAATACCAGACATGTTGCTACCAATCTTGGTATCAATGGAAAGAGGAAAACAGCAGTATCTGTCGTATCCTTGACGTCATACTCAGCGCTTTGGTGCTTTTTTTTCGAAGGGAGGTTGGTCAAGCCAATGTGTTAAAACGTATTGGTCCGATTGCGTTGCTTTTGAAAACAACGCCTTGTCAAAATCTCTATTTCTATAGGTTGCCTTAACAACGCACGCGATGCTTTGCTAACCAATCAGAAAAGTGAAAAAGCAACGCGTTGCTTTCAGCAAGCCAAAAGGGTTATAAGGAATTGATCACAAAGTGAAAACAACGCGATGCTTAAAGGTCTATTTCTATTGGTTATACCTTAGCAGCGCATTGTCACTATACGTTATGATCCTTTTAGCTTGCCATACTCATTGGAAATATGTTTTCAACCTGAGCCCAGCGAAGCATGTTTCGCTTAGAGAATATAATAACAAAAAGGCATGTGTAACTATGGTAATCCTACCATTAAAATGTAGGATTTCCTAATTTGACTACTAATTTATCTTTCTTTGAAAATATCTTTCTGATTATACGCTTTGTGTACAATACTATAGATACGCTCAAAAGGGGAAACGTATCTTAATATATCAATTCGTATACCTGGTTAAAGGCCTTTGTCTAGATAGTGTATTTGACTTCGATTCAAATAGTTTAACAATCCTCGGTGCTTTTTGAGAATGAAAACTGGCATTAATTTAGGAAAAGCTTATTCCGTCATTGGGCGCGTGCAACAGTAATAGTCATGATAATACTACCTTTATACAAATGGTTTGAAATTGTCGGAAGACGGGTATTAAAGTCGCGATTGCCAAATAGCTCTAGCACTATGAAAATAATTGCAAAGCCTGTAGGCCAAGCAAAGGTTTTTCCTTCATTTTTTATAAAGAGCAATACTGGTAATGACACAATGAGGCCAGAGACCGCGATAGTGTTGTTTGTGATAGCCCAACCATCAATGAAGGAGGGGCCAGAATGGGGGAAAATATAAATAAAAATTGGCACACTGGAGTTGTTTTGAGTTCACAAGTCCAAACCTTCACACCAGCTTAAATTCGAGAATCCGCTGTTACAATTCCATTCCAACATCTTCTGGTATGAAAATGTATTCTCAACATTGTACATGTCTGCACACAATTTTGATGACGCGTTTCCCTGGTTTTGTTCTAAAATATAAATAGCCATAGCCAACATTGGTATGTCAAGGGCAATTCAAAAAGTCCACCCATTATTTGTATGTAGTGCCCTACATCTCTGTGAATTTATGTTCGGGGTCTGTAGTTACAACCAGTCCACATAAAATTTAATACAGGATGTCCCAGTGAAAGTTGTGCAAGCAGATGTACAGCAATTTCTCAAAGAGTACTTTACTTAGCTTAAGTATTTTACCTTTGCAGGACATTATTGTGTATATTTATAAGTGCAATGATCATGAAAATCCACCCATGCAAATCAGAGATATAAGATATAATTGAAGGCTATTTGTGTCTTATCCATTACAATGTAATTTACACAGTTAACACAATTTAACCATTTAGTGCCAGGTGAACGATTACTGACACATAGCTGCTGCATTCACGACACAATATGATATATTAACAACAAAATAACAGGCTATTGCGGTTTTTTATTTACATTTTTAATGGCAATGGGCATAAAGACAATGAAAACATAATGACTCTGCATACTGCTCGGCTTATACAAGCTAAACCATTATGATTATGATCAGCACAAATTAAACTTTGCCGGGTGCTTATTTTGTTTTCATATTACCTCAAAATTAACAAGGTTGAATAATGATATTAGTTGATTAATTAAATTACATAAACCTGTAAACAAAGTGACATTCTCTTGTTCTGAATATCACACAAGTTTCATTATGCAGGTAAGAAATTAAATATCTTAATGACGTGAAAGTCCTTTTCCCCGTAATAACCTGTTCGCCTGGTGTCTTTTGCCCAGAATCAAAGTGCAATGATCGATAGATAAATGCTTTTTCGTTAACTTTTCTGATCTTTTCAAAAAAATTAGAAACAATTTAGAAGAATATTCAATTATTTTTTTTTTAATTATGTTAAAGGATCATACCTGTTGTTTATTGATTAATTGTAATAATTTAACAATTGGCTTGAATCTAATTGTAAAGTTTACTCTTAAACATCTGTTAAATATTATACGGATTACACCTGACGACGCATGCTCCAAATTGTAAATGTTGTAATGTACATTAGGTTGTATCGTTAAATATTGATGTTTAGATACAACACTGCATTAATTTAAAAGCATTTCTGTCGAGTTCTGAGATTATCCTTTTGTTAATGCACATGGTTCAGCCACTAATCACTAACTGTGTAAATTCTACTGGAATGGGCGAGAAACAGATAGCCTTTAATAATCTATTATATCTTTGGTTTCCATGGACAGACTACGATGGCATTTGCACTTATTAAAGGAGATAATTAATATCTCCTGGGAAAAGTAAATACCTAAGTATGAAAGACATCGATTTGAGCTTAGCTATTTTACGCAGTGATTAGTACAGTATGTGAACAAGCATTATGCATTGCAAAAAATACGATTTGTCCGAAAATTGAGGGCTCAATCCTCGAGAAATCTCGGAGTCAACCTTTTAGGTGTTGCAGTTTTTTTCTTGCACAATAGAGTTCCCGTTTGATTCAATAAAAGACAAATTTTAGAAAAGAAAAAAATAACACATGCGCAATTTTGTGAGTAACCGTTGCGGGAAAGTTGTTAGAAACTAGCCACATTTAAGAGTGGCGACATCCCAAGCGATGACGTGAAATGCAAATATTTTGCCACAGATATATTTTGTGGCAAATAAGACCCTGGATATAACCGCGTTGGTGCATACAATTATTAAGCAGTCACAAAATTATATTTTCAACGCAATACCCACACGCATGGGCATATTTACGCATTCAGTTAGCGCTCAATGCAATTTCGAAAAAAGTTAAAATTTTATGCGGCAATAAAAGTAGGAAGCGCTTTATTGCTTTGCAGCAGCAACCAAATTCCACCAAAATCATTTTAATTTGTTCTGAGATTATTTTATGTCAACATAAAATGGAGCTATATTCCTTTACTAATATTTCTACCTTTGTGAAGAGCAAAAAGTGCGATAAGAGAGGTGAGGACTGAACTAAAAAACATGAGCGTAGGCTTGGTCAAATTGTATTTATTCCGCCATTATGTGTAACGTTTCCTCATAGCCTGCACACGATATAGATTCCTTTTTACAGGGGAACCAATGTAACCCATGTTTGCCAAATTAGTAGGAACCACACCACACCATAAACTACGTGTAGCAGACGAAGTCAGGTCCAAAACAGTGTTGGCGTCTGAAATATCACCCTTTCCCTAAATGCGATAATAAGTTGTTGAGTAGTGTCTTTGAATTTGAAATTAATCATAATGTTTGGACTAGTAACAAGTTGTAAGGATTGGTTTGTGCCATTTTGTTTTTATAGTTTCTGAGGATTTTGGATAACTGTGCAATTCTAACTTCTAGTAAAATTTCAAAGCAGGTGTGAGCGTGTTGAAATATGCAAATCGTTGATGCTCTGTAGCTCAATAAATCAGCCTTCATCATATATATTTTTATTTTATCGAAGAGGTATTATTCCTATGTTCCAAAAGAATCCAGTTTTGTAATAACCAGTCGCTTTATAGCCCAGGAAAGATCGATTAAGGTAGATTGGGGTCGTCTTCTTAAGAAGTGTGATTCCATGAATATTTTTTCTGTTTTCTCGGGTTTTTACTTTTAAAGAAACACGAGGCCATTTCCAGAAAGAAGCACCTCCTTTTTTCCGAACTCGAATAGTTCGTAGATTTGGACGCTACAAAGAAAGATCACCCCCCCCCCTCCACTATTGAAGGAATAAGCCAAATACACCGTCGTTATGTATATAGTACGATCATTAAATGGTTTAAATTTTCTTCTGTCCTGCACCCAGAGAAATCAAAGCATGCTTTTCTATGAGGACGATTACAATATAACAAACAAGTCCAAAAATAGTTTTGTTTTCTTTTTTACTTGTTTGTCTAAAAATCTTGGTCTCAAATGAGCTCATAAGGTATTCTATAACCGGTCAAGTGTAAATTCAAAAAAATGTATCCTAAGAAAAATCTCCTCCTGTCATAGACACCTCATTTACATCTTGTCATTTTGGTAGATGCTATAAGAACTATACATCAAATGCTCAGCATTAAACAAATTACCGCTCGTTCACCTGGTGCCAGTGGCGTACCCAGCGGGGGGCAGGGGGGGCGAGAGCCCCCCCCCCAAACAAAACCCTCGCCCCCCTTCCGCCCCCCCAAATGAACTTACTTTTGGTACAGTGTCTATGGAGAAGGACCCAATTTTTGCCCCTCAAAAAAAGTCTTGGCACCCCTTCAGCCCCCCCCCCCCCCCCATTTGTTAAAGGTCTGGTTTACCGCCACTGCCTGGATGCCAAAAATGTTTGGAAATGTGCTGGTTTATAAAATGTATATTCATGATAAAATATTATTTTATGAAAGCCGGTTTGGAGAAAAGTCAAGCCCATCTGTTTGACCTGCAACAGATTTTATTCGAAAATGGTGTTCGTTGCCATTAGAAACGAATTGCATGGAAAACAAATAACTACCCGCTTGTTTGAAAGACCAGAACGAAAACCCGCGCTGCAGCCGCAGCAAATGCACAAATTGCAATAGCACAGATGAAGCCCAGTTTTGTTTTACACCTGTTGATAACTCATTGTATGAATAGCTAACAATATGTTGTTATTGCAACTTTTTGATAACTGTTAATTACTTATAACATTCGCATTACGTTAGGTAGTATCTAATATTGCTAATGCAGTTAATTTAAGGTACGCCTCCAGAAGAGGAGAGGAAGACTAATGAGAAGAGGTCAGATTTTACTTTCAGGAGGAAACCGAAGATCCAGAGAAAACCTGCAATAACGGGTATGGGTTGGTAACCAAATTCACCTCCGACCTGGTTTCACCGGAATCGAACCCGGGCCGCATTGGTGAAAGGTGATCGACTTGACCACTTCACTTGTCCTCCCTCCATGAAAAGATTCAAAAGTTGCACTGAGTAGCAACTCAAGCCAATTCACGTGACATCGTCTGCATGAAAATGACGCACGAAAAACAAATGTTTGGTCCACATGGGTGGGGAGGGGGGTGATGGGGGGGGCTTTACACTTAAGTGTCAAGGCTTTGCTCAATCTTCGTATTGACGAATAAAACATTGTCATTCGAAAAAAAATATTCTTTTTAATGAGCACGTTCGTTTTAATTAGTACATATATTTGATTCATCTGTTTTAATTAGTATATTTATCCAACATGTCATTACGTGGAATCTAGTCTGTTTTAATTTATCTAAAGAATCATACCACATTACAGGTGGCGTGTTACTACTGTTTTACTTCATGTTCTCATGCGTTTGGGGATCTGCCATTTTCGTTATTCCAATCATATGTACCCGGCGTTTATAACATACTGATCAACCGATAGGGGCAACCATGTTGATACGAAAGATGTGCAATTAAGTTATCAAGTTTGAAATGATTTTTCCTCCAAATATGGTTCATAACCTTAGGGATTGCCTGAAACTTTCAACTAGTGCTCCATCCAAACATTTTACCTCGAAAAGAAATTGAAGTTTAAGCACTGACCACATTAACACTTCATTGTTTTTTATTAGCATTGTATTTTATAATACAGTGGTATTATAAGATACGATAAAACTCAACTTCTGCTATGACATTATACCAACAATTTTATTTCGTATTTCATTTCTCTAACTCAACCAATATCAGTGTAGTTGTGACTCGCAGACAAACACTAGGGTTGTTATTCCGCCTGTATAGAATTACTTATCTGATTGATTTTAAGATCGCAGAAGCAACTAGTAGTCTTCAAAGATTTCACAATGGATACTAACACACTTCCTGCGCAGTCGAGTCAAGACGCTAAGTTAAATATTTTTCCCAAAATGTCAAAAATGTGATTCCATACTTAGATCCTGAAGTGTTACGAGAAATTGCAGCCCATTAAGTCTAGTTCTGCTTAACATTTGACAACCTGTCTTTGATCCAATTTGCTGAAATATGAAAAAGGAGCTTAAAATTGGCTGGCTTTTTAATAAAGTCATATGACGCTTCTTTCACCAACACAGGGAGTTAAGATTGGAGATAGAACCAGGAGACTACATCGAGTTAGGGATAGAAAAAAAAACAGTATGATGAATTGAAGTCTGGATTAAACGACCTTTGCTATCATCGTCATCGACTCAACATAGCCCGTGGTTGTCGACATCACTGGTCATTTAATTCTTGGAGCCAAAATAGATGTACACGATATTGATCAAGCCACCTGAAGGGGTCTTGTCTAGAATATCTTCAGTTGGTAAAAAAGGAATCAATAAGTTTGAAGATTGAGTGGATTCAAGGTAGTATTATTTGCACAAACACGGAAAGAGCGCAGTTGCAATTGAAACCTCCTCTATAGAATTTTTAGGAGGACTCTACCTATTTCTCTAATCCTTTGACACTGTTTTACTTGCCAAATTGAATGGTGCAATTTAGTATTGGAAACAATCTTTGAAAGCATTATGCAATACATTTGGAATGGATACGTGCTATTAAACAATGTAACCGTTTGTTTCTATATTTCATCTGTAATATATAAACCTTTCGTAGTTTGGTTTTGGAAGCAATCGTAGAAATCTGAATTAAGCTATTTGCGTCAAAAAGAGGTATTTGAATTGCACGACAATCTACTTGCATCATAAAACAGATGCGTTATGGAAGAGGATAAATTAATTAACACGCAAATATTGGAAACAAAATGGACAAAATAGTACTTACACTCATTTTAGGGAAACTCTTTTACAAAATGTATCCATTAACTATGCATTCCTGCGGATATTTCGAAGAGTATTATGTGGTGAAAATCTAACATTTATAACATACATTTCGTCAAGATCTACTTATATGTATAGTTCACCCGAGCTGTGATTATACAGCGATACCCGCGAAACATACACCAAGAGGTTTAATATTATACTTATGTAACCCACTGGGGCATCCGTCTGCTGTTGATACAAAATGATGTGCATTTGAATGATCAAGTTTGAAGCGATTTTTCAGGTATACAGCAGTACCTATGGGATGGGCTCGAATTTCCATCTTATTGAGAACTAAACATCCAGCGTTCCTTAAAGAAAGGCACTTTATGTAAGAAGAAATTTGTTGGGCAAAAATATGTCTCGGATTCTGTGTCAAGGGCTTTTGAGAAAAAATAACTACGACCTGATTTGGTTTCCGGATGCATTGCAATCTCGTAACTTTGCCTTGCGCAATTTAATGTACAAGACGAAGAAGGATGGGCAAGTTTTTTTATAGTTTTATCGGATCCTAACCCATCCTTGAAGAAAACTTATGTTCTTAAATAGCAAAACAGGTGTCAGCACTAAAAGGAATCGATTTCATGCCTCACTTGTTTTATGATCCATTTTATATTTCTAATTCCTTTGTGCCAGCTTATTGCTTGTATAAGCTGAAAGGCATAGTAGAGGGTGATGTGAAGAAAAAGCCAAATAAGCTCCCCGATAGATTTACTTTGATAATAGAATATTACTATTATCAAATGTCTCTCCATTGCTTGTCACAAGGCACATTGCAATTAAAGATCTCAGCCATTGCGTCAGCGTTTGCTTTTATACTAAATATCAGGGAATGCCGGGAGGCGAGGCAAAATCATTGTGCCTCAAAAGTACTGCTTGATGAAAAAAGTAAAGAATTTTTTTTCCACACAAAACCGATTTTCCTCACTCTTTCGACACGAATTACTTGTAATGATTTTCAATTCATATTGACTGCCATGCACTTATTACAATCAAGTCTGCTCTATTTGCTTGCGCTCTGGCAAAACTAAATTTTGCTAGTAGCGATTGAATTAATAGATTATGGAGACTTTTATGTCAAATACTCAAAGAGGATTTTTTTTGGTAAGAAGTATTAAAAGTAATCGGAAGTCTCGACAGAGTTGTTGAAAGGAACACTCATCACCAAAAGCACATTGCTGTAATAAACGGTCCCTGGCTGAATTATTTAACCAATCCCCCCTTTTTCCGTGTTAGCTTTAGTTAATGGGGAATAGAATTAAATGCAATGTCAACACGTTGGTTACTGAGTGGTGCATAGGTGATAGTAGAAGACTATAAAGCTTGACGGCTTGTAATGGATGTCAACACTACAGAATAAAGACACCTCCTATTATAGACGCGAGAAAACCTTTGGAGGGAAAAAATAACTAGCGTTTGACGTCTGCAAGTTGACATGGCGGCAAAACTTAACTCTTTTGGCTATCATGCAAATTTGACGAGTTAATTTAATAGCACATATGTTATACATTTTAGAACTGTCATTTTATTTGTGTAGCTCTTACTAAATTTGAACTTAATATATAAGACTGTAAACATTATAACATACAAATTGCTAGCAATTACAGAGGCAATGTTTGTAAGATAAGGAAAAATAAATTCCAGTTGTAATACTGCAACTATTTAGGGAAGGTATCTATAGAAATAATTATATTCGATTTAACAGATGATCATACACCCTGCAACAAAATTTGCTTCCATTTTTTCTTAGGCATTTATTCCAAAAATTAGATAGCTACGTTAGAGAGGACCCGGATAGATTTCTAAGCCAGGTAACGTGGGAAATAAATACTATAAATGTTACAAATCAAAGTACCCACCGGCGTATCCAAACCTGGCTTTTGGAGGGGGGGGGGGGCGGAAGGACCTTTAATAGCCGAATTTTTTTTTTTTTTTTTTTTCCCCGGGGGGGGGGGGCGCGCCCCGAAAGCACACCCCAAGATGCATCACTGGAACCCAAATTATTGGAGACCAGTTCAATATCAACACTTCCGAACTGCTTTCTCGGCAACCTGCGATACATTGCGCACGCGTACAAGTAATAGCATCTTATACAAGGTGTTCCAATTTTGCATACCTTCTATGGCAAATTCCAGACTAGATAGGAGCATTGGATCAACTCTCCGTAACTTTCTTCATTGTGTGTTTGTATATTTGGATATCTTTTAGCAAGAACTGATTGCAAACAAACAATTAAAACACGTTATATGCTTTTCTTGTGTTTGAAGCAACGGGAAGAAAAGAAGAGAATTTCAACTTCCCAAATTCCTTCTCTTATCACAGCTGTTTGAAAGTCTTATTTATTATGACAAAACCAGAGTAAAACAAAAAGTATCAGCGGCGACACAGTTTTGACAACTAACTTAGATTATTTATACCACTGGCTTCATCCTGTGTCAATTTTACGAAATTTCATTGCGGGCAAATATGATTTTTCTTCAAAATTGAGTTCAACACGTCTCTCTATGGAGAATGAACATATAGAGGGTGCTATAGGATACAAATCATGACCTTTGTAGGCCTATATGGCAAGATTCCCGCAATGGATTTTTTTAATTTTTGGAGAGATAAGAGCTCTTGCATGTCCCTACTTATATCAGTTGTCAAAATTGTGTGGCCGCTACTTAAAATTGCTCTAAAAACAAAAGAGACGATTTGCATGAGGTCAAACGGATATAAGTTATACACACAAAACATATAAAGCTAAGATACAGATAGAAAATTAAGTGCACATAAGAACATCAATCATAGTAAATATAAACCAAGGTAAATCGATGGCAAGAGTAAATGCAAACATAGACATACATTATAGGCATGGTAGACATAGATAAATTCCCTGACCTCTTAAAGAGATACTGGCACATTTGAAAAATAGTGCACCCTCACGATTTTTCAAAAATTGATATTTTTGCATGGTTGTAAAGCTTTTATGTTTAAGACCAAATCAGCGCCCTTATGGGTAAACAGAACGACTTTTATAATTAATGTCGCCGGCGACATTTATTCAGCAGACGACGGCAATGGCGTTTAACACAAGAAAACACACGCCGGAGCTTGATTCCCACGGCTTGAACCCTGTTTGACGGGTTTTGAATATATTCATGTAATAGACATATGTGTTGATTAAAGTTACGGCAAACTTAAAGTTGCCCTACACATTACCTGAATGTCTTTAGCCTCTTTTTAATGTCCCTATCTGTTTGTGGGTATATTATTTTTATATGTAAAATATATCTCTATTCTTCCAAGGCCTAGACTATCATTTGCGATCAAATTGAAGAAATTTCATATTTTGTGAAAAATATGCCAGTGCCGCTTGGGCATCTAGGGCATCTGACCCTATCCAGAGGTCAAAGATCAACAGCCTCGGGTCAGCAACGGTCAAAAGGGCCTGTAAATCAACTACTACAGCAACCTCCAGGCTCCTAAATTGTTAGCAGTGTAGCACCTGTAAAGAAACTGAGTGTCCCCATGAGAGAGTGTCCTAGCTACCATAGCAACATGTACGGAATAAACCGTGACCTTGTAGTCGAGGCCATTTGGGTACAGCGCTGAAACAAATGATGCATACGGCACTCAATGGAGAACACAATAGACAGATGGATGGTAGGACACTCAGTCACACGGACACTGTATTATATGACACCGGGCCTCTTAATGTTATTTCTTACATTCTCGACCCTACATATCAAACACCAAGGACACTATGAATTAAAATATGAAAAACACCTTCAATACCTATAGCGTAATGCAACGTCAGTCTCAGGGCCCTAAGGTAGGGCAAATTGATCTGGGACAAGCTTGACTAAGCATGTCTAGTCTTGTCTAATCTAAAACTAGATAAATTAGCTTGTCAATAATACTTGATAAATGTAAAGATGCAAAAGTAACAAGAGTAAATCACTGATAGAGGGCGTAAGGCACGCGCGTCGCCTCCTTAGAGGTGAATTATGGGTTGGTTTTCAAAAGGTGAAGCATAAAACGCTTCACGGGCCGCATATTGTTCTTTGAAATATGCTATGAACATACACTGATAGTAATATTTAACACAAACTCAACGCCATTTTGAATTTGATTTTTTTAAATATTACCTAATCAACGTATTTGTTTTTCATTTGACAATAATTCTCATAGACAATTTTGTAAGATAAGAGTCAAATATACATTTTGTTAGTCTAAAATTGCGAAAAACACCATATTGGGTCCTAATGTACCCCATGTTCACCTCACCGCTAAATAAAAATGTTTTATAAAAGCCCAAAGAGACATAGCTTTGTCAATTATGGAGTATTCAGGGCTTCTTTCTAATATTGGCCATTACGTTCAGTTCCCCTCCTCCTCTTAACATGAACAAAAGGTGCCACTTTACTTTGAATCCATTACATTACACTGCATACCTATGCAATTTAAAGTGCTCAAGGGACTAACGCAGCTGTCACATTACAAACTTTTGATTGGCAGATACAAGTGCTGTCAAGTAGCAACGTAGATCTAATAAATCACGCAATTTGAGAGGGAATTGATTACCCCCCTTTTTGGTCCGAAAAAAGGTCAGGAGTGTGAAATGTGTAAAGAAGATAGACCAGCGTAAAGTTATCTAATGAAGTTATTGAAGAACAGAAACGCGAACGTTCCTAGGACTGCATGACAAGAACCACACTTGATTTTTTTTATCGATAAGGTACTTTTAAAAGAAAACTACTGTAGGTTTTAAACAAATGAAAAAAAATATACGGTAAGATTGATTTAACATAATGTAAAGTCACTAAAGCTTTCTGGGCTTCTTTCTAGGAGCTGTTTGTAAGATTGTTCCACATAGAGGCCTAAATGGGTTCCATTGCAAACTTTTGTTAAGTGTCTTCTTACGACTCTGGGAAGTGTATAAATCATTTAGTATTACACTTTCGTAACCGTTTATAAACAAGCAGAGCCATTAAAATTTTTTCATCGCTGTATTGATTTTTTTTATCAAAGGCCGACATGGGTAAAAACCCGATTGAACTCATTGTTTGTTTCGCCTCACTTCGCTACGTGCCATGGTTTGAGCTAGAGCGGCAAATAAGTGAAATGTGCGCTGAATGAACATGATGAATAAAACCTTTGAAGCACTCACCGATTTAGGACGCGGAAAGGGTGATGGTATGAGATAATGCCGTATGTTTTCCGTCTGTCTTAACCCATTTACTGTTAAACGAAAGGTTTCAATAGGAAGTTCAGACATGGGGGAAGGTTTGAGTTAAATTGTGCCTCTCTTACTTCGCCAGTCGGGTTGAATCTCCAAACATGACTGCCGGATTTTTTTTTACAGCAAACATGTTGTATAGTAGACACGGGCTTGATTGTGTGACAAAAGTGTCCATCAATTTTATTAAATCGTTGCCAATCTATGTGTTATCTTCTTTCACCCTTTGACATTAAGACTTAATAACTACTGGGAGCTTACCCATTGTTCCCGACGAAACAAGAAAATTGGAAAAAAAGCCAACTGATATGTATTAAAGATTTTTTAATATACTCAAATCACCGACACAACATTATGGCCGAAGGGTATGGCTGTATGGCTTCCAACAAAATTGAAGTCACTTTAAAGATGATTATAAGAAACAACACCAACAAATATAATAATATAATATGGTGATGAGGATGATGATGATGAATGATGCTGATGATGATGATGATGATGAATGATGATGATGAATGATGATGATGATGATGATGATGATGATTACATATATTAAGACATATTATTAAACTTTTAACATTTGCTTAGGTTCAACATCTATACTAATGTGCATTGGCAGTTCTTGTTTTTATAGTATGCTACGTTTGCGATAAATAGGTGTTAACACCAAAGTCAGAAATAGCCTTTAAACGCAAACAAGTGAGCCTTGTGCACAAATGATCTGAATTTTATATCCCAAACGTCCTTTTCGGAAAAATGACTACAACCTGACGATCACCGCAAAAAGGGAGGTAGTGTTTTTTGTTAGACCTAGGGCCAATTTCTTCCATAAAAAAACAAGGCAGGGGTCCTCTCCGTGATTTTTGGAAAATGGAAAAAAAAGTGCATTTAAGGGACGTTAGGGACAGTGCACCGTAAACCTGATTTTTTTTATATGATACCCAGATTACACAGTCAGTTCATGTCATTGTCTGTTCAAGTACAACCCAATGAACTGTGTCCTTGGTGATGAGCATTGTAACTGATGTGTTTTCCTTTTGGACATCCTGAAGATAGTTGTATAGGCAGTTCAAGGACGACAAGGTTCTATAGGGCCCCTCGACAACACAGCAATTCAGAAATAGATCATTCCAGGATGCAAGATATTTTCACAATGTCCGTCGCAGATGTCTAATTCTTAAACAGCTGTGAAAATATAAGCAACTTCATTGGCTGATGCCCGGGTTCAATTCGACAATTGAACCCAGGTTGTACTCGCTGCGTATTGACGTTATTTTAGGTTGAAGTGCTCGCGTCATACCGCGTTTTGCTACGTTCGCGCGCTCCTGCCTACGTTGCGTCTCTCGTTGCGTTCAGCGTGTTGTTCGATTGTTGCCATTGAGTGGTGGCAGTCCTTTCTGTTGTATTTAAGCCGTAAATTATCGTGAAATTGGGTTAAGATGACCTTAAATGATAAAGCTGTTTAAGAATGAGAATAAAGGTATGATTTTGGGAACCGGTACTTCTTTACGACGGATTGAAACCGGCGAAACCATTATTTTTGCGTGGAAGAACTCGGCCAGCGGCCTCGTTATTCCACTTAAAATAATGGCATCGCCTTGGTTTCAATTCGTCGTAAAGAGAGTACCGGTTCCCAAAATCATACCTTGTTCTATATTTTAGAGAACACAAATGGAATTTGTGTTCGAAATAGACGACAGCATACTAGCTTTTAGCTCATGTGGTAGCATAATATATAGAATAAAGTCCTGGTATTAATACTGCTCTGATCTAACAACTCTGCAGATCAAATTACTGACAAAAGTCTTTACAGTAAACAGTATTTATAATTTTCACAGCTAGCTGCCCCATTATCGAACACATGCTGGTAAGTGGTGAATAACCCTTAAGATTATTGTGGCCGATATTTGTCTTGCACATTATAATGTTTAAAGAAAATCGCCAACTTGAACTATGACATTCCTCCATCACTCGTGCTGTATATGTTTTTTAAGAAAGAAAAGTTTTCATTTGTTGAGTTTGAAAGCAGTTACCTTAAAACATCAGACACCTTTTTGTTGCATTAAACAGGGAATTCCATGCAACAGATTCCAATTTTGGCAAAAGAGATATATGGCGATAATAAATTCCCTATAGCATGAGAAATTACTGTTGCATGACAATCAATAATGTAATCAGCATTCGTTACCTGAACTACAGCCGTACTGTAATCATAATTGGGAAGCATTACAGGTCGAACATTCATCTAAATGGTAGAATCGCCCATCCGGGCAAGTAAAGCAGTGTGGCGCTGATGTTTGCAAACGCTGACTCTCTTTTTAGCGCTTGGTCTTGTCGGAAACCATAGCAGGACCAATGTGTGGTGTTCAATGGACCGTGTCCTAAAAACTGGTACTGCGTGTGACATCGGGCGTAACTTTGGCAGACCACAAAGATTAGCTATGTTCAAGGCGAACCCAAAAAGACCAGTCGTTAATTGGTTATGAACCCAACCTTGTAACATATTCACATGTCCCTAATCGCAATAAGCCTAACAGGCTAAAGCTAATTCCTTGTTTGAAATACTGCTAGATACATTACAAGTCGCATCAAATATTTTTTACTGCTGTGCAACAATTAGAAGTCTAGTTGTGACACAATGTCTACCCTCTCCGATTTGCACAAGATAACATTCGCTACATTTATAGCATCCTATGTCGACCTGGTCCCGTTAAGGAGGCCTAAAATAGGTGGCAAAATATTCGGCTGTAAGATTAGTTGCCACTTACAACATCGTCCATTGTGACCCCAACCAGAAGTGTGGTTGAAATTGATGAAATAGATTAAATATTTCAACGTTATTTCTAATTTAATTTAATCCAAATGATGAATTAAGGATAGCCATTCTGCTTGAACCGCTCTGAACAATATAGTCTTGGAAAAAGGGAACACTACCGTAACATTTATTCCAGAAAAGGACATTCATGGCGCAAATAATTGTTTTTGGTTCGCTTATCACAGTAAAAACAATCCAATCTTGTTTAAAATTCACTACCATCAGCTACCTCTCCTTCGAGGTCAAGGACTTGTCAAGAAAAAAGTGTTTTTTTCAAATGTAGAAATGTTCTATTTTAAATGGATCAGGTAAACACGAATATGGGGAGGGACACGCTGAATGTATAATGGGGGCAATGAATACGTCCAGATTACGTACAAAAATGAGGATTTGTATGATTGTAACATTATCTTGATAGTGAAATACCAACATGTGGCGTGACTTGGATGACCTACATTCGTAACATCTAATGAAACCTGAAAAATGTTACAAATGGCTGTAATTAGGATAATGAGCCGGATTAATGACTTCACAGAGATCCCGTGTTTCCCCATTCGATTTCTGTTTAACACAGCTCGATTTGTTTGTCGCAATGTCATCAAATGTTTCCATCTCCCACAAACCAATCAACATGTCGCTGGATTCAGTTAAAAATATTAGTATTATGCCGAGTATGCGTTAAAAAATTGAAATTTGGTCTTTTCACTTTTTGTGGTACCCTATCATATGACCTTTCCAAAAGCCCCCAAGTGTGTCGTATTAAGATGATTATTTACAACAATTGATTTCCTCTTACTCTTACAATTTGGTTATTCCATTTGCTTTTGTTTAAATGGTTTATCCTAAATGCAGGTTGAAAACATACATCAGTCAATAATTTATTTATCAATACGCTAAAAAGTCCGAATTATTTTAAGCTTAAAGGTGGTGACCGATTCATGGTGCGATTTTTCTCCCTCAAATGACAACATATATCACTAAAACATCTGATAACCCAATTTTGAATACATCGGTCTAGCCGTTTGGATAGTACCGAAGTGACCCCCGATAGTTGTTAACTTCTGATGAAAAGGCGTGAACCATGTGTTAATCTCACACTGCTATCATATGTGAAACCATGGTGATTATTATGTAGAGTACGTCGATGTGTCAAGCACGTATTTATTTGGGTTTATAGATATCTGTCGGAATCACATTTAGCAGCATTAACGCACACAAAAGTAATAAGCTAATAGCCCGTTCCTGAATTATACGTTATAATTTCAATTGAAGAAGCCGGTCCCTGCTTTTTTGTTTCTTTCGTTCGGCTCCAACGAAAGGCAAGTTTAATTTGTAATCGAAGAAGTTTGCATCTTCCTTGATTTCCTGAAAGCTGAAGCCTATTTGCTCAATGCTCACCGTCAGCCTATACCTCTTGACGTCAGTGAGTGTACACACTGATACAGTTTACAAGTTTACGTTTCAATTTCTCCTTTCTCCCAATACAAAGGCTAGAATTAGGATATACAATAATAAGACAGTTCAATTCCTGTGCGATCCGTACCTTTAATTATATTACAAGTGAAAGAACGAACCTCAATAGGCAATACCCTTCTCATTACTAAAACATGGCGCAGCAATTAGTAAGAGGTGAATAGATTTGGAGTTCATCTAACCTTTTACATAAAAACCATTTTAATTCGTTGCTTGCTGCATGAGGTCCCAAGGTCATGCGACATAACTTTTCTTTTACCAGGATTTGCATCAGATCAAATCCCCAATAAACGTAAAAACATATTTTGAAAATTTGAGCCAATGGTTGGAAAATGTCTTTTAAATTGGAATCGCGTAGTAGACCGTATTCGATAGCCAGCCATGTTTGTGGACAAGAAAGCCGAATTCCCGGTACTACAATACATTCACCTGTCAATGATCCCTGTGCAACCGCTAAACATGGATCCATTGACAGGTGAATCCTTGTGTCCTTGAATGTATGCATCTTGTCCACCAACATGGCTGGTGACTGACGTCCATATTGAATACGTTCTATTGGGCCAATCTTCAGCTGAGATTACAAATAACTAATTTTGAGATATGGACGGTTTAAGTTCACAAAAAATCTACATTTACCGGAAGTGGGACCTTTAAACATCTTAAATTTTTAAAAACTTAAATTATATATCATTGTAAAGCATAGCAAATGTAGGTTTCAAAAATATTATTTCTCACAAAAACCTTTTGGTTAAATTTTTTTGCCTAGAGTATTTTCAGGTACATATCTTTTTAAATAAGATAAAACTAAAATTCCAAACATTAGTAAGATGTTTTCTTTGTGTTTGTCCCGAGATTCTTGAACTATTTTGCGGCTGAGATTTAAGCAAACTAACACGGAAATCTTTTAAAAGTGTGTGGTTGTTCTCTTAATCAAAATATAAGTATCTTCGATTTCTTTTTTTTTACAATAAACTATCAACGTATCATTTGATATTTCCGCTGCCCCAATAGGGTGAAATCCATGCATTGCTCTATCGTTTGCTGTTTTTTATTATTTGCGTTTTAATATGACGAAAAGGTCAATGTGCCACAATAATACGACTGCCTCACATGTGACGTAAGTCTGTTTTGCCTTAATAGTAAGGGTGATCTCTTGGTCAATGCTTGTTCCAAATCATATTACTGATTTGTTATATATCCACATGCGGAAATGACGCAAAATATGTATTCCCCGTTTTTCAAAATATTTTATTATATTGCATTTTGTTCGACGACAAGAGCGCTTCTCTTCAATAGGGTGTGTAGAGGTTAGCAAAAGAAACAAATTCATGTAACTATCTCAAGTAATCCAGTACAATATGTAAATAAGAGGGAATGTAATAAAAAAGACCAGATTTAATGTATTTCACTGATAAAATACTGGAACGAAACATCGACTAGGCGACCAAAGGCACGTTTTGCTTTTAGACAGTGTTTTCATTAGGGTTCTCTGTGAATAATATAATAACCAAGCAGTCAATGCGGTCTATTGATCAGATTTAACCGCTCTACTCAAGGCATAGTAAACATAATAAATAGGTATCACCGAGCTATCTCTTCGTCGAATAATAACAGTCTTTAAAAAGACCTTCCGATCCCACCCCTTTTCCTTTAAGCGTCCTAGCGGCATCGATCGGGCGTCTTGAACTGCTTGCTCGAGAACCGATGTGACTGACATAGACGTCGTAGTATAGCAGAAGGGTCCGAGCTTTAATACGACCAACTTGACCTATACTAACCCGCATATCTTCTGCGAGGTTTCGAGTCGAATCAATACCTAACGACTTAACTTATTCATTTGTCAGTACATAGACATGTTTACTGCTTTACCTTCTATCTTGTTTATTTAATGGAGTTCGAGTTCTTACACGTGAACCCACGGATGTCCGATAGTTCAAAGGAAAGTGACCTCCACAAGGTCAGTGGCACTCAATGGGGAGTTTTAATTGGATAAATTAAGTTGTACGCTGGTGTTTGAAAAAACTAGAGTAAATTTCCCGTTGTGTAAATGCACAAACCACCAGTTTTCACCTAATTTCCATAAGACCTACTGAAACGACAATGTAGTTTTGCTTGTATGCATCCTTTCAACGTAAATCATTATCAAGAAGTTCAGAGAGTGTTTCCTTATACGTGAATGTTTTGTTGTGTATCGGTTAGTGAAAAAAGTGAGCTCAATTAAATAAGGAAATCAACCTCCCTAAGATAACGTTTGTTTGACCTGAATGTTCTCGCATTTTCTGTTTACGTTCTCTAAAAAGATTGTTTGAAATCATTTGTTCCATAGAATGCGCCCTCAAATGTTTTTTTTTTTTTTTGATATTGGTAGATATGAGTACATCATTCCCGCGGCGCGATTCTTTTCCATTGAAAATGTGTTGCGGCGGATCTGCAGTCGAATGTTCTGGTAGGGTGCGGTCACTCGCCTTTCAGCAATGTTTGTCGGGTTCGATTCCCTGTGGAGCCAGTTGCGTAAGTGAATTTGGTTGCCGATTCATACCCGTACTCTCAGCTTTTCTCCGAGGGCGCCCCTTGCATCTAAAATCGGCTAATTACAGATGGCATGCAGAAATCTGGCTTGTTCGCGGTGGTTTCTTACCTTTAGTTTCTGACTTCCCTTGGATTGCAATGTGAGTGCTCTGCCTTGCATATGTGTCAGTGCAAGTGCAGTTAGGCGTATTCTGTTTGACTGCGGTGAAGACATTTTCAATTCGTCGTCTAAGTTCATTTATTGTCCTTGGAAGGTCTTTGCCGTATACTCTGGGTTCGAGATCGCCCTGAAGCCAAAATTGTAACTGAGTGAATTCTGCTGACCTTGGCAGCCATTCTAACGGATGACCAAGTCCAACTACTCGTTTGAGGAAAAGTTCTTGTAACCGGTGACGAACTATAACTCGTAACCGGTTTCAAGAAGCGTCATCCTGCAGGCCCGTCGAATAGATCCATTACCCTAATGCCCACAAATACGCTACAGCTGGTGCAAAAGCGTCTGATTAATGTTGGAGTTTGTAGTTCTATTTAAAATGCCATCAATAAATATAGGTCCAATGAGTTGTCCATTATTTTCAGTTATTACTGCCTGAACATCACGTTTTCGGCGATCGTTACGTCTATCACGACGATTACATACGGAGATAAGCCTTCACAATTTGCAAGGATGAAGATCTGGCGACATCGAGCACATTATCGCTCCTACTACTCTCTCTCTTTCTCTCTCTCTCTCTCCCTCCCCCTCTTTCTCTCTCTCTCTCTCTCTCCTCTCTCTCCCTCCCCCTCTTTCTCTCTCTCTCTCTCTCTCTAATTTTGGTGGAACTGGTATTCTTATTTCTGTTGAAAACGGCTTCATAAGTTTTAAATTAAAAAAAATATTTTATAGATTTAATTCTAGAAATGTGTTCTGGCAACGTTGTTGCACCACCCTGTTTAAAATACGTCTTTGCGGCTTTGTCTGGCACTAATTTCAAACTATATGGCTTAACTTTTTTGAACCACCCTGTAGTGCGGGTTAATTACAACTGGTGCTATTGAATATTTAAACGACTTCATTTGTAACTTTTTGGCTAGTAAATTCATCACCCTACGATATTTATATCCTTTATAAATTGAAGGCAGACGTATGGGGTTAGATAGTGTAAGAGAGTGAAAATATAGGAAAAAAACATAGTGAAAAGACTGAAGTGAGCGAATGAGAGATGGAAATAGCACAAGAGAGCGAGCAAGAGAGGGGAAAGATGAAGAGAACACGAGAAGAAAATTGTTAGAATCATGAAGGGAGATAGACCAATGCTCACAAAAAACTATTTACAGATTCGTAGTATTGTGTGTCAAAATTTTCATTTACATTCATGTCATATGTAACCAGAGAAGTATCGCAGAGTTTTTAATATCAAATCATTTAACCACACTATAAAACCTCTTTTTTATGAATGGATAAAGCCTGGCCTTGCAATAATGTAACGTGACATATTCGATTTCAGCAAGTGTTCCCGGATTACTTTTCTCTACCTTTTCCTATTTTCCAAATGGCATTCACAACTGCCAAGTCAATATGCAATGTTGACAGATTTTTACTCTTTGTACTGGTAGAAGAAAATTGTTTTATAAGCGTGAAGCAAACATTTGATGGGGATTTGCCTTAGGGTAAGGAACTTTAGAAAACTTAACATTGGACTTTGGTATAGACATAGGCTATAATGAATACACAGACACACATACATCAATATTGTAAATGGACGATAACTCCATATTAACAATCGTGTATGACTGAGAGAAATAGGAGACAGTTTCAAATCAAGCTTCATACGCGTCGTGTTGTAATGTGTTTTAACGTCATTTTATTAACGCGCATTTACTCTCTCCTACCGTTTTTACGTTTAGACATTCTTATTGATTCAATACTTGTTTCCTAAGTGTTTTTTTTTTTAATTCTACGCAGACAAATTATTTTATCATTGCATACACGGAGCAAGGTGATGATGTTTCATTCTTTGTTGATGTACATTTCGTGTGTAAGAGACATTAAATATAAATATATTCCAATGAATTAGTTATAAACATGTTCTAGTCGGCAAGGTGTCGTGCTATCGGTTCATGTATAAAATATATAAACTATAGACACATTTGTAAGAAGCGCATTAAACTGTCCATGCTTATATTGAGCGGTATCGTTTTTTTAACTGTATCTCGTACGACACAATTTCAAACAGGGATCGAAGGTCTGTCGTTAACACAAAATGTAGCAAACACCAAAATAATGACGTTGTGTGAAAAACACGTAGGGAATTCAACAAGTGCATTAACTTCGCTGTATCAGGAATTGGAGAACAAAAGAACTCCAAAGACCTAACTGCTTCACGTTAAATATCTTGATAGTGTAGTTACATACAAACCGGTGTCGTTTCATATTAGTTCATTTATGCATAACGTATCATATGAAAAAATACCATCGTGGAAGTCCTCTAAGGAAGCTATCATTTCACTGTTCATAAAATAGAACGTTCATCTGTTACCATGGCAACGTCCATTAACATCCCTAGCACGCATAAATCTTATATGCGAAGCCTTCCATCTTATTGTGTGCATTACAATAGTGTTTCAAATAGAAACGCATTACCGTTGCGTAGAGTGTATTCTGCAAGGCAGCCTATGTAAAAGGTGATGCCAAAACTAAGCCGAGGTTTTATCCACTGATGAGCTAAAAGGGCACCATCAAAGCTGATATTTAATACAGATAAATAAATTCAATTTGTGCAATGGTGAAGATCTTATTTTGTTCACCTCTTTTAAGCTTCCTCTTATCCAAATACACTTAAAGCTGTTGGAAATGGAAGTTATACAAGGAAAGACTTTCGAATTCACAACGTACTGTAGCAACACATCATTAATTTGAGCTGCACCTGTTTATAGGGGTAGCGGTATTATTATACTATTTTAATCTAACATGATCATGACGACTCACAATGGAAATGCATTTTAATTAAACCCAAGTCTTACAAGCTGGTGTTTATATGTAGTGCATTAATCAGGCCAAGTACATCCCTAAAGCCGTTGGAACCACTATTGAAATACAGTACTAGCTTCTCGTTGTATTTAAGCAAGTGATTACTGTAGATGTATTGAAATACAGTACTAGCTTCTCATTGTATTTAAGCAGTGATTACATTCAGATAGCTCTTACAAATTAAAAGCATGCTATCATTGATAATTGATTAAATTAATAATCTAATGTGACATTAAGTGTGGAAAAAGATGCACATTTTTTGTTAAGCAACTCACATGCGTTATGCTAAAACTATTGAAGTCAAGGTTTTAGCCATTATTGAGGCTTATGATTTTATATGAAAGGCTATTCAAATTTGAGTAAATACTAATTGAAATATTTTTGGACATTTACGTACATTAATAAAATTGGAAAATAAGTGTTTTTAGATAATGAGTATGTATAGAATTATTCAGCAATTGATTAAAAAGGTTAATGCTATATTGGGTTTTAAAAAGCAAATGATCTGACATACAAAAGCCAATTGCAAAGAAGTCGTTTAGCGAAACAATCGCTTGCCATAAATTTTTAAAACAATCATTTCCCTTGCAAGATCCATGCAGAATATTTTATCCAGAGACACATTTTCGGCCTCCCACGACTACCCTCCGCTGGTCGCTGCCATATTTTCTAGTCAGACAACTCGGGCCGATACTTGCTTGCCGGCCATCTATATATTTTCATTGCAATATGAAAAATAGAATTGCCAAAAGTTTTGCAGGTCCGCGCACAAAGTTAAAACCGTTTAATAAATAGACTAAACCATAATCACGCGCGATATGAACCGATCTTCCCCCCTAAGGCCGTAGCCATCAGGATGCGGCATCTTTTATTTAATTATCACTATCACACCTAGCCTGCCGAGCTCTACAAAATGCAATTTCAGCAATGTCCATGGTCTGTTCGGCACACTGTGAATAGAAGAAGCTAAAAGAGGTTGTTTGACATCCGGCCCAGCAACAACTTCTTGTTAGGGGCCATATATAATCCACTTGGTTCTTGTTTTCTTCTTATTTTCAACACACAGATCATCAATTTGTGATATTTAGGATTCAAAGTTAACTAATTAAGGATTGATCGGCTTAATTTACTTGTATTTACAAAGTTTGTCAGCTTTATGAAACATTCAATTGTTAAAATCATTATAACCTTTAATTATTTTCAATTAATTTTTGATATTGACGTTGTTGTTATTGAACCCATCATGCAGCGAGACCTCATCATAGAATGATTTAACCTAACTGCAAAGAGATTCCGTGAGAAAGGTTAACGCTATCAGAGTGCCAGTAAAAGTACTAAAAGCAGACGAATAAGCATTACACTATTTCGAGTTTATGCTGCAAGATTTTAACATCATTTTACAATTATAGACACTCTCCCACATAGATATAGACACTCTGCCACATAAAAGTAGACACATTCACACATACTGTAGTTACAGGAACTCTACCACATAGACATTCTTCCACATAGCCATAGACACTATCACACATAGACTTGGACAATCTCCAACATACACATAGACATTCTCCCACATAGACATACACATTCTCCGACATAGACATAGACATTCTCCCACATAGACATAGACACTCGCCCACATTGACATATGCATTCTCCCACATAGACACAGACATTCTCCCACATAGACACAGACATTCTCCGATATGGACATGCTCCCACATATACAGAGACACTCTCCTACATAGTATGGTTATAAATGAGAATCCTTGTCTCGAAGTTTGGGGAAGAATGTTTGAAGATGTTTTCTATATTTTATAGGGTGCTGAACCTTACCCAGTGCTTCGATTTTGTTGAAACTGGTATCAAATTGTTCATCTTGCCTTATTTTACAATGTATGGCATTTGGTTTCGTAATTAGTATAACAAGGATCTATGGTCTATATAGGGGTCACCAAAACTTGGCTTCAAAATTGTATACAGAGCTGTCGCCCAAAGTTAAAATCCATTTTCTGCCTCAGTATGACCAGAGGAATAATTTGACACCGGTTTCAACAAAAATCTGAGCATTGCCCCAGACTGAACCTTGAATCGGACCTGAAACCCTTGGCCGAGTTACTAAAGGTCTCCCACATAGACATTCTTCCACATACACATAGACATTCTCCCACATAGACACAGACATTCTCCCACATAGACATATACACTCACCTACATAGACATAGACACTCGCCCACATTGACATATGCATTCTCCCACATAGATATAAACACTCTCTCACAAAGAAACTCTCCCATTTTCTACATAGACACGGAATGCAACTTCGTATCCTGTAGAGTTCTGTCCCACCACAATAAAAGAAGCTATGGGGCACTTTCATGATTTTAAGCTATTGATAGAATATAGAATTTCGTCAAATTTTCTTAAAACATATTTGAAAATTATAGGCTAAATTATCATGCTTGCATGTTAAGATTCCTTGTTTAAATCTACAACCCTAAAGGTCAAATTTGTAATTTTATAAAATTTAACAAGAATTCTATATTTGTATTTATTGTTCCTTTTATCATGTTCTGTTGTTAGACATTGTGTGCGTGTGCGTGTGAAGTATAGATGAGTTGACATGTGACGTCAACGCCGGGCAATGAACAAAGCACTGCCCGGCAGTATGCGTGAGCACCTGCAGGGCTTGTGCTTTTAAAATTCGCGCTTAATCGGACGTGATAAGGCTATTGAATGCTGTAACTATATGGGCATATTCTTCCCACCTCCAACATGTCATTAGACCAGGGGCTAACTTGAGTTTGTAAACATTTATGTCACCTCATCTATACAAAACACACCAAACACAACTAAAGAAATGGACAGCAATTAGCATTCGACTACAGATCGCGAAGAGAAAATGTTTTTTGATATCACCATGTGATGAACTTCATTACAAGGATATTTGGCACCCCGAAGTTGTGCGGGGAAAATACCAAGATTTAAGCCCACTGAGTGGACTAAAAGACTATATCGATTGACAAGAGAAGAAGGATATACAAAAGGAAAGATTGAGAGATGATATCACAGTGTACATTGATACAAGAGATAAAATGGAATGGCATATTTGATGATGAGTACGCTGATGATGAAGGCATAAGTAACTTAAGGGTTTGTGATATGTTTGTTGATTTAGACCATCCCTTGTTCGCCTAATTTACGAAACTTATCATCGATATAAAAAAATTCCTACTTTCGATTAGTGTTACTAAAACTCATAATTGAATGCTGTCATTCTGATATGTATCAAGAAAAATACCATGAGATTAGAACGGAAGTACTGCCTCATGTGTGTACATGGACCAGACGGTTTTCCTTTTTTTCTAAACAAAGTGTAATGATCTATATACTTAATAATACTATATGATATAAATGAAAATGGGAACAGAAAAAGAACGTGTTTTATATCGGTACTATTCTTAGTTTTCATAAAATACGAGATTGAAAATGCGCTCAAATAATCCTATCGCAACCTCTTTAATCAGTTCAGTAGACAAACATTGTTTTGAATTAGTTTGTGTCTTAAGAGATTCCTTCCTCATCATATTACAGTTGTGGTTGTTTCGCTACGGTAACGAAGATCTGATTTATGATCAGCAAAACAAGTATGCTCGAGTAGTCTACTGAAAATAAAAAAAAAAACTCGTTAATCATCTGGAACACGATAATTGTAACGCTCATTCAGGATGTAGAATCTTCATTTGTAGTCGGGTCTAGTCACGTCCAGCCACATACAAACTATTGCGTGACATCCGGAGTAAGACCGAATCTAGAGCGTTGGAAAGGGTTAATAACTAGAGCGAAGTCCAGTGGTTTGAATGTTAATATCTGCATGGTGGAAATGGTTTTCAGTTTAAAGTCTTAGTTAGGCACCTGTTCTCGAGAAGGGAAACCTCATCTAAATATAGTTTATAAGCAGCCCTAGATTCCAAGTCAGAAAACTCTCTTCCTTTATATCATATAGATTTTACAAATTATTAACATTTGTTTAGAAAGAAAATGGAAAACCGTCAGGTCCATGTACAGCGATTGATACAAGTTTTTGTAGGCCTATATCTTTGTCATGTTTTAAAGAGAAATAATTAATTTCTACCTTTCGGCGCTTATACTGACACGCTACGTTCTAAATTAAACAATGAAATTGAAAAATTCTTTATTATATCCCCATTAATGTTTGCCTTAATACTTTGATCATTGTGCGATTGATAGGCTATATACCAATTTCAATAAATATAAATAAATAAATATTTTAGTTAATTAGTTAGTTAATTGATTGATTAATTAATTAAACATGTACTTTGTTTTACCAGGAAGAATGAAGAGGATCAACCGTAACATTAACTATACTTTCATTTAATTTAAAAGAAATGCATGCCTGTTCCTTTTCAACACACACAACTCAATATATCGACACATATATTTAAAAAAAAACAGATACAGATAATGAATTAATTTCCATGGCATTATTAATCGTTGAAGGCGTATTGGTTTAGCCAATAGCAAAAGTGCAAAACCTGAGACTTTATACTTGTAACATCTCTCGAACCTAACCTGTTATGCATGATGTTTACAATGACAAGTTCAACCACCTTCGTCAGTCTTATTTTAAATCGATGGTAGTGACCTAATTGCTCTAATAGGTTTCAGAAAACGGGCGATATTTCAAGCAACCTTGAGTCGAACAAACGATGTGACCAATGTACTTGAAGTTTCACTTAAAGACACAACGCCGTGAATTGTTTTTGAGAGAGCTTGACAGTAGACATAACGACTATGCGTTACGTATGTAGCGTAAAACATAGGGCAAAAAGGCCCCATCTGCAATAGCTGCCACACGTTAGATTTGGAAGCTATAACACTTAATAAGAACACAACTGACAAATGGCAACTACTGCAGATGGGGCCTTCTTGCACTAAACCCTCGATATGCAACCCGTGGCTGTACTAGTATATTGACATATAAAAATGCATTGGTAAATGTTTTTGTATTTATTAAAAAAAATCTATTTTGCATAGGCTTAAGAAGCGGGGGAGGGGGGGCTGTGCACCCCAAATAATTTTTGTTGGGGCTCGAATACCCTTTAGCTCCCGATAATCTTAACACCAAAGCATCATAGTCCAAAGCCCCCCCCCCCCACTCTCGCTCCCTCCCCCCTCCTGAAAATCTTCCTAAGCCAATGTTTTGGTAAAACAAATAACCATTATCTAATAGCGATATTCAATATTTCAAAATGTTTAAAAAAACTGCTATACTAATTTAGCAGCTGTAAAATTCCGTTTTGAAGCTGGAACATGTACGTCCTGTATGATAAAATATATTTCACGATTTGTATGTTCCCATCCCTATGTGGACGTCCTTTCAGGGGTTATATTGAATACAATGTTTTTTTCTTTTTACTATCGAAACTCACTAGAAAATAGTAACACTAAATGTGAACTATTCTCAAGAGAGTATCAACATGAACGACCGATTAAAATCACTCTGCGCAATGTATCTCTCATGGATTAAATTTAATTAAAACTATCTAGCCCAAGTAATAACTACAAAGTAACGAAATAGGATTTTGAACAAATATGGATTTGATGATGTTTCTACGCGTAGTACAACGCGCCAATACAGTGTTCCACCTATTTGAACACGGAGACGAAATGCCTAGGTGGACATTATCTACAACATTACCCAAGGGCGAAATTTAGTCAACCACTAAGTGTCACTCAATGTTGAATATCCGCAATAAAAATGCAACGTCCATCTACTACCCTTTACGAGTCGTCAAACTCTTGCTAAACAAATACTTCAAGTGCACATATAAAAAAACAGCTCAATCACAACAACGCCATAAAATACTTCAATAGATTTTAACATAATCTAATAGATTTTGACTTATAAATTGAGTCATTTTATTAGTAAAATAACTTTTTATACTCCTATAAATTTTGTTGGTGATTGAAGTAGGTTAGATTTCATGCGTAAGATTATTCCTTTCTTTAAAGAGTATTTCGGTAGAGAAATGGTAAAGAAACCACGCCTGAAGCAATATTGGTCAAGATCCTTCTAGTATATTCACCAAACGGACGGAGCTACTTGCGTCTTCCTTCTAACTCCATCTACAAATTGCTTTACGCCAGTACTGGTGCTTCAAGTGTACAACTTCTTCGATTTCATATCAAAAAGGCCAACGTTATGCCCTGAACTAACGCATATTTACTCGATGGCTTTACGACAATATTCCATCAAAATATAAATTACATGGGCTGATTGCATTTCTCTGTAACGTTAAGTCCAACATACGTGAGTTGCTATTATCATTACATAGGTTCCGTTTATCTTGTTCTTTTCAATCATCCGAAGGTCGAATATGAACTCTAATTTGAGTTCATCAAACAAAATCATGTATTTGCAGAAGCAAATGGTTTTGAAAAGAGTTTAATATAAATCCAATGAAACCTCCAATTCGAATCATACAATCCCTGTTCTTTAGGCGTGCCATTGTTATTTCTACAAAATGTTACGAAAACAACCTTCTTCTCAATGTAATCTTTTAGTTATTGCAGAACTGATTAAAATCGAATCTGCAACCCAGGAGGGGCTACTGAGGATTTATAAAAAGTAATTTAAATAACATTTGGTAATACGCATGCGTTTGACCTGGAATTGTTCTAATAAAGACAGGAAAATATTGCTGACCACCATTACACTGTTAAAACAGATTGTAGCGAGAATCGAATCATAGCTTCCATGCGCCCATCCGCCCAACCATCCATCCATCCATCCATCCACCATCCATCTATCCATCCATCCATCCATTCATCCATCCATCCATCCATCCATCCACTCATCCATCCATCCATCCCTCCATCCATCCATCCATCCATCCATCCATCTATCCATCCATCCATCCATCCATTCATCCATCCATCCATCCATCATCCATCCATCCATCCATCCATCCATCCATTCATCCATTTATCCATCCATCCATCCATCTATCCATCCATCCATCCACCCATCCACGGCATCATCCATCCATCCATCCATCCATCCCTCCATCCATCCATCCATCCATCCATCATCCATCCATCCATCCAGCCATCCATCCATCCATCCATCTATCCATCCATCCATCCATCATCCATCCATCCATTCATCCATCCATCCATCCATCCATCCACTCATCCATCCATCCATCCATCAAGCCATTCACTATCTAAAGATGCATTAGCCATAACTCACCTCGAAGAAAATTAATCTAAAATATTGTCTTCTTGTCATGCAACGTTTCCATTAAGAGGGCGCTATGGATATTCTATAGCTTTGTACAAAGATTGTACTGTGATTACCTTTGTAGGCCATGGCGAAGGAATCAACATTATGTGAATGGTATTGACAAGAGTAGAGTTAAATTCTACATTTTGAGATTTCTCTACCGATTGGAGATTAACGTTCTCCTTTCGAGAATGGTACAACACGTATATTAAAAGAGACATAAATCTTAGTCAAGAAAAATTAACCTATTTAAGCCCAGTTCTCATCAAAGCCTTGCATTCGCTTCATGTAGAAAGTGTAGAATAGCCTGCGGGTGAACTCATTTTGATGTATGCTTTTGGGGAATTTGGCAATGATAGCAGGCTTGATCGAATGAATTAAAACATGGAGATGAGGCCTCTCGAACAGATTGTATTTAAAACCCAAAAAGCCTCTTCGAAATACAATCTTGAAGTGTGTATTTTAGATCTTTTTAAATGATTTGGAGTTCTTTCAATAAACATTTGATGTATTTAAACACAAATTTGAAGGCGCATTTAGTGATTCCAGCACATTCTATTTTGTTCATGATTCACTAGGTATCCAAGTATGGTATGTGTGTCTAATCTTACGTATAAATTCGATCTACTCTAGAAGAAAATTGTATTTTCTGTCCGTAAACGGACAGAAATTACAACACATTGGCTTATGGGCAGCGGTTTACAACTAATTCGCTCATAACATCAAAACACAAGATCAAAATCAAATGATTTTTTGAAATAACCTTTTCTTGAGGATATCTAGTGAATCGTAAACAAAACCAAATGTGCTAGGATCACGAAATGCATCTTTAATTAAGAAGAAAACGGCAGAATCCCGAAAGAGCACTTTCATTTTTTTTCTCTCGGAGTAGAAATCAACATGATCATGAACAAAATACTTGATACATGTACCGGATATGTCTTCCTGATTATAGGTATAATATACTCTGTATTTAGCATGATGTATAATAAACCTGATCATTTTAGTTCTTTCGGGAGTTATTCATTTTAATCGGAAACCAAATCTAGACAAGCGGAAACCTTGCCTAACAGTAAAAAAAATATGAAAAAAACGCTTGAAAAATGTTGTTGCCATCCAATCGATTTTGTTATCCAAATCAAGAAAAACCTTCCATCCACATTATTCTGATGGTTTTAGCTCTTTTTAGCAGCATTGCGATGCAATCCACTAAGCAATTATAATATTCCAGCAACAATGGCCTAACATGCGCACCTTGTACGTAGAAATGTCAGAAATGACGTAGTGAGTCAATTGTAGGGGGAACATTCTTGCCGAAAGCATGTTATCTTCACACTTCAATGGAGCGGACACACGATGTTTTGTATCTTTTCTGGGGAGTAATCCGGCGACTAGCCCTAGCCATCACGCAGGCAGGAAAACAATTGAGCTCTATTATTGTTCCGTTAACGTCTGAGATGGAGTTAGAAATCATGTGTAGAATCGAATTCAAGAATAATTGATTAAACCCATGCAGGCATATCATCTTTAAGTGCACGCAATTGAGAAAGTGCTATTATTAATGCGTTAAATTGAAATCAAGAACACCTTCAATTTTCACCAATTCGTAAAAAGCAAATCAGGTCTAATAATTGGATGGAAATAACCTAGATTTTACTGTTCCAGATGCCGATGGGTGTATTCTAATTGCCAAACGTGTATAAAATTACTAACTTAGTTTAACTTACTCCACTCCAATTCAGTTTGCCTACTTAAGTGCATCACGTTATGTGTAGTGATGCACGGCAGAAAGGCCAATTTTGCACGCAATATTATTTGGTTGAATGTAATATTGAACAAAATGTCTCGCATTGTTTATTCACGTTAAAGGGCTTGTCGACGCTTTTTAAGCAACATATTTTCTTTAAGAGATTTTACCACTTTGGAGGTATTTAACTTAACCTTTAACTTTGGATTTGTAACACATTATCGTCATCGGAAGAAAGTGTTTTGACTTCTGAACGATCTTTGCTTATCGTCAGTCAAATGAGGGCATTGTACATTACGGCGAAGGTCAACCGAGATTGTTTAGAGGTCGTATTGAATAAAATCCATCAAATACATTCGTGATAAATATGTGTGTCACAGTCAAATATTCAAGGCATGTTGCATTTCCCAATATGGTGAATGCATGTACAAAAATTCTACTTATTTTCTAGAAGCACGTACGTCGTATTACCTTACAATGGAAGAATGTTTTCTCCGTTGATTAAAGTTATTTTAAATATTTTGTGTCAGAGAACTCTTCACATTGAGTTCAACTTCTTGTTGTTAGAACTACTCGTCTCCAGAATAATCTTATTTTAATGTTTTATTTTTATTTTTTTTAAATTTGATTTATTCGGAGAATGTCCTGGGTAACCCAAGAAAGCCTCTTCAGGAAGCATTTCCATTGGGGTCCATTTACCGGAATTGGGACAGCCAGGGGTAATCACCCTACCCTACTGTTATGTGCATTCGCAGGTATGACTCTCTGTACATCGGATCGACGGATTAACGTCCGCTCCGAAGGACGGAGTATTATTATGGTTCAGTTGGAGTATTATCATGATTCAGTTGCCCAGGTCCCAATGAACCACGGGGAGAGCGAATTCCAATTTTAATCAATAGCTCTTTTACAGATAAAATCCAGAATTTAGTATCCTATTAAGTCCTTGCATGTGCTCCTGTCGAGAATTGAACCAGGGGACCTCCAGTACCAAAGGCTAATACCCTAATCAATGGGCTCTTGTCAATTTTAAAGGAGTTGTATTTAGTCATATTGCTACATAATTATGTAAATGTTGTGTATGTGTACTTTGTATGATACACTATGTTCATTTTATTTGTATGTTTGCAGTGTAGAAATCGTACTTCCTTTGCTACGTTTTCCATTTCGTCGATGAGCAGGAAAAACCTCCTATGCATTTGACTTTGAAATGAAATGCTTCTATGTAAAAATGAGCACAATTTTCAAAACTTCCTATGTGCAAATTTTAATTTCCCATCAGAAATGTCTGCAACAAAAATCGTTACTTATCTGATCTGATTTCTTTGGTAAAGCAAAATTCATTGTATAAAATAATTATCTTAGTTTTAATAAACTTGAATTTAATGTAAACATAAAGGGCATTTTGATGCTGCTAGTAAATTATGCATATAGGAGATTATGAAAGTGGGGCCCATTTTCACATAGAAGCTTTTGATTTCAAAGGTTAAATGCATAGGAGGTTCTTCCTGTCCAGAGACGATTTGTATAATGCGCCATTTACTGCAAGAACAATAATTATTGACGGGACACCCTGAATGAAGACATCGAAATAAAATAAATAAATAAATGAAGATTTTTTCATCCTCATGCAGGGTATCTCGGAAATAAGTTACATACTTTAGCCGTTTTATCCCCCTGGTGCTTTAGCAGAAGTTGGACTTTGTCATAGCAAAATCTGTCGTCGTCGGCGGCGACGGCGGCGTCTCTCCCTTGTCTCCATCAGACCCCTTTTCCGATCTAGATGACACTTGCATCACAGGATCTTAGTATCTACCGCTACTTGCGCTGCGGCAGACAGTCCGTAGGCCAAAAGTCAAAGCTCGTACTTTGTGTATTTCGGCATTCTTCTCTCTTATTCCCCAGAAAGCATGTGCTAACTCCCTCTTACAGGTTTTCAGCTCTTATTCCCCAGGAATATTATACAAAAGTCTCTCTTAAGATCTCACCGCTTTTCCAAATAACTACAAACGCGAACCTGTACCAGATCCATATATTACAATTTGACAAAACTTGGTGCGTGGGTAGTGGTGGATGCAAGTAATACCGGTACACTGTCTCTTCGGTATTTTTGCATATTAATGAGTTCATTTGCATATTTGCTCTGATTGGCTCATTTTTACAAATGTGAAGTTCCACCAGATCCCAATGTCCAAATTTAACCAAACTTGTAATCTTGGTAGTGGTGCTTGCAAGTAATAACCATGCACTGTGCCATAATTTTCGTTTTGGTGCTTCGGTGGACTAGGGTTAACAAACTTTGTTCTCAATGTAAGGGTCGCCAACCCAGGAGTAATCTGTGGATGTCGACCAAGTGAAACAAAGACATATTCGGTGTCTATACATAGACGCATTTCCTGATTTGTCATTTAAGAGAACGCAACTTAAAGTAGACAACTTCCGTGCTCTGAGCATTTAAACTTTTTACCGTTTTTTTGTTCTTTGATGGGTAACATCGTGCCCAATAATTGGTCTGAAATTGCCAGAAAACGTAATGCCAGTTGCCAATGGGTTTGCTCGGTTGCTGTAACGTGTTTAAAATTACTACCCGGCCACGAGCTCACACCGTACATTTAAAAGTGCACTTCATTATATTCTCCGGCACATGCCTGAACAACCACACTTGCGCTCAATATGATTTGGTTACATTCGCGGGGGAAAACGCCAAAGTGGAAAAGAAATCAGAAATGACTTTAACCCGAAATGTTGCACTCTTAGTATTTCCTAAAAGTTGTTTAAAATTTAATGACAAGTCTCCATAACATGGATAGTTTAAGTTCAAAGTACTTTGTATCGACAATGCTCGTGTACTTTATCGATACTAAGATTTCAAACGAACTTTGAATTATTTACTCTTACTATTTGCATTTAGAATCTTGCATTACCTATTTATATAGCCATTTCTGTGTCTTGTGTGACATTTGATAATAGACCTGTTTTCCATGTCATGGAAAACGAAACGGGTTTAAAAAAAGGAAAGACGGCTTTGTATCATTATTAATATACCTCAGCTATTAGACTCCATTAAGAAGCTCTCAATATTATACGTGACCCTGAAAGCACAATATGACAAAACATTGCGTGCAATCAGACAATGAGAACTATTTTATGACTTTGCTAATCCAAAAGACATGGAAGCTAAGTTACCTAAAATGTGCTCCAAAGTGGTTAACCGATAGTTAATAAAAATGAATATATTTTCTCTCTTCATTTTCTTCTGTCTTTATGATTGATCTTTATTTTTCCAGTAGCAGGCACTGGCGACTGACAGATTGTAACGGTGCGAAGTAATTACTTAAAGAAATAATGTTACAATATGCGCATGATAACATTTGAAGTTATATCAACATATTCATATTGATAATGGCTTATGGTGGTGTCAGGATTTATTCAGCTGATTAAGCTGATCAACAGATTGAAGCGTGCCTTGCATTCTCCGTTGAAGGCTCCTTTTTATGGTAACAAATGCGTGTTTGTTTCTGTTGCGAACCCTTCACGGAATAAAGCATTCCTTTAAGGTTTCCGAATTCATAAGTGTGTCAGAGAAAAAGTGTGTCAGATGGGTCAGGTTACGGAAACTCCAGTAAGTCTCAGCGATTTGTCTTGGCATTACATAAACCTTGTCTTGGTAGTAGCACGATGTCTACTCTTTTACCTTGGTTTGTCGATAACCACATATATATTAACAACACTATATTAACAACAACAACACTATATAAAATTACTACTGTGGAATTCTCGCTTGTGGTGTCATCTTGCTGTTTTGAAAAAAACCCAGATATTTGATATAAAATTGTCTTGGAATATGTCTGTAAACACATTACTTCGGTACGATAGGTAGACCGCATTAAATCACATTCACGGTTGTTAATGTCCGGGACAAATGAAGGGCGCATTGGGACCTTGTTACATTTATGTCTGGCCTTGAAAGAACCGAAATCACGATGCGATATTTACAGTTAGTAGAGACATTTCTTAGCAAATAACGAATCATAATGCGTCATAATGGGATTGACGTACTAATATTTACTTTCTGATGGTATGTTCTACAGGACATTAACCACGATTGAACAAACAATATGTCGGTAAATATAGAGATTTAAAGACCTTTAATCTGAGAAGTTATGGGTTGAAACGAGAAAGAGGGAGATTAACAAAAAACTGAGTAATGAAAGGAAAGAGAGAGAAGAGCGGTATAGAAATACAAGAGTACAGTGATGGATATATAGTGGTATAAACAAACAGACAACGGACAAAGAGAGACAAGCAGATTATAGATATATCATCAAAATGCTGGTTTTAGCATCATTTTAATCTTGTATTTTATTTATTTCATCTGCAAAATATTTTGGCTAAATGTTTTAGTGTATTGCAAACAATTACCGCTCACATTAAATGGTATATTATAACGGGTGATGTCCCTTCAAAAAGGTTAAAGCTAAATTAGAAAGGTCAACAACTAACAAAAAATATTGTATTTTTGTAATGCGTTTATTTTTGTGCCCAAAAAAATTGCTCACTGAAAGTATACATACAGAGTGGATGAATAAAAAAATGGGTGCTCGTCTAGCAAAATTGGTTTCCCTACCTTAAACCATTAACAAAGGCTTCCTTATTAATTCGTCACCCTGCGCTTCAACAACGAAGGTTTTCAAGCAATCAGTTCTGATTGCTAAATATAAATTATTTTAATCGTATTGCCAAAAATCACTTCAATGTTCCATGCTTATATTTAAAAATGATTAAAATGGTCATGTCTGGCATGTTTTAAGAACACGGGAGATCTTTAAATATGTGACTGATGACGGATTTAAGAGAACCTGATTGTGTTTGATTTGATTGTTTCGTAACAATGCAATGCCTGTTAATTTAGTTGATATTCCTAAAGCAGGTGTGCGTCAGGACCAATCGATTCAAGTTAAAGCCAGTTGTTGTTTGTTCGCCATGGGCGAAAGGCGTAAAGGTCATGCATCATTCATTTTTAACCAAAAGCAAACAATCTTGCGAATACACTCCGAATTTGGCTTGAACTTTTTATTTGCAAATTTCGTATAGGCTCCAGCTCATATTTATTCTTACTTTGTGATGATTAAATTGCACTGTTGTCAACCGATTTTATTACCACATATTAATTTATCCTGAAAAGTAAAAAGACGAGGGTGCGTATGAACAGTTTGGAGTACGATACATTCAGTATGAGAGCCTTCTACAGATCAATAAAAATACCTCGTAGAAGAAAGCCATCATCCATATTTTTAGTATATAGTCAGAAACTTCCACTAAGGTTGTAAGAGATGATACTCTCATAATTTGTATGAAAGATAATGTAAACATGTGATCCTGTCTTCGAGAGTGAAGGATAAAACAGAATCGCATGACTACTACCTATATTGGGTGTTCAAAGCTGGGAAGAGTTTGATATACTCTTTCCAGTTTGCAATAAAAAGAAAAGCAATCGGCATTGCAAACAAACAAAGAAATACGATATTGCCAACTTCAATGAAAAAAGGACGTTTGATTTGAAATGGCGCACTCCAGTGTGAAATTTCAGGCACCTGAAATTAGAACACACTAAAACGTACAGGAAGTAAAACCAAACGTGTTAAAATGGATTTGTTTCCGAATACCTGTAATTGGCAACACTAAATGGAATAGTTTATAGTGTTACTACACGTACGTGTGACGAAAATGGTACAAATACGTGCGAGGATTTATTACTGTTGGAGTAATTGTTAGTTATGTCCTTATACTTAATCGACATTGGTGTTAAAACTATACAGACAGCGCGGTCCTAACACCGTCCTTTAAAGAGTAAAGGATCTGCACTTTCCAGTAAACACTTCTCGCACCAACCTAAAACAAAAACATCACGTTTACAGCATTGCGTATATACTCTTCAATGTAACACTATATGCTGGACCAGTGTTCAAATTACACATAAACATTGATGTATATAGACCATAGGCTTAACAACTAACTGTAATGTTGTGTGGTATTCGTAAAATTGCTTTGATAGATTTCAAATTGGGTGAGACCTCATCAAAAGTTTTAGGTCTGTCCATTAACCGTGAGAGGGAAGAGGATTTACTTTATGGCCACAGGAAAAAGGTTTATGGTACTCGTACTATGTATACATTTCAACCAGGTGTTTCAATTGAAGTACATATATCGGGGTGAAAATTCAGCAATTATTTAATTAACTTTGTTATTTGAACACAACTTACCTTTGACACTGCAAAATACTATTCCTTACACAGCATAGGAGAAATAATGCATTCTTAAATCAATACACACATAATTAAACTATTTTTTTTTAATTTGGCCATCCTACCTTGCAAGAGATTAGCGCAAAGCGGATTATGAGTTCCTTGATTTCCTGGCCAACCATTGCATTAGTCTTTCATCACTAACATACTATGTAACAATTGAATTCATCAGTTTCCAGTAAACCCGATTCTGTGCAGCAACTTGTACTGTTGTCACAATATGTATATGAAATAACCCATTTGCTAGGTTATACACAGGTAGTCCAACGAGAAATGTCAACCTGGTCGTGATCTAAACCTTAGTTTGATCGACTTTTCCAAAATAATGTCTAATCGGGAAATACAAAGCACATATTGACATGATTGGTGAGTAGAAAAACAAAATTAGCATATTTACTCATCCCAATAATCGGACAGTGAAAAGGCGATGGTGAGACGAATTTATGGATCCCAACATATTCCACATACTATCTAAGCGTAAACGAGCATATCACGATTATTTTTACATTTATGTATTTTTTAATATATATTATTAGGGTTTATGGAGAGATGTGTTCTGTTCCGAAATGTGTTGCATACGATCAAAATAATTCCTAAAGTTGTACCTTTCTTTAACATATGTATTTTTAGTTGAAGGTCTTCTTATTTTTATCATCTCGGTGAAATATTTGATGAACATAATATTTCTTGTACTCAAACTGTGCCTGAAGCAATGGGATTTTGAGTGAGGGCAAAAAGAGCGTGCTGTTTCAGTGACATCGCTGCAACATAAGAGATTAATGAGTGAGAGCTGTCCCTTTCGCTATCTTCATTAATTTTCTTGACTTTGCCCGCTTTATCGGTGAGAAATACTGCACTCATTACCTAGCGTAATAACTACGTGTCTATATTGACATAAAGATTTTCCCTTATTCCACTGGAATATATGCTAAATTAACTTGTCATTTATGTCAAGAAGTGGACTTTTTAAAATCAAAATCAAAAGCAAACCTCTAGATTCTCTTTTAGTCTAAATTAGCGTATTTGTAACTGTTTTAAGGGGGATGTCAAGTCATAATGAGGTAATAAATTTGGTGACACAACTCCTTCAATATTGAAGTAGGCCCTATCCAAATAATACATTGCTTGCAGTTTTCTCCTTAGATTCTGGATTAATACAACGAAATCAGTTAATACAAGTTGTTAAAGGCACCTTGGGACACACGCAGCTATCGATACCTTTGTATAAATTCAGATTATTCCGGTTGAAATATTTAAAATGGAAAACAGGGTTTCAGTAAAGTACATGCTCTGAAGGATAAATCAACACTTAATGTTTTTTTGTAATGAAACACAGGCGCTAGATCGTGCCTGAAGGCAACGCAGGACAAACAAGTTTCCGGTGATTATTTTGAAATTAATGATTGCTTTCAAATGGCGGCCATTATTTTGGATTCATTGTATTGGAAATGTTCAAACAATGTAATATTTTATAGGTCCTCCTCAAATAGCGGAAGTATTGAATATCAAAGGATCCTTCTTATAAGCAAATTGGCCATACATTCTGAATGTACCTGTATAGGAATCATGCGGCATGAAACAATAGTTAGATACAATTAAAATACACATTTTTTTTTTTTTTTTTTTTTTTTTTTTTTTTTTTTTAATTCTGAAGTGTGGGTTCACAGGGTTAGGCACCGGACATTTGTTTCATAGCCGCCATATTGGATTTTTAACTAAAAGGCAATAATTTTCCTGAATTTCCTGGGTTTTTTAAACCAAGGGACAATTTTGTCTTCAATTTTTTAAGTTTATAAGTAATTGTTATACAATTATCTTTCATAAAGACATGTTAATTGCATGGCTTCGACTTAATTATCGTTTTCTTTTGATACTGATAAAAGTGTGTGAACGGTCTATGTACACTTACAGCTGTGGGCTGTGTACAATTTTAAAACAAAACCAGGGGATATCTAATTTAGTGCTGTCCTAGCTATGACATTACTGTGTTAATTCACATTCCATGGCAGTTGGGCTCAGTGTTTGAAAGCACACTGCCATGTGTTGCCTTGGATTAGCATACCGTTTGTTATTGATCAGAAAACAATGTTCCTATGCCAGGTGGAAGGTGGATTAATACTTCGATGTAAAAGTACTTGGCTAGCATTAAATACGTTTTCCTGGGTTTGCCTAGAAACTGTACAAAACCCAGACTTCAGAATTGTTTTAAAATATTAGGCAATTACTGGATGGGATCTGTATATTAATATGTCTAAATATTGTTTCATGTCACCGGATTCCTTTATGAACTGATCGAGCTCTTCCTCTGTGACACTTGATTCCATGAACTATACCATATTTTGTCTAACAAACATCCTGGCATAAATACCATCCTTTTGTATGCAAAATAGGGGCTGTCGTAAGGACACTTAATATGACATCAACGTGATCATATGAATTTTTTATAAGTATGTGATTTCTCGTTGAGTTCCAAAGTTCACTGCAGTGTAAATTTCAAAAATCGCCGGTAGTTCTTGTTACTAGCGATTCTGATATTCATTAATGCTAATGTATTCATCATTATGAGTGAAGTGTCACTTGAAAAATCATATACACTAATGTAATCGCTTAATAAGTGTAACTATAACCGGTTAATGCATTAAACATGGGTTTATGCATAAATGCAGAAGCTCTGCGAGATTGGAGATGTTTCATCTTTACGATAAAAGAATTATTTTTTCTGTGATTCATTTATGGTAACTTTATTATAACATTTCTCTGTCTCTCTTACAATAACCCAGTTAATATGATCCAAAAGAACAGGTACTTATAGCCGCTAAATCAATATTTGTGATTTAATTTTACATAATTATTATACAAATCAAATTTTGTCAAGAGTTAAAGCAATAACAGCACATATTTAGAAGAGCGCCCTCAATTTTTCAAATATTTTAAGTTTTTTTCACAGTTGCATTGGTAATTGCTAGTCAACTATACCTATGAATGGTAGAGCTCGAAATTCTCTATGTGTCGCAACGAAGGAAATATAATTAGAATAATGAATATCGGAGATCTCTGATAATACTTCAACGGCTGCTGGAAACGTCCTTCCATATGGAGTAACAGGGAAATTGCGTCATGTACGTGTCTACGCTAATCCATTTGTTGTTCCGTCGGTTCAGGCAAGTCAAATTAGAGGTAATATTCTTGAAGTGTCACTATTTCATCATGGACGGACATAAAATTAGCATTTCTAGCTCTGCCGTTAAGTGGATTCGGGGATCCCAATTCTAATTACAAAATCGCTTATTTATGATAAATACGCATTTTGAGCATCGTCATTCGCAGGTATAGTTTACTAGGCAATTATAAACACAACTGTGCAAAAATATAAAATTTTGAAAATTTGGGGCGCTGTTCAAAAATGTGCTGTTATTGCTTTAAGTTTCACGAGCGCGATATTTTAAAGTATACTACTACTAAACCATAGGTTAAGATTGCTTCTTACTACTATACCATAGGTTAAGATTGCGTGGTATGTTGAATATAATTTTCAAAGACACACATCCCGTCCACGATATAATGTGAGTCAGGTCAATGTTCCCTACATTAAAAAGATTCAACACTGGGTCGAATTTTCGATTAAAAGATGACTGCCGTATAAAAATGTAATGCTCTGCTAAAATTCACAAAGGCTGGTCAAATCTTACCAAAAATAAGATGGTTAAATTTGAGCGACGATTACAATACATTCAGTAACATGTTGGCGATCTTCATTTAGTGTAATGCAGTAGTAATATAGAAGACTGAACCAATACGACAGCATTGCTAAATAGTGTCACTAACAAGAACAATCTATAGATTGCAAAGCAAAAACCATATGAAGAAAATCTAAATAGATATAAACGTTATAGAAATAAACTATCATGTATTATCTTGATGCTGAAATTCCAAACAATAGGTCTAGACACGATCTACACCACATATTATTCCCCTCACCCTAAAAAAATCAATCAAAGAAACTTATTGCCTGATACATCACAACAAGTAACCGATTATCATCTAGGTCAGGACTATAACTCATGTAACCGATTCCAGATATCTTGGGTCTATGGTTGCATCTAGTGCAAGTGATCTAAAAGGCGCAAAGCACTGGCTTGGATGGCTTTCTGGAAGTTGAAGCAGCTATGGAGAAATCCATCCATACTTATAACCACCAAAGTGAGGCTGCTCAAAACAAAATGTGTCGCAGTTCTTCTATATGGATGCGAGTCCAGGGTCATCACAAACGATACCGCATAATGCTGAACATCAAAAGAACTGATCGCGTACCCAATGTCACCATTTACACAATGACCGGCACAAAGCCTCTTATTGAGTGTGTAAGAACTCCTCAGCTTAAGTTCCTTGGGCATATACTCCGATGCTAGATGACGAAACAGCTAAACTTTACGGTCTTCATACAGGTAAAAAGAGACCAGGTCGGCAACGTAAGTCATTTCTATCATATGTGCGTCACCTGTTTGGGGATGCTGCAACCAGACCAATTTACAACCTTAGCCCAGGACCGCAGCAATTGGAAGAAGCCGAACGATGATGATGATAAGCTCCATGGTTGTAGAGGCGTCATTCTCATACTGGTCACAAACACTAAACACGAACAAAGTTCTTCGTAACAATTACAAATGAAGAGCGCCGTTTATTACTGAATGGTGACGTCATATTTGTGATACAGCTTGGGAAGGTTTCGGAAATTCTGCACTGTGTGTTCATGACATTCGAGAGACTTCTTAGACCTCAGGTGGTCAAAATTATATGCGCAATGATAATGGGAAAATCCGTGATGGTCTCGGCTATTGGAAGCTGAAAACAGAATTCAAATCAGACTTTCCGTTGGTGAATGTTGGTGTTGTTTTTGTGTTAGTAAAGTTGCGCTATGAGTAAATCCCAGAAATTGGGGGTTGAAAAAATACTCCTAAATAATCGTATATTATGCGCGATATAATGTGACTAGTGAGATGTGCTATTTGTGTCGGTATCACTTGGTCAATTCTGAACACACTGTGTTATCTATGTAGGGTGACATTAACGTTTACTTCGTTGACATTGCAAATATGCATGGCTATTTTTCGGCAGTGGAACCAAGTTTGAATTGGGAAATGCAACGGGAGTATTGATTGTTGTCATAATTATATGCGGGGAACTGTGTTTTGACTCAGAAGGGTCAGTTGCGGCGCGGTCAGGCATGGTTTGCATGACACGTACAATGTATACACAAAGATTTACTGCATTTGGTTGTGTGTATACTGCAACGGGGTTCATTTAAACTTAGGTCAGTCATCCGTGGCTTCATCGAGCGCTATAGATAGCCGAGAGTCTTATGGTTAATATTTGCATAAATAGGAATGTACTACACAGGTTTCAATAGAGTAGGTTTGTTTGTGCTAAAATGTAACATGATGAAAAAATGCCATCGGAAATCCCACGGTAATTTCCACGCTTATTTGTAAAAAACAGCTTGTGAATTCCCATAGTTATTTAGAATTTTGAAATTGTCATCTTTCGGAGGGAGTTGTGGATAAGTGCTGGAATAGCCCACTGCTGGCATTCAACAATATGTTTAGTAATAGCAAGAATAGTTATAACCAGGATGCCTTAGATTTAAAAAATACATTTTGGGCATATCTTCTTTTGCAATTGTGAATGATTAAGAGCATAACTGTTCCTACTTCAGAAATTTTACCATGAATTATGAAAATGGTTTTGTTTAAAAGTTTTAACACATTATCCAATTCACTTCAAATTTCACCTGAGCTACTTTTCATTAAGTACGTGCAGAAATCGATTTCACTTAGAATTTTTCATTTCACTATCGTTGAAAATAGATTATCATCTGTCAATTCTAAAATAAAATCATAGTTTTTAAAACTTAAATCATGTTCCAATATTTTGACATCTGGTACTTTTTTTTTTTTCCAAACCTCCCCAAAGTTCTATATTTTATATATATAATAGATATATATATATATATATTATATCATATATCTATATATATATATATATAATATATATTATATTATAATATATATATCTCTCTTATGGACATATAGCTTTTTATAGACACATTTTGGGGGGGAAAACTAAAGGGAGAGAGGGAAGAGTGAGTGATCGAGAAGACGAAAGAATATATATTTGTAATTAGCGCGGTTTCTTAGTTTGTATATCAAATACCCTATAAAATAGCTGATAGCGTATCTGGTAGTTTGTTTTACATGTTGAATTCTTCAAAAGATACTTAATGGTTATAATAATGTTGATCAGAGGATAGGTAAGAAAATAAAAAAAGGATAAAGAAATAAAATAAACTAATGAAAATAAAGAAAAAAAAGAGAATGGGAAGCAACAAATTAAATGGAAACGAACATTGAGAGAAAACAGGCAGAAGGCGAGAAAGAGCAAAATTAAACATTTCAAAACATGATCACAAAATTTATTTCTAGTCACATTTGGATACCTCCGCTTCGCTATCATGTCAATAGACTTTGGCCCTCGGGATTCTTTTTCTTTCTGGGTAAACAACGTGTTGCTTCGTCACGCCAGTGGTTATAACGGAAGTGTTTTTTTCATGAGGTGTACACTCGATCCTCTATTGCGGTGTAGTTTATACAAGCTAACCTGACTGCGAAAAGTTTGTTTTCGTGATTTCCCTTTAAAGTGTCCGTCGAATACCGTTACATTACACCACAGATTTGATAGGATATTCTTGATATTCTTAAAAACTGCTTGAAATTCATGGACAGTGGATTTAATTTCTCAAAGAAAATAATTCGAGAATATCAGAATGCCCTCTTTATTTACAAAATGCATGTGAATAATGATTGATTGTAAAAATAGACAAAATCGGGTTCATTCTCAAACTCTTAACTAATAAACTAGTAACATTTATTTCTTTTTTCTACTATCTTCAAGTATCATATAACTATATATAGAAAGAAATTCGGGGACATTTTTTGGCAAACATGATGATATTAGGATGGGGAATAATCCACCACCTTATGACATCTCAATCTGTCTGGACAAATCTGTATTAACCCGAAATCCTCGTTTCTTATATCTTTCTTATAATCCGGCCCACTTTGAATTACAAAAGCCTTACAATTTGGTGGTATAAGTTGATAAAGCACTTAATCACGTAATTTGTATATTAGAGATTCCCATCAGTAACTAAAGGTGTTAAGTTAATTCATACACGTTCGATTCCAATACTGTGTAGGTATAAATAAAGCACTGAGCCATCCATGGAGGTCTCATAGGTTGACGCTTCAATTATTCCAATTCCTATGGGTTGTTCAGCGTGTCAGTTTTTTTGGTGTGCATTTAACCTCTAATCATATTATACCTGGAAATAAGTTGTTTTATAAAGAGCCTGAGAAATCTACTCTTGGAAAAATATGATGATTTAATGTATGAACTTGATGCAGCTAGAAACCTTGCTGTAAGGGTTATTTGGCTGTCCGGATTGATTCATAACATGTGTTGGTATATATATACAATTTCTACAGCCTGTCTAAAAAAATGTTACAATCAAAAACCGATTTTTTTTCAATATTATATCTCGACATAAGTAAGTAGTTTTGTACATTAAAGAGAAAGGACCAGACTTTACAGTATTTTTTGTTTCAATCTCATTTGCGTGTTTCAATCGAGAGATAACTCCAGTTTACTGCGTAACGCAAAAATCGAGTTTGTGCCACTTTCTGGTTGAGTAAAAACAGTGAAAGAATTAGTTACACATTAGTTATTCACATTTGAAAAGCTATGAAATTCTTTAAAAAGGGATTAACTTCATAAAGAAACTCTAAACGATAATCCAGTTACGTAATGGTGGAAGTTATGATCAGTAAGTTCTGGCTTTAAAGGTGCAACGAGAGATTTCACATATCAGGTGTCCCTAAAAAAATCGGAAGTTTAGATTTTTGCCCTGATGTAAAGCTTTCCATCAAAAATATCCCCATCTGAAAGGATTAAGCTGAGAAATGTTTCTTTGGTACAAAAATTGTGAAATTTCTAATTTCGTATAGGAGCAAATACGAAATTCAGCCTATGTTTTACATTGAAATATAGGCAAATCAAAATCGCCTTTTTTCTCTCTTGTAAGACATTTCTGTGGCATAATACACGGTAAGAAATCTATTGAGTGTCTAATCTTTTTGAAATTACTATTATGACACAATATTTGGGTGCCTCAAAATCTCTCGTTGCACCTTTAAGATAAAGTGAATAACATTCGACGTACTATTGTTTGTAATTAGAAGAGAACCATGAGCGTACAACAATCTGGAGGAGAGAGTTTTTATGGTCTTGAAGTATCATGAAACGCAAATTTCTACCAACACCTTGATACTTTGCTTCCAAATTCAAATTTTTATTGACTTTGTAATAAATTCAAAGTTCCATTTCATTGACGTTCAATAAATATTTGTATTGTTTATTATTTATGAAAAGAAGATATTTATCATTGAACTGATTATGTTGACTATTAAAACTTGTTTGGATAAAACTAGACTTCCTTTGTTTACTTTAATCTGTGTTTTGTTTCTTTTGTCAAGTTGCAATCTTTAGTAAGCTTCAAAAACAGCATGGCATAACTGCACGAAACAAATCTGCCCATGCATAAAAGTGGCACAAAATCGATTTTGGTGTATCGCAGTAAATTGATCATATCTCTGGATTGACAAAAGCAAATGAGATGAAACAAAACACATTGGAAGGCCTGGTCTTTGTTCTTTAATATTATGTCCAATAAAAATGAACTTAATTTTTTGAAATTTCATATTTAACATTTTTTTTCTGATTGTACCACTTTTTTGAGACAGGTTGTACACCACGAGTATATCACCTTCTTCAAAATTAAATGCGAATTTTAAATTATTTTCACTCAAGACAAGGTTTAAAAATTGTAATCGTATTTCTTAATGTCCATAGCCGCTGAAATTTATTCGCAAGGCTTGTGTTACATTTTCTTCGCTGTGGGGAATTCCAATAAGGCTTAGGTGTCCAGCCATTACTTATTGGGGCGGATATTTTACTTCGCCGTATGAATTTCTTCTACGCTATACTAAAACAATGCTGAGAGTAATTACATAGGACCCCGGCATAGGACGCAACCACTCAGTGGCGTGGTCTTGTAAAGAAATGACCCATATGGAATATCCTGAAGCTAAGCCAAAGTTTTTCTCAGATCCCCCATATAATCATATTTATCCTTCTCGGATCCGCTTCGTCTTCTCACATCGTCCTGTAGATAATGCTTTCAATTGACATCTAATCTCTCTTACTCACGCGTTGCATGGGTATATCCAGAAAAAACACGTTGTTTAATATAAGATGATAAAACATTTAATCACGTAATTTGTTCGCTAGAAATTCCCAGTGGTTACTCATGGTGTTAAGTTAATTCACACACGTTCAGTTCCAATGGATTCCCTATCTAGATGAAAGTATTGAACCATCTGTAGTCTTATAGGCATATGCTTCAATTATTTTTTTATTCCTGTGGGCAGCAGTCAAGTCCGCATTGCTTGACGAGTGCTTAACCAGTAATCGCATAACACAAGAAAACAAACTGTTTAAGGACGATTTCAAGAAACAAACCAGAATGGTACCAGACATTTTTGGTAGACAATTTTACATAGGGTAAGAGGGTAACACTTTAAGCGCAAGCACTGGGGAGGCATCGCATTGATAATGCAGACCAGAACAAGCAAGGCCATCAAAAGAAACAAAGGAGGCTATTGATGTTATTGCGGGATCAGGGAAATATCGGGAAACTTAGCGCTTGCAAGAACTATGAAGAAGAAGTCTAGCAGCAAGTTTGAGATATGTGCAAGCGGGATAAGACATTCTGGTTTCTGGTTAGCCGGGAAAGATATAATAATGACGTGTTTATTCGGTGGTCACTCCGTAATACTTTTATCTTAATAATTTTTTTCTATGGTGTTATTTCTGTTTTCTGTACCAGGTGACCTGAGGTGACCATGTCTCGGGTGCCCTCGTGATCAGAGAATTTATTCCCTCATGACTTGTGTGTCTATTTTTCACAAGTATGCTATCTTCGAAATGTGTGTGTGTGTGTGGATGAAATATTTCCATGTCACAATATTGTTCTCTATCTATAAACGTTTCTACCCATGCAAAGACCCAATACTTTTAAAATATTTTGATGGTTATTACTTATTTAAAAAGTGAAGAAACCTGTTACAAATTCATTATCCAGAACAGACTGTGTAGGTAATGAATTGTAAGTGAACCTTACAGTTTATGACGTTTTCGATCCTAGCAACTCTTTTATTAAAGTCTAAAGATCATGCTAGAAATTGAAATGACACATGTTATGTGTGACACCTATTAAAGTTAATTGAACTTGTTGGTGTTTTTAATTAAATCATAGCTCACGGCTCCATAGAATATATTTTAATAATATTGTTTTGTACATTTTGATTTTACTCACGCATATTAGTAACTTGTAAAACAGGAATATGTAGTTAATATAAGTGCAATAGGTAAAGGGTTATCAAACACAAGGTGCTAATTAAACCATCCTAATTGGACGCGTCTTTCCTCGTGATACATCCCTTTCAGAGTCACTGGATGTTTCCTTTTTTGCGGAGGATATGACGAGGTGCACTATATTGATACGTTTGATACTTTTTTCTCTTTATAAAAACATTTTCTTTAAACAGAAAAAATATGTACTATGCAAGTCGAGATTTCCTGATTATAAAAAGTGTATCAATCTGATGAATTTGTTATGTTTCAGTCGAATGGTTCCTTTCATATTGAAATATGCAATCTTCCGTATTTAGACCTAGCAAGGGAAAATCATGAAAAAAACAGTTGGTTTGATAAAAGTTGATAAAACATTTAATCGGTTTGATTTGTTCACCAGGAATTCCCATAGATAACTAGAGTGTCAATTATATTTACACACATTCATTTGGATTCATTCACATGGTAATCGACATCGTCGTAGCGTGGTATCCCTTCGTACTACAGGTTATACACCACTAACCTGGCTGCCGTAAGGATCAAAAATCTTGGGTGGACTACTTCTTGCATGGCAAGAAAAAGTGCTTTAAAATGTCTGAAAATGCACTAGTTATATTAAGAAAGTGATGAAATTTCATGATTGACATGGTAGACTGGTATGTTTTCTCAAACTAAGTGGCATTTTGACAGTGATTTTGAGGGAATTTACTCCGCGGTCATCAATTTCACATCGATTTGCAAATTACTAGCTTTGGCGACTATAGAGAATCTTGGGTTGCCGGTCTGACATCGGGCAAGTTTGGTGATTCGTAACTGGTCATCATATGTTCAAAATTTGGTTATTTGGTGATTTAGCTTGTACTTTGGGGTGATGTTGTTGTATTTCTTCTGTGAGAGTTTTAAATGTGAAAGAAACATGCTCAAAGTTGCCATTTTCCCCATAGACTACTGTGTATAAGTGAGTTAGTGGTGTGTAACCTACAATAAAGGGTATTTAGTAGTGTATATATTTATTTATTCATATGCCAATTTTTTTTTGAAACATCTGTCCATAACTTCACATGTAAAAAGGCATCATTCGCTTATTCCTATTCCTTTAGAGTAGTGCAGGTAAATATTTATTTACACTACGTAAGGGATGGGTATCTGAGGAGTAGTTTTTGAGATTTGGTGATTCATATCGCTCTCCTTGGAATTACTTTTTCTATGTATTTTCATGTTACAAGGCGTCAGTGGGTATTTGAACTTCAAGAATCCGTCCTTTATAAATGGAACACATTTTTATCTTTCTGACAAGAATATGACAAACATTTAGAACTACTTGAAGATATGTCATTTTGTAAGTGAAAGACACTTCATATTTTATGGCTTGACTCATGTTTAAACAACACAAATCCGTAGGGTACAAAGGCCTCCGAAAAATAGTAACGCGAGAGAGAAAAAAAGCAGAAAGCGAAGAAATGAAAGAAGTATGAACTGGAAGAGATGAAAAGACAAAAGAAGTAATGAATACGCACTAAGTGGAAAATGAAACGGCATAGAGAATGAGACAGCAACGTGAACAATTTAAAAAAAAAAGATCGCACTGGAGAGGAAATTTAGAGAAATTTTAATCAATAACGTTGCTTTGTTTTAAAATAGGAAAATACAATGCATTAGTTTCATACTAAGCACCTCTCTGAACCTCAAGCATGTCACGTTAGCACGAAACGTTGACAACCTTCTAAATGCTTACGCTTTGGCGTCGACGAATCTTCTCATTCTCCGTTACAGACTAATTACCAAAAGTGACTATGATTATCAATTGGCTTGTTTCTATACCAGCTAGTAAGAATCGCTAGAGAATGGGACTGTGGCATACTTTGTGAAATACTTCAGGGCTTTGTTGGGTGAATGATTTACTGAGTGTTGTCTTGTGAATTCACTGAAATTAAAGTACAAAGACTATAGGCTTCAGATAATTCCACCGATTGACTTGCAGCCCTTTAAGAACTAAACCAAAGCAGATAATAAAAGTGTAATTGTAACCGTTGTACAATTAGACTTGATTTTTAAAACCGCGTGCAAAATATTACCAAGCAGACATGACTTAAATGGAGACTGCATTAACAATATCCAAATAACTTCCGTCTTTTGGTAGTGATCAATCTTTAATGAGAAGTCTGCTAACGTAAGAGATGTATAGTTCCAAATTTAAAGTAGTAAATCAACGAGAATGCTTTCAGAAAAAAAAGAGGCTAAATGGGTTGTATCAACAAAAACGAACGTCATTATCACAAATAATGTTTTCCGCTACAGTCGCATAGAACGGGTTAAATATGCTTTTCATACTATCGTCGCTACCAGTATCAGAATAATCATTATCACGCCAATCCAATCCGTTTTCAAATTCACAAGCCAGTCTCCTAATTAATTGAAGCAAATTTGATCAAAGAATATGTCTCTCTTGAAACAGCAGAATTTACAGCGGAAACGCCAGCTACTTTGCGTTATGAGTCGCGGGAATGTTTGTTTCTAAATCATTAATGCTGTCGGAACCAGTCGATTTATGATATTCAAACTAATGAATACGTTCTGCATCTTTGTCATGGTGCTATTTTGCCAGGCCTTCTTTAAAAACTAGACATAGTGTATAACATAGTGTAGTAAAAGAAGGAAAGATTTTTTTCTGCAGAGCTTACAAATATTTCACCCCTCACCCATCGTATGCATTATTTTAAAGGAGTACTTGTAATTCGAGAAACCTACTTAACATTGATTATGCAATCGAAATTATACAAACTTTAAGATATTTAATTCACTTGAAGGGGCTCAATGAAACCCTTATTCCAAAGATTTATCGAGGCATCATGTCAAGGGGTTTTGAGCATAACATGCTAAGATCAGGCCCCTTCCCGGCTCTTGAAATGCGTCACCTTGACTTGCACCATATTTGGAAGGTCAATTGCTGTAAATAGCATCGACCATATCTAGCCTGTCATGTGATCACATAATGCGGTTCACATTTAGATATCGGAAATTTCCAATGGCCTTGATTTACACGATTGATGATTGATAATGATGAATGAAAATCCTTGTGAAGTAGATACATTACATGCTTATTCTCAATCCATGAGCACTCAAGATTGGACGACTACTAATCTAAAGAAATACTTGCCTGACGACTGGTTCCAGTTTACTACATATCATTAGGGAGGTTGCGAAGAACCATAAACGTCTAACACGAATGCCTATTCTTACGCCTGCCTATTCAAAATCCTGTCACAGGAGAGTGAGGGTAAGAATAGGCGTTCGCGTTAGACGTTTATGGATGGTTCTTCTTAACCTCCCCATTGTGTAGTGAAAAACGTCCTTCTGTTACTTTCAAGGACCCTACTATCTATTTATTAAAAGGACTTAAATTTGGCATGAAAAAAAATGGCATAATGAAAAGGACTCTTACTGAAATCACTTCCACAAGTTTGAAAACAATTTGGATGTAAAAACAGGAAGAGTTCCATGGGGGAGGTGGCAGTTTGTGGCAATTTCTGGAACAGAAAAGCAAGGTGTTCACATCCCTGACAGAATTTACAGTGTATCTAGCATGTTTTGCGACACAATTCAACAAAAGCATTCAGAGCGGGATTCAGGCATTGTACTTTAGGCTTGTAGTAAGATATTGATCTGGCAAGTGAAAGGGTGGATTAGCCGGGATTAGCACATATACAATAGCAATGGTCTGTGAGCTGATGACAACATGCTTTTCAAGTTTGGTAAATGCTGGCAGTAATGATGTAAACATCCCAATTTTTTTAAAACTCGTGGAAGTGATTTCAGTAAGGGTCCTTTTCATTATGTCATTTTTTTCATGCCATTATGTCCCTTTAAAACAAATACTGCAAGTTAAAACTTGCGACATCCCTCTGACAGGGACATACATTTAATAGGGTCAAAGGTCATGAAATGTTACAGGCAAATCGTTCACCAATCTGAAAGTTAGTGGTGACCTACAACATTTTGGGGTTGCCATTAATGAATCGTAAATGTAAAAGTTTTGATAATTAATCACGCTTAAAGTCAAAACTAAAGCAGAGAATCAGTCGCTTATCGCATATCCCGTGGAAGTTGGAAAAAATTATGTAAAAAACAGCCAGCAACTCCTACGTCTGGGGAGAGCACAACACGAACATTGGCCAGTCCTGATAGATATACACGTTAAAGTGCTTGAGAAGCAAAGCTGCTACTTCGTAAAGTGAACGAGCCCATTTTCATTAAGGAAGAGATCATCCTCATCTTTAATGATGGCTACAGTTTTTGACAAATTTTAAGTCAACCAATTTATGACTACTACTAATGCGTATAAAACATTCATTACGACCCATACAAAATGGTTCAGACGTAGATTAGACGAGTAATCGTGGATTTAATCACGTCACATTAATGTTTGTTCTTTGTACATCTTCTGATCTTAATCTTTTTCTGATATTTTGTTAGATACAATGCTCAAGCAGATCAAATTCATTTGCAGATGTAGCAAAAGTAATCGTATTTTCAAACAATATTTTTATTGAAGGTTTTTTTCCTTATGATATAATCTAGTTCGTTTGCTTCTGTTCACTTCTGTTGCTACAATTCTCAAGACGACGTATTTTGAGGGGATGATATTTTATTCATATAAATGCCCTACTCTGCAAATTTCCCCTTCCTTTCCGCGGGTAGCTTCGTTATGTGGAATGAATTCATAAGTATTTTCCGAAAAGGCAGTATGCAAATCTTTTTCTAATAACCTGAATGACATTACCGGAGGGAAAGAAAGGCAAACAAAAATGCTTCCCTCGTGAGTTCGTATCCTCCACAGATCTGATAATCCAGATAGAAATTACAATGTTTCCTGTGAAGCTTCGAAAGAGCTAGCCATTTCAATTTCCTATATTACGCTTACCGTATGGTAAGTAGGTTTCAACCAAATTATCGGAATTCAGTTCAAACTGTCCTAATTATTATTTCAGAAATAATTCAGTTTTCCCTGAATGATACGCAAATCTCGTAAGGTAAATGCATCAATAGCTCTCAAGCATAACATTAAATTCTTGGCCGCGGTAGTATCATTTTCCCGACAATCACGCCTAATTAGATTGTTGAAGACTTCATATTCCTTTCCCCATATAAGAAAAGGGTAGATTGTCACGGACTTGATGGATGATGGGTCGAATCCTTCAACAGTTAAGAGTTAACATATCCTGCATATTGCCGCGGTTTCATTACTTTTTCGCCACGGTGACTGATTCCACTAAGACTCCAATCGCATATGGCGTGTACTGGTTGACAAGCAGATTAACAGCAACTAGCAAACCGCATTTATTGCCAATAGCTGGTGATCGTAACCGAATCAGGCTAGATACAATTCAATAGAAACCCTACTCGGGGAGAGCGCTTTGCCCATATTAATTTTCTAAAAGCTGCACGTGTTTCAAACTGACATTCGAAACTTTTTTTCAAAGTGAGAAGACGTCGTGGAAACCGTCGATTGGCGAGAGATCAACCTCTGAATCAGTCGCAATTAGGTCTTATCTGTTATTATAAGTAACAGCTTGTAAGAAGGACATAAAGCTCCTAAAGATTAATAAACTAAAAACTTACAGAGCATATCTCAGTATGGTGAGCGCTAATAAATGCTTAAGAAAAATCCAGACGCTTGATTGACTCAATTCTGTCTGTTATCTTTTCTAGACAATATCACAGAGGAAATCCTTTGACACATCGCATATATTCAAGTTGTTTGTCTTTGGTTCCATCCATTAAAATTAAGACAACTTTAAGGCAAGGAAAAATAAATTGACGCGACGTAAGGACCGCGCAGAACACCCCATGAAAATATTGAACCAATATGCACAGGTAAAGACTATTTTGCAACTGGATACAAATTGTTTCTTTCAACATTAAGTGACGCACGCTAATGAACAAGCAGGCGTTAATGCATGCAGATATGCCTCAAATTGTTTTTTCTCTTTTAGTTAACCTTTGTTTTCTATTTTATGCAATGTTATCATTTCGAATTTTAGTTACCAAATTAATCAGTTTTCGTTTAGGTGAAGTGCTACAGTGTGAATCCAGAGCTAAGACTTAAGGAAGCGTGTTGAAAGCCTAACCCATGGACCTCAAGGAAAATCGAATATATAGCTTGATTTAAGGGGTTGATTTTGCTTCCAATATTTTTTTTATAAAGTGAAACATATACAGTAGTGTGAGGTTGCAAATCTGTTTTATTTGATATAGTTGATCACAGTATAGCATGCGACACAAAACTTTGCATTTTGTACTTTCATAGTATTTCCAAGCTGTTATAGTTAACAATATTTTTTTTAAATAATTACAAGTTACTGGGTAGGTTTCTTTCAATATTCTTATGATTCACTTTTAATGTATTGCAACACCTTTCTTACGTAATTCTTTATACCTTCATCTTGAAGCACCAGAAGTAAAGCAATGTGTTGAAGGCTTATACACCAACATGTGTGAAACGATCAACACAAAAGACAAGAAAGTGTACTCTATAGAAAGAAAGAAAAAATCGACAAGTCAGTAAGAAACCCCATATCTCCTTAACAATGGGGGGAGGGAAATGGCAGCAAGTGACGGAAAGTCATAACACATACGAATATAAAAGAGCTGGTGTTCGAAAAAGCGAGGAAGAAAATTGGAATATGGACACAAGGAGTTTATAACACCCCGGTTATTTTCTTTTATAACAAAGAACGTGAAGGAACTGGAAACAGCAGCGTGTAAGAAAAGAAAGGAAAGCCTCACCATTAAGAAAAACCATATTCAATGAAGGAAATTTAAAGAGGAAGATGGCACCATAGGTCATCGAATAATAAAAAGAAAGATTAATTATCAAGAACTTTACAACATATATCAGAGGTGGAATTAGACAAAGAGGAAGAAAACATCATAATTGTTGGACAAGATAAGTGTAAGAGCTTTTGAAATCAATGAAAACTGGTAAAGCACCCGGGCCAGATGGCCATCAGCTAAAATTTGGAGGCATAAAAGAAATAACCAAAACATTTACCAAAAGCTTGGAGACCAGCATGATACCATCAAGTGGGAAAAGTTGCCAAAACATTATATTCTGTACAAGAAATGCAACACCAAATATCCAAGTAACTATCGTCCAATCAGTCGGTATCCACACATCTCTTCAGTAAATTTTTACAAAAGACTCACAAAGAACGACTAGAGGAAAGCGCAGAACATTGCCCGAATTTAGGAGTGAGTCTAAACCATAGATCAATATACAAACAATAAATCAAGTCATCGAAAAATCTAGGAAAAGAATCAACTACCAATATTGCCTGGAATGCATAGACTAAGACTACGAAACAGTATTTGATTCTGTGGACATAAATGCCGTCAACCAGTCATTGAAAAACCAAAGTATAGAAATTACCTATATATCAAAGCTGTAAAAAGAAAGAAACAACAGCGCTAAAGCTACAATAAAACTCCATGAAGACAGCGAACGAATTATCAAGTGGTGTCGCTGGGAGAGACCAAAATACACCACAATGTTTGTGGCAGCCGTGGAGAAATATTTAAGACACTATCAGTGATTTCATCCCGAAGACTCAAATATTATCGCTGAGACTGCAGAGGAACTAAGAAGAAATGATATTAGATCTTGATAGGGAAAAACAAAAAGTAGAATTGAAGATATGACAACAACAAAGGTGATGTATAATTTGCAGTGCGGTCATCAAAAAATAAATCTAAATCATGGATATATCTGATTATTACAAGACATAGCCAGAAGGAGAGATAAAAATAAGGTAAGTCAATGAGGAAAAAAATAAAAGCATTATGGGCAGCTTTCGGCAGACACAAAGATGTTTCTAATGGAAAGAAAACACCAATTATCTCAAGTACTATCGTCCAATCAGTCTGTTATCCCACACATATCTTCAGTAAATTTATTACAAATAGACTCACAAAGAAACTAGATGAAAGCGGCAGAACATGCCCGATTTAGGAGTGAGTTCTCAACCATAGATCATATACAAACAATAAATCAAGTCATCGAAAAATCTAGGAAATATCAACTACCAATATTGCCTGGAATGCATAGACTACGAAACAGTATTTGATTCTGTGGACATAAATGCCGTCAACCAGTCATTGAAAAACCAAAGTATAGAAATTACCTATATATCAAAGCTGTAAAAGAAGTAAACAACAGCGCTAAAGCTACAATACAACTCCATGAAGACAGCGAACGAATTATCAAGTGGTGTCCGATAGGGAGATACAATATCACCACAACTGTTTGTGGCAGCCGTGGAAGAAATATTTAAAGACACTATCAGTGATTCATCCGAAAGACTCAAATATTATCGCTGAGACTGCAGAGGAACTAGAAGAAATGATATTAGATCTTGATAGGGAAAACAAAAAAGTAGAATTGAAGATATGACAACAACAAAGGTGATGTTTAATTTGCATGCTGTCATCAAAAAAATCAAATCTAAATCATGGATATATCTGATTATTACAAGAATAGCCAGAAGGGATAAAATCAGGAAGTCAAGAGAAAAATAAAAGCATTATGGGCAGCTTTCGGCAGACACAAAGATGTTCTAATGGAAAAGAAAACACCAATTTACTTTAAAAAGAAACTCTTCAATCAGTGCGTTTTGCCAGTCATCACTTATGGAAGTGAAACCTGGTAACTAAGCAAGGAAATGGATATGAGAATCCAAACAACCCAAAGAAGTATATGATGGTGGGATTCACAAGAAGATACCATAAAACAAACATATGGATAAAGGAACAGAGTAAAACAACTAATGCAGTAGTAATGGCAAAAAGAATCAAATGGAGATGGGCGGGGCATTCGGGAAGAATTACAGATGAAGACAACAGAATGGCAACCACTGAATAGGAACAGGAAACGATATAGACCACTTGGAAGATGGCGTGATGAGATTGTCACTCAACCGCAACACTTAGCATGGTTTGGGAGAGGCCTTTGCCCAGCAATGACACCAAATAGGCTGATGATGATTAATTCAAAAATTGATGCGATAACACTAAAATAAATCAAGTTAACGCTTTTAAATTTTTAGGAATCATTATCGACCACAATCTTACCTGAAAAATCACATTGATGAATTAGGAAAGAAATGTTCGAGCACTAGCAGTATTGGAATTTTGTATAAAGTAGAACACTTTCTGCCTGAAAATGCACTTCTTAGTCTCTATAACACACTGTTACTCTCACATATCACATAATGGTATCACTGCGTGGGCAAGTGCATGCAACGCTGAAATGGAGAAACTGCACATTCTGCAAAAGCGTGCGCTGAGAGCAGTGAGCAATAGTGATTATAGAAGACATGCGTCAGATTTTCAAATACCTAATATTAAACTTGAATTTAGTGGGAAATCTATATCTTACAATCTTCCTTAAACAATGGAATAACATTCCATCTCTTGTTAAAAACTCCAAAAAAATACTCATTTTTTAAAATTTAATTATAAAAAAGGTCACTCATTTCTAACTAGAAACTAATAGAGTCTGGTACTTGATAAGCCATTATTTGGCTTACTTTCCAGGACTCTTTTTCACTTTCATGTATACAAAATATTATCTATTTATTGTATGTAATATGTTTATACCGATGTATGATTGTGGATAGAAATAATATCTTATGTTATGTTATCCACCAAAGTTTGACTATATATTATATTAATTATGCACACAAAAATAGAAAGCAATCATATCATTTAGTTAAATAGAGCCAATGGATCTGTATCTCAATTCGTCAACAACCGAAAATAGCAATTTTCAAACAAACGTAACTGAAAACCGAAAAATTTTCGAGAATGAAATTTAGCACATAATGTTAAGAAGAATAAGCTCTTAAAATTCATGGCTTTTGATTGTTGAATGTCTTGATGTTTTCCAGTTATTCGATATATGGGCTTATTGATCGTGCAATTGCCATGGCAACCAATGAAAAAAAATCAAGAGCTTGGATCCAGTAGACCTTTTTCTTAAGTGTTTTAATTGTACATCATAAGGTACTTTGAAAATAAACCATTCACAGTCCACCATAGTTACCATGGCAACAGGTCTAAAATATTGATACCAATTTTAAGAATTCAGCCCTATATAATGGTGTATGATCTGCATATATGACATTTTAAATATATATATGAACGGTATAACCCTTCCCAAATGAAAAACAAAAATCAATCGCAATCGTTAGCGGAAAAAGCAACCGTTCTACAGATAAAATTATGGTAATCTTTTTGCACACTACAAACATTTAGTACAATGAAATCTCCCTTTATTACAAACAGACAGGAAGAGTGATATGTTTTATGTCCTCGTTAATTTAACGAATTCAAAGTTACGAATAATAAACATGTTGGTGATCCCAATTATAATCAGTAGAATAAGTCAATTTTAATGCTATACCTGCAAACACGCTTTTTGTCGTGCCGCAACGGTTTAAAACTCTGACCAAAACGTTTGTTTAAGAAATTACAGTATTCAAAATTGCTTTGTGTCTTTGTATCAAAGATGTTTTGGAAAAAAATTTAATTGGTAAAATCGCATATCAGAACATAAAGGAATTATCCATACCATTCCATACCGTATACACACGGGTTGTGTGCATAGTAGATTTAATTTGTATAGAAGATAGTATTAGTTTTGACGTGCATTTGATATTACAGTCATTTCCGCCGACATCCAGAGCATTGTTGCACTTCTGCTCGTTTAATTACAAGTAAGAAATATGAGATTGGTTTCAAACGCGATAATTAATTTTCTTTCTTCTTTTCTTTCTTTCTTTCTTTACTTTCTGTTTTCTTTCGGTTCTTTTCTTTCTCTTCTTTCTTTCTTTCTTTCTTTCTTGGATTTTTCTTTCTTTTCTGTCGTTCTTCTTTCTTTCTTTATGTCTTTAGTTTCTTTCTTCTTCTTTCTTTATTGTCTTTCTCTTTCTTCTTTCTTCTTCTTCTTTCTTTCTTCTTTGCTTCTGGTCTTTCTTGCATTCTTAGTTCTTTTTCTTTCTTTCATTTGTTTATAAGGTCATGTGGTAGTAAGATTGTTGCCTCTAGACCACGGGTTCCCGATTAAATACCGGCAAGTCCTATAAGCACGGTATCAACTATTGATGATTTTTAAAAATCAAAATTACCTTTTCCCACGGATTATTTTTTTTAATTTGACAAACGCATCATGAAAACATCTCCTCCTTTGGAGGGAACGTTAAACGTTGCAACGAGAGATTTCAAGGCCACCATATATTGTGCACGTTCATATGTAGTGATTGGGGTCATAGAGATTGGACGCGCAATAAATTGCTTACATAAAAATAAATATATTGGAAAGGCTAAATCTAATTAAAAGTAGAAAAATGGGTATCCCACCATATTTTTGTATATAACGATATAGGTAATAACCTTACTGTTTCAGTACATGTGTCAAATTCCGTCTTGCCATATGTCATACCTCATACGGCATGTCGGTAATGTCATATGATGTGCTCAATTGTATATTTCCACAGGTCTGATATTAGTGCGGATAGAATCGCTAGAATAAAAGGACTCAAGGACAGAATAATTCAGAAAAGTGTCTTAAAGGCTGACTCAGAGCTGTACCGATGAGGGCGGGCGCACTCAATTTCAAACAAATCGTTGTTTTGCACATACATGATGTTTGTATCTCAATCACTGGTGTAAAAATTACTAAGCTAAATCGAGGTCCTTCATAGAGACACATCACACCTTTGTTATAAAATTTCGGAATACGAATTAATGATGCACCAATTCCTATAGCTATGGCACTCTATACTGTGCATAAAGTTACTGCATGAAACGAATAATCCGATGAAAATTTTCGAACTTTGGAATTAAGCATGTAGGGACTATCTTTATGTCGAGAGGACTATTTTAATTAGCACACATTTTTTTTCGAAATCTTCCTGTCAGCATTGACATAAAAAAACATCGTTTTTAAGGAAAGAAATTTTAAAAAAAGAAAAATATTCATTAAAAATATTAAAAAAGGAAAGACAGCAGATGAAATTATTTGAAACAAAAAAAGGGCATAGTTAATTGGCGATCTCTCCTTCAATTCATTTAAACATGGCTTTAAATGTGTTGTTTGTCCATATGATTGATTTTTTAACACTGCTAATACTATATATACACGTCAACCATTAGTTTAAAAACGGGTGAATACAGTTATTATTCACAAAATGTCCGGAGCTTCAGAGACGACTAATTCAGTCACCTAACAACACGCGAAGGCCTTTCGTATTGTGTAAACGATCAGTCGTGATGTCGCCGTACACAAAACCACGGTAGGGATAAAAATTTCTCTATTCATGCGTACTTATAATAAAACAAACAGTGATCAACTGTTTACCCTATTAAAGTGCAGTACCCCTTTGACCAGATTCCAATCAGTGCAAGGCTCTATGCCACCACAGCACTCTTATTTTGGTAAAATTTGCAAAGACTTTGGGTAGTCTGCACGTGATCATTTTGACACAAATTCAATTTGTGAAATACCAAATTGGTCCTTATACATATTCTACTACTTTCATGACATGTTTATAGCTTATCCATTAAAAAATAGAAACATTATTTCTAGTTCTTGGCACCAATTTCCTCGACTATTTTATCACATCACACATAGTTGAGAAAATTTTCATGTGAAATCATGAAAAGTTTATTTTTTCTCTTTTTAGCTATTTCCGCTAAAATCAAAGTAAAAAATCCCAGTTGATTTCAGAATTGTTTCAACTTTGAACCTGTAGTACCGCTTCACGTAGATTTATTCCCCCTACCATTAAAAAGGTACAAGTACCCTTTGCACATCCGACCATTGTTTTTTTTAAAAAATCTATTTTCCTCCAGATCCGTCATATTTTCAAGAAATCTTGGCTGCAGGCCCGCATAACAGTTTTGAAAAATAACAGAATTTGCATTGCGTAAAAGCATTCTATTGAGAAGTTTTTTGTCGACATTGCTCATTGTTTATACACTCATAGCCCTTTCTGAAATGCCTTCTAACATTCTAACTACCCCATCATATCTGTTTACTCTTTATTTCCCACATAAAGATATCCCATTTGATGTGAAATCTTGATAAATATTTATCAAACACAGAACCGTGGAGCACGATACATAATACATATGCAGACTTCACTTTGTAATGTCGTACGCGCGCCACAATTTTTGCCTTGGGAAGTTGAACGTCTGCCGTTAGAATACCTGCAAGCAATCTAAAATTTTGACATTTGTTTGACTGTATCCGAATGTTCATAAAGCTACAGCGGCGTCGATAAGCACACACTGTCACTTTACGACATAAAAGTCCCCCTAGACAAAAATATCTTCATTACATACCTCGTGTTTCAGCGCTAGACCTGGTAAACTACCGATACGTTTTTGTAACCATGTGTCAAGCGCATGCCCTTAGACCCGTCCAGCAATCTGTTAAACGAAACGCCTCAAGATCACCATTATCTTTGTACGCATACTCACCTCAGCTTTTTCATCTAACGTAGTGCGTGTATATTATCAAACGCATGCCCAAAAGCCATGTTCTCAGCCCGAATACTCATACCGGACTTAGTGCTAATATTTATTAGAACGTGTGATCCTCTAGAGGAGTGTTACACATTCAAACAACAACATTTTTTTGTTATTTGCCCTAAGTTAGCTATCAGCATGCAATCGCCAAGGTGTATACTGTTCGTTTATGTCTGAACCCATGAAAGGCGTTTATTCGCTGGAGGTTAACCTAAGCTTCGCCTTATTGGAATGTTATTTCAATGTTATATTTCAATGTTTACATATTTGGCTTCCCAATGTTTGTTACTACACTATCACGATTAAATAATCGATCAATTCGAAGTCTGCCGTACCAGGGATTTAAAATGTTTTTTTTACACCTTGAAATCTGTCTCCGATTGCACTTAAGTTAGATAGCAAAAAGGCTATAAGAAATTTTACAAAAACATTGCAGAGTGGTTTTCAGCATAGATTGGGTATATTCCTAAACCATATTAAAGATTTATTTCGCTTTAGGTCAACAGACTACAAGTGGGAGGTTAGTGTAGCAAAGAACCCACAACAAATGTGGGCTTTAGGCATTACGTTCTACTGATGATTTCTGTACCCTTGATTGTGATATCAAGTCGTTTTTCATTCCTGACAAATTGAAGACTATAGTACATCAACGACCTCCTGCCGTTGTTTCTTTGTAATTTAATAGGCCCTAGTATAATTTCCCCGGAGGTGGTTATTAGTTTGGTTTATCGTGCGAGATTTTTTGTTTGCATAAAATTGCTTCAAACGACAGCAAGTATCAAGCACATGACTAACTGATAACGTATAGTCATTGATAGTTGTTAGGTATTTGTTATTCCTCATGTAATCCATGTATTGATTTGTAAAACTTTGAAAAATGGTATAAAATTGCACTTCCATTCTTACTTGCGGCTGCGACTACATCTATATCGTAGAACAAGGCTTTGAATTAACTTGGGGGGGACAAAACACACATAACAAAAACAAACAAACAAAACAAATAAAACAACAAATCAAAAAGTGACGTTCAAGTGTGTGGATGTGTGGGTGTGTGTGGTGTGTGGATGTGTGTGTGTGTGGTGTGGTGTGTGGGGGTGTGTGTGTGTGATGTGCTGTGTGTGCTGTGACCGCCCCAGAAAAATTAGCGACTAAAAAAAAACGCTTCCCTAATATAGTTATATTACTAGACTATGGGTCTGCTCACGAAAAAAACTATGGTGTTCGGTTTGTTCGGTTGTAGGGTGAATCAGACCCATCTAGTCTAGTAGCGGAACTACCACCAACATTGCAGAATGATCACCAACAGCTAGTAAGTAGCTATTTTGTATTGAAGCTCGTGGTATATAATACTTTGACATGATAAATAGGTTTATATATGATAAGAATTTTTGTTCGTCATGATGCAGTTTCGATTATATACGGTTCTTATGTTGTTTTGTTTCAAATGATAATCAAGTGTTTAGTTTTCTGATCATCCGATACTGCCTATAGGAGTTTTATTACACGACAGCGTCGATATCGAGTCCCGAGGAGTTTGGTGCCTATTAGAAATTTATAAGTGAAATTAAACTAAGTTATTTTCTATTGTAATGAAACCTTATATCTTTTTATGTTTTTGATAAGTCAAATCCTTTTCCTAAGTTGAAACTAACTGTTTGGATGTTCTATTATTAAGTCGTGCCTCTATTAATTAAGACTATTTTTGTTTCTGTTACTTGGAAATGCTTTGCTTCTTATCTATACAGGAAAATAGACTATAATTTTACCTGTAATTAAGGTTATGCAAAAACGCAATAAAACGGATTTAAACCAGGAAATGATTTCTGATCCCTTTTTGGGTTGCTTTGTTACCGATTGTATGGGAAACCATCGTCCTTCACCTTTGTCTTCCACAACCAATCATGGGTTGTTGTATTTTTCGGGGAAGCTTACCGGCTTTCTTGGAAATGGGCACTTCGCTATTTGCCACCGGGGAGTCTAGCCGCCCTTCTGTGCTTGTGGACATTATAAAATTTCCTCCCTCCTCCCTCCCTCCCATGTGTGGTGGTGACCATCGAGGTCTTTTATTTCCTCAATTTAGGTTTTATTAGGTTTATTGGTATCTTTGCATTGGTTTTTTAACTTAATGAAATGTTGTATTTTGTAATTAGAATTTTGGGAGGTTGTTTGATCTTACGATTATTAGAATCTTTGTATTTTGTGCGAACATTTAGAATTGCGGTCATTTATGGATCTGAACCTTTCTCATAAATTAACTTGAATCCTTATGTAATAAATGACATTGATGTAACTAAGTTAGGCTATTGGATATGTTCCCAGTTTCCTCTAGCACAGCTGTTTAATCTATGTATTTCAATAGGATCTAATTGTGACTTCAATTGTGATGGTTATGTTTATTGGATCGGTACCTCTTTGGCAAATTGCTGGCGGTAGGACCACACCGCTTAGTATATTAATAGTCGCCGTGTGCAGTAGATTATAACAGAAACTTCGAATGTGTAGTTAGGCCTGTTTCATCCGAGGTACCTTCTTTTGCAATTGCTGAGGAGTGGGGGGCCTCAGGGTTTAGTATATTGCTGGTCGCTGAAGTGTTTTGGATTGGAAAGATAACTGTAATTTGGTACATAAATATTTGAAAGACTTTGATTTGGATTTGGAAATAAATAGGAGTTTGATTTGGAATTGGAAAGAAACTGGAAATTGGGATACTAAATATTTGAATACTTGTTGATTTGGATTTGGAAATAAATAGGAGTTTGATTGGAATTGGAAGTAAATGGAGGACTAAACCTAGAAAATATGTGCCACCCATTCATATCGTATGCTTCCTGTCTGTTTGTTTTCATTTCCGGTGGTAACACAGGTTAGAATCATAATAAGAATATTTGTTCGTTATGAAGCAGTTTTGATTTGCATTTTTATTCACTATAATCAAGTGTTTAAATTACATGATACTCCGAACCACAGATACGAGTTCTTCATTTTCACGCTATTCTCATTTTGTCATGCATTTCACACACACTAAGTATTTTAAGTGATGATAATCGCTTTCACCAAATTTGAGGTTAAAAGAACGTGCTTGCATTATGTACAACATGTTTCAAATTACTTGAAAATAAAATGCATGAATGCTCTAGTATCCTCATTACATTGTACGTTTTATATATTTGTGTGTGAATAATTCATCATCTTTATATAATGAGGCATTCTTATATAGAACGTCCAAGATTGCCTTTTACACAATTTTAAATTTTTAAAATTACACCTTTTCGACGCCGGAATTCATTGGAATCTTTCGCTCAGTACAAATCGGGTTTTAAAGTTTTATCCTATATATGTACAACAAAGGCAATTAAAATTTCATAAGCACTGACACATACAAAGTCTGCTTATTGACCGAAAATATGTTTTCAATCTGCAAAATGTTTTTTTTTTATTAAAGCATCGCTCAATATAAAGCGTGCATGACAGAGACCAAGCAGTCAAAAATTCAGCCATAAGACACGGGGTAAGACACTACAACATTGCCCGGATGTAATACAGTTATTTCCATATCAGTGCATAGTCCTGAAATTAACACCAACCGCATTGTCCGATGAGGTCTCTATTTTCAACATATTGTTTCATTTTGTCATGCATTCCGCAATACTAATATTTTTAGGTGATGATGAAAATCACTTCACCAATTTAAGTTAAACGATTGCCAAAAAAAAAAATGATTGTACAACAGTTTCCAAATTATTGAAAAAAAATGAATATTTTGATATTTGCATTACATTTTAAGTGTGATATATTGTTTTTAGGCATCTAAATAATGAGGCCTAATTAAACGCCGCGAAAGTGTTTTAAAACCAAATTAATTAAAGGGATTATGTTCGGATCACTGATATTTATTTTTGAATGTTTCGCTCTCAATTACAAAATCGGATTCACATTTGATTATAATCGGTACAACAACTGCAATAGATTTCACATCAAATTACGCTCGGCAAAATTGTTGTAAAGTCTGATTATTGAACGGAAAATATGGTTCAACGACCAAAATGGTTTTTATTACGAGAATACGATCAATATAAAGCGTGCATGATAATGACCACGCATGGAGACCAAACGGTTTCGAACATCAAAGGCTAAGAAAACTATAATATTACCCGGAGTAATAGAGTATTCCATCAGTGCAAAGTCGTGACATATTAAATACCAACCGCTGTCCGATAAGACATTGACAGCATTATCTTTAAGAGTATGTAAGATGATCATTAGGATATACTTGTTCTTCTTCTTCGATAAATTGAAGATTTAGAATGTTAGAGTATATTATTAAAGATTTTACAATTTTCAAATCAAAATTGTGATATCCTTTTGAAGGATCTATTCTAAATGCTAAACGCATTTGAAATTTAAAAACGGGCACATGGAAATTTTCACAAAAAAAGAATTTTTTTTTCCAATTGCACTCAATGATATCTATAGGCCATTGGAAGAATAGAGATACATTTTACACATAAAAATAACATACTCAAAAAAAGTAAGAAGTTAATAAGAGTTGAAAAAGACATCCAGGTAAAATTGTAGGCTAACTTTTTAAAGCGGCATTTCGTGATCCACAGCATCGTCCCCCGATTTACCTTAATGAAATTTTGAGATTTTTATATCATCCGAAACGTTATCCTTAGTAGTAATCCATTGTGTGTGCCCAATCTTCGGCAAATTCGGTCGCATCTGTTATAGAAATCGCAATTTTGTATTTCGTCCGTAAAAACGGACAGAAATTACAAACACAGTGCCTATGGGGACCGTGAGAAACGAGCGATTGCTCATAACACAAACCCGCAAGAATCGCGGATCAGCCCCCTCAATTTTTTGAAATAAGCTTTTCTCAGGGATATCTCATGATTAATGAACTACAACAGAAGGGGCTGAAATCACAAAATGCCCTTTAAGTTTTTCATAACTTTAATCAACAAAGTATTGTCTATTAAATGATACAATAGACTGTATCATTGATATTAAAACCACGAAGTCACAGGACCGGACAAACAGGGTGGCTGCCGTGTGAAAAACATGCATACAGCGTGCGTTTTCTTGTGTTTTAAACGCCCATTGTCCAATCGCTGCGGGAATTTAATGTCGACAGGTGGCGACATTAAATATTAAATCGTTCTGTTTACTCGTCATAAGGGCGCTGACTTGGTCTTAATATTTCAGGGAGGGCTTAGTGTATATAAAAGCTTTACAACCATGCAAAAATATCAATTTCGAAAAATCTTGAGGGCCGCACTATTTTTCAAATGTGCAGTGTCTCTTAATCCACCTTGCGGCGACGTTACGAAACATTTTAGTACGAGTGGAAGATTGCAATGTCAAATGAAACTCAGTAGATGTAAAATACGATTATATTTCACATTTTCCCGTGATTTTTTAAACGTACTACACGTTTTTGATCGAGGATGAGTAAACAAATCTTAAAGTCTCTGTAGAGTAATATTATCATTGCACAAAGAGCAATTTCTGAACGCCTAGATAAAAAAAATAATGGTTAGTTTTTTTTAAAATAGTTAATAATTACTGTTTTACATGTATGTGAGTAATTTGCATCGGTTTCTATTCATGCCAAAATCATAAAGGCGTGGACAGGCCAGATCCATTGGTTTGCAACTTTTATTGTCAAAATGAAAGTTTAACTTTACTACTCTACCAAGAACCATAAAATCAAACGATCAATTAGTTCATCGTTTATTCATCAAGCAGTGTGTATTCGTATAACCATTGTTATCGCAAAATAATTTGTTCAAGAATGCAAAAACACGCAAGAAGTGTTTCTTATAAGAGAAGTTACCAACGAGGGGAAATAGTGGCTCGAGACTCGCGAGATTTAAAATTCGATATCATTTAAAAATTGTAAGATTTACAACTTTGTTCTTGATTGATGGATTTTAGTATGAGTATAAAAGTAAAAACTTGCCTTTTGAGGATGAACTGTTGCCAAATCAAACCAATGCAATGGAGAACTTTTTGTTCAAAGCCATTATTAATTTGGTGTATGTGTAAACAGGAAAATGATGCAAGTTAAGCCGGTGTGTACAGACAGAAAAGGGTGACTTTATTTCAATTAGTATAACACGGGTATGGCACGAGCACAGTTCAATTTAAAAAAATGGCCCCTTTAGAAACTCGCTCTTTTTAATTTGGTCTTATACTACAATAACACATGAAGTAAACTTCTTTTGAATCAGCATGTATATTATAATTCGTCATGTGAGGTGCACAAAGTCGTAAACTGGACCATTTTGGCGAAATGAGTTTTTTATATAATATGAAAAGTAGATATTACGCTTAATTTGATATTATACATTTCAGGTGTGCAGAGTCTCAATTTATTGCAGAGTTTATTAAGCTAAATAGGCCTATTTCGTTGTAGATACGACTTTGTTGCACTCAAAAATAAATTTCTGTTGAGTGCAACAAAGTCGTAACTGGTAGATACGACTTTTCTGCACGACACGGGAAAACTAGTATGTAGATACGACATCTTATTTCTTGTAATGCGATGGTTTTTAAAAAGGTGTATAAGTAAAAAATCTCCCAAAATATTTTGTGAAAAGAGCAATTTCATTTTTTACCAAATTTATGCTAATTTATGCTAATTTCGGCACAAAATACCTTAAAACATAACAACAATGTAGTTACGACCTTTTCCACTCAATATTACGCCCAGTACTTAATTGATTTACAAAAGTAAATGAATACGCATAATTTAACATATATTTCAAGTATAAGGCTCAATTTATTGCAGAGTTATTAGGCTAATTAGGCCTAATTAAGTGTAGATACGACTTTGTTGCACTCAAAATTGAATTTCCCGTGTCGTGCAACAAAGTCGTAATTGGTAGATACGACTTTGTTGCACGACACGGGAAATGATGTTTGTAGATACGCCACTTTAATTAGCCAATTACTTCTTAATTAGTTGATTTAATTGGGAAATAAAATATAAGATATTTTTAAAAATACATTTTTATCGTGTGTAAGAATTATTTTCATTTGAAAAGTCACAAAAGAATGAAACACAAAAATGCTTCTCCTGTAAAATCATGAAAATGCAGATACGACTTTGTTGCACTCACATGACGAATTCAGCATTCAATAGCCTTTTTCTATCATACTGATTGAGTGCGAATTTTAAAAGCACGAGCCCTGAAGGTGCGCACGCATACTGCAGGGCAGTGCTTTGTTCAGTGCTCAACGTTGACATCACATGTCACCTCATCTATTGGCATCCTAACACGCCCTCTAAATAACCCAATAACGATTAGACTTGATAATAAATTTAATGTTGAGGCCACTGTTCGTACTGACACCTAATGTAGTTCAAAGAAGATTCATTTTATTCACCACTGTTATTTTCTTCATGTTTGTCCATTTGTTATTTGATCAGAATATACGAGAATTACAAGAATTATTTTCATTTTGAACTATCCATATAATATTCAAATACGTGTCCGCGTGGATTACTGATAGTTGCTTTAATTTATTAGCCTTAAATTACAAAACGGTGCAATGTCAAAGTTGTACTTTAGAAAAATACATTGTGTAGTACATTTGAAACATGCCCATTAAATTGTGTCTGCAATAAGCTGGCTTTAAGCCGATCGATTATGTAGACCCTGTTTCACTACAGATAAAGACGATTATTATGCCTGACTGGCTTATATATTCATAGTCGTCTCCGAAAGTGCAAAAGGCGACACATTATGGCTAATAAACATTCTACGAATTACTTGCTTAGTGCTTTATTGAGGTCTTCCGCCTTTTTTACACAGTCCCCGATTGATCAAAATAGACCTTTATCGAGTGTCTTAAAATTAAGAGTCCTTAACTTTAATAATAATTAAACCATTTTATTGATATTCAAGTATTTTGAAGATTAGTTAATTGAACATGCTTGTTAAAAACTCGGGACGGATCAATTGCGAACTTGTTTAGATACCTGCTGTAGATTAGATTGTTGAATATTTGTAACAAGTTTAGGTATCCTAACATAACGTTTCAAGTTATAAGACCAAAATCAACCTATGAAGGACAAAATCCGATTTTAGTCATTACTGTCCATAAGAACACATTCTACAACACTTAATTCAATGGCGATTCATACCTTTGGACACTGCTGTTTTCTTCCTTTTCTACCAATTTTTCGCTTGATAAGAAATAACTTATGAGAATTTAAGCTATTCCTGCAAATATTTTGACTCTTTCAGGTGGATCACTGACAGTGTCTTTAAAAACACCTGCAAGGGAACACAACCACAGTCCTTTAACTTTACCCCCTCCTCTCTCCTCCTCCTACCCTTCCCTTCCATCAAGCAATTAGGAATGCGAAGCAGAATTTTTACATTGATAATTATCAACATTGCATCACATGACGGAGCTGGCTTTCACAAATACAAGTGGTCTAAGATTTTTTAAGAACTGCAGTTAGCCATGACAAAATAACTTTGCATTGGACTTCGCAACAAACGTCGTTTTTGTTTGTTTAACAATTAAAAATGTATAATGTTAACAAAGGAAAGTTGATTTGAATTACCTTCATGCTACACCAATTGATTTACTCATTACATATCGATACACATAATAAACATCCTGATACCCTCTCTTCCTTCCATTTACACTTGATGACATCTGACAAGTGGTAGCATATTGAAAAGAGGATGCACATTGCAAACTCATCAAGAATTAAATGAAGATCAAAGAGCAGACTGCAGATAAATAAAAAAAAATAACTTTCAAGTTAAACAGGTTGGTGTTTTTGGAACAAACACAATTTATAAACAAAAATTAGTCCAAGATATATAGAAAAACACCCGGAAATAAATAGGTACAGGCTGAATTTTTCAGGATAGTTTCCTGATGCTGTAAGGAGCAACATATCAAAAGTCCCCAAGAATCCCCTGTGTGTTATTTGAGAAATAAGGGGGTAAAGTTTGTACAGGGGTCAAATTCTAAAATGTTCCAATTGCGTTCAAATGTATACCAACGTTTTTGTAATGTCATAAGGATTACAAAAGGTATAGTTTGGATTATTAATTATAATGCAAATAACTGTTCAAGGTCATACTGGGGGTAAATACTCGCAGTGCTCCGATTCTTTCCAAAAATGTATCAAATTGTTCGTCTAATTGTGTATAAACTGAAAAGATTATTTAAATAGTTTAAGTAATTTACTTGTTATAGCGTTCATTATGACAGGTTTCTACTGGGTCTATGGGAGGTCAAAAGCCACTGCCCTTAAGTACCAATATTTCGAAGATGTAGATGGTCTGAATGAACATATTTTGCCATAATATGACCAAACAGCATGTACGGGTAATTTTGAAATTAGTTGAATAAAAATCATCCTGTTTTAAAAAATTTACCCCACGATGACCTGAAAATATTTTGGACTGCATGCCAAAAACTAATTTCATAAAGTTAGACAAGCTATACATTTTCTTATTCAGTTTGACTAGAAGGACTATTTAGCTCAATTGAATTTATGTTAATGTTTACCCCTTGTTATGACGTCTCATGGACTTGTATAAGGTCAGAAAATACCATATCAAAACACCAACTAAATGAGCCTTGGCACAAGTGATCTAAATTGTACATAATATAAACAGAGTATGATTTGCCAATCGTTTGTTCAAGAAGTGGTATGTCCAAAAAAACAATATTACATATATTAGAATTACACACAATAATTAAGAGGATACTTATTAGCGTCCATAAATGGTTTCCAAGTTAACAGAAAGCGTGGTCGTTCAACGAAGATATATCCTCACAGCGAAGACTTCAAAATGACATTATGCAAAGTCACACTTATATCTCCTCAGTTACTATTCCATTGGATCTTCTCAGTCCTGAAGTAACCCTTCTAGTCCAGCGTTAAAAGATAAGGATGAAAAGTCCTCGACGACACTATATTCCACAGTAACAAAATCCAGTATTCTACCACCATCAGTCTGCCGCTATTGTCCTCATTTAGGACCGCAAACGGAATCTTTTTTGATCCAAAAACTAAAGCTCTTTTTCCGGCTTAACAGACGACAGCAGACAGTTCAGATATCAATCTTCATATGTAGATTAAAACTAGCTAACTATACTGATACTGCTGGTTACAACTGCTGGCCCTTGGGTCCTTCCAGTGACACAGTATTTAACTATTCACATGTAGCTCCCTTCATAATACCTAAAAATAGGCATTACAACATTATCATGCATAAAATAACCTAGCAACTGACAATCAGATTACATAAGACATCAGCTGCATGGCATCACTCACATTTAACATCATGGGGAATCCCCAAGTTATGCAATATGTTTTGATCTTCAAAGCATAAACAAGTGGGCTCAGTTCTAAATTGGCATTTTGGGGAATCCCATTCATTGCTCTAGTTGTCAACAACAGGTGCATATCTCAACACAGCACTCGGGGATCCCACTCACTCTCGCACAATCGGTTTCGTAAATAAACAAATGGTATGATTCTCATAGTAGCACAGGGGATTTCCCATAATAAACAAGTGCTTTTCCATGAGAAACCTTTTTCTCAAATAAAATAGAAAATCCCATTAATTTTTAACATAAAATGCAGGCCAATTAACACCCCTGTATAAATGTTTACCCTCTTATTTCTCAATAGCACACGGGGGATGCTTGGGTACATTCTTTGAATGTGCTCTTCACAATATTAGGAAACTATCCAGTAAAATCAGCTTGTACTTCTTTATTTCCCTCTGCTACACAGACCTAAAGTTCCTGGACTAAATGCATTAGGCGTGTTTGAAGACTTCGACTTTCACGCATGCAACATAAAGATCATTTGAGCGGTTCATCACATAAATCATAAAAAACAGGTTCTGACATGCCGCACTTCGACTCCGTTTATCTCGAAAACCTAATATTAGATTAATCTGAAATTCTCACAAAATAAGGCCACTCGAGGGGCTAAAAAAATTGTGAAATTAAGACAGTGTAGTTCTCGTAAAAGATATCTGCTCTCGTGTTCTGTCTTTTTTGGGGGAGGGGGATTCATACTGTAATATATGTATGCACCATTTAGCTTTTGGTATCATATTCTCGATATGCTATTGCATCATACCAATTGAATAAGTAATAAAGCACACCTATTCGCTCAAGTAAGATGCGTTCTTTTTGTAGACTATTTGCTACCGCACCACTTTGCATATCCAATCCATTTCATAATCAATTACCTTTACAAAATAGAGCATATTTCCTATTCCTAAATAAATAATCTCTCTTACAGAAAATAGGGTATTTAAAATAGGTAATATTATTTTCAATCACTTTTTTCCATTCCATTTCCAAGTGATTCAGAAAGATAAGAGGCTTCGGACTCTATTTGTCAACACTTAACAATACCTTTCGGCATATATAAGGGAGCACACAAAAGGTTTGATTCTGTTGAATTTCAAATACAAATCTATATTAATCTTGTATAACAGATCGGGCTGTATCTTAGGTAACGTAAGAGTCTCGGTGGCTTTTATTTGGTGAAAATAAACGTTGTCTGATGCAGTTTACATTGCTTCTAAGAACGCTATCTGAAGATATAGCAGTTTACATTTTTTGGAAGACAATATTTTACCTTAAGCAATTTTCAGATTATGTCATAGCATAAAATGGAAATTATTTTGAATTACGCAGACATTATTTGTCTTATTTTGTTCAAGATACAGAAAATCTGCATTTGGAATTCAAAGTAATTTATGGTCAAATACGGTATGCTTTTGGCATTGATTTTGTATCGAAAAAACATAAGCTTATAACATAATTACCTGTTGTATTCAGATACTCCATTAGACCTTAATATACAATTATGTAAGACATTATCGAAAAAGGCAGATGGTATGGAACCATTGGAACCATATGATATATTAAGAGACGTGGACTTTGTGTTCTAATTGACCCTTGTTTATTAAAAATTTAAGTTCATATAGCCCATCTGTTCATTATATTAATAATTTTTTATAGCCATATTATTGATATCCGTGTCTCTATTTCGAAACGATCAATAATAAATATTCAGTCATGAGAGTTTGACATGCACGTCCTTTTTGCTAATATAATATAATGTCTACAGTTATACAAATACATGGTTAAAACTCTTAAACGGCCCTCCATTGAGTTGAATCTATATCTGTGGTATTCAATGTCACCGTTTACAACAATTCATACAAACAATACATTGGCCTGGTTGGTAGTAGAGTCATTTTCATGAGATCCGTCACCATTTTTAGGATACCTGATAGATTTGGCAGACAGTCTAAAAATGCTAACAATTTACCATTCTAATTGCTTCTCATGCCAAAAATAGTAGGAAACCAACATCATTGTCAGTCTAAATTAATCTGAGCAAACTAATTATAATATGATACATTCCAAGTGCTGTCGGCAGCCTCTGGGATTACGAGGTCAACGAGTGGCATTAAATGTATACACAAGCCAACTGATGTCTGTATTGTGCTAGAATTTGTCGGAAATACACTTATTCATCTTGTAGATCCTTTGGTTCAAACGAATATCACTTTTTATGATTTCAAAATGGCCGGCGGCCGGCATTTTGACAAAACGCTCTCTATAATAAGTTAGCGTCAAGCTTCTGGGAGGTGTTTGGGGAGCTTTGTTGAAATTGGTCCATTTTGCCAAATCCCTCAAGAAAAAAGAAAAATGGTTTTCACGGATCACATGAAAGAACTATACTAACCAGGCCAATGGTATTGTTTGTATGAATTGTTGTAAACGGTGACCTTGAATACCACAGATATAGATTCAACCAATCATTTTCTGCGTAATGGGCAATTGGGCTTTGATTGACAGTTGCAAGATTTTGTTGATTGCTGTTTTGTTAACATTCCTTGTAGCACGGGTATTGTTGGATTAGATGATTTGGTTCATATAATCTATGCAGCTGAGAGTTTGAGTACACGCTTGTTAAATATGCCGTGGAGGGTGTGGTGAGATGGAAAATGCTTGGTTACAAGTGTGAGTAATTTTGAGCCCAGATTGGTTTTCATTTATGCTATAAGGGGGTGGGGTTATCTGATTTAGAGTAAATATTCTGGCTACTAGAGTTCAACCCTAATGTAGCCCAGTGGTAGAGCACTGGTTCTCGGCAATCGAGTCTCCAGTTGGAATCCCGCTTCAGGCAAATCTTTACTCGTTTTTAAATGTTTAACATAATAATGATATATTAGCGATGTATACAGGTTCTTTTGAGTGAAATTCACTCCATTTCGAGCCTAACAGAGTACTCTTTTTAGAGAGCAATCCCTTTTTACTTATACTCTATTATTTTTTTTTACAGTGGCCGTTTTCTTAAAAACAAAAGTATGCGTGGGTATTTGTTTGGTATTCTTTTCAAATCAATAAATACTAGCTTTCTTTGCCTTTTATTTCATTCCATCCATATGTACTCAAACTATATGCTTCACCAATATGTAGTGGCAAAATCACTTGTTCTGATATTTGCCTTTAAACAAAGCGTTTGAAAAGCAATCTTAAAAAGCAATAGATCTTGCTATGTTATTCTATTGACGGAGACGTCGAGATTCCTTGTCAACCTGTGTTTTAACCAAGCGCACGTCGTTGGATCTTCCAAAACGGCTCTTCTAACAAGAAGAGATGTTTTTACTTGAGTTCTTGCCCTTCTGGTCCATTCTAGGTCTGCTTGGCTTGGTATTGCTTCTTTCACATTCAGTCAGACTGCTTCCAAGTCCATGTCGGCCTGTTTATTTATACGCGTCTGCTTTTCTGTTTGTTTGTTATTTATTCTGGTCCTGAAGAATCATAAGTTTCATTGAAATTTAATGCTTTGGTTTGTTTTTGGTTGCAAGCAATTCAATGTAATTAGCAAAAATCACGGATCAGATGCTTAAACCATGGAAGTAAATATTATGAACACTTTTACGATCACATGTAGTCGTAAAAAATACCCCAGTACGACTGCCTATAAGTGTCATAAATCTATGGCACTCTCCACCCACGTACTCAAATCAGGGCGAGTTTTCACCCCGCATGGTCGAGTGTCATTCACGCGGCTGTGTATCGCGTTTTTTCTTCTCCTCGCCATCTCAAAATGTCGAGGGTTGCAGCGTTTTAAGATGTCTATTTACAAAACAGCGCTATAATGTCCAGTTTGCCCTCTATCATACTACACACCGATTTTGCTCTCTATATGGTGAGTTTGACATAAATCATGTCCAGATTAATCTCGACATGAGTTTTCTCAACATGAGGGAAAACTCGACATGATTTTTTGGTGTATGTGTAAAAAAAAAAATATGCGGAGTGCTCATGTTGAGAAAAAAATCATTCGGTTTGCTCATGTTGAGAAAAATCAATGTCCAGTTTTGCACATGTTGAAAAAATCATGTTCCAGTTTTTTTAAACTCGGCATATTTTCTTCTGGACAGATTTTTCTGGACATGATTTATGAAACTCGGCACATCGAGTCCACTGGATAGGCAGCGCTGTCAACTCACCGCCATATAGCGGTTGTCAACCTCGATATACAGCGCGCTTGAAACTCGCCATGATTTGATACGTTGGGCGTGCCATATAAATCAATTCAGTTTTACACTTTTATATAGGTTATATATGTTTCTTGCGATTTTTTTTTTAATAATTTATGACAATGAGAACAATTAGTGGTAATGTCGTTGCAAACTTTCATTAAATTAAATGCATGGGGCCTTTCGCTTTTGGCCAGGTATGGATAATTTGGAAATAATCGTACAAATTATTGTGTGACATTATATGTGTATATCGCATGTTTAAGTGTTGATATCCACGTTATGAAAGCAAGTATGGTGTATATAAAAGAAAAAATACTTTTAAACATTTTAAACAAGCCCCACATGGGATTCAACATTTGTATACATGTACAGCGATACTACGCTAGTCAACGTATTCTGTACAATGCGAATGTAATAATTTATAGAAGATTCTGGCAGGGGATGGCGCTCTACAAAACTACAGTACGGCATCGAAAAATTGAAGTAGGTAAAGTAAAAGATGATGGTTAATTAAAAACATGTGTTTGCAAATTGTTGCGATGCCTTTATTTCCTTTTTATTCCTTTTGGTCTATTTTAAAGGAAGATAAATAGATTTCAGTATATAAAGTTATCATCTTGATAGAATGGCATTCAATCCAAACCCGATCTGTAAAGTTTCGCGCCGATATTTTAACCCGACCAAAATTTTGACCACTTCCAGTACAAACCGGTGGTCTGGTGATGAGCATATTAGCTATCTGACCATGGCCCTTTATGAACATTAACTTGTATTTGATCCTCTTTCATATTCGTAAGCACCCTCTGAACAGCACATAGTAAGGGAAATTAAAGCAATTGATCAGAAAAAATGGGATTTCACTTAAAGGTGTTGGTGAGTATCAAATAATTACACTTACATTTCTTGATGTTATGGTGTTTTTAGGGAACCATAAGTTTGCATCGTGGAAAAAATAACACGATTACCAGCGTGAGGAATGTGTGTGTACCCCTATACCATAGTGTTCCGGCTTTTGTAGCGTTCTTAGAGGGTACAAAATATAGCGTGACCTCGACGAAACAGCTGATGCGCGAAGTAAAGTTTTATCTCAGTGTTTTATGTGGCCGTAAAAATGTTCTTAAAACAAATAAAAAAGGCAATCTGAGATAACTAAATTAAAGTTTCAATATGGGACATTTTTGTAATATTAGCGTATAGCATTTGAGCTTGAAACGGCATAGCATTTTCTTAGATACAACCATCTGTTGTAGCTAAATCGATTAAAGGTCCCAGGAAATGAGATTATAAACCTACTCCAAATCTTTAAGGGACATTCCATTCCAATAAACAGGGCCAGAAAAAAGAATACGCTACCAGTGACAACATTAGTGAAACTATTGATTTTCAGTCAGTGTCATGAATAGATTCACACCAGTCACCTGGAATTTTCTATTACTCTCTGATAAATCAATGGTACCACAAATGATGTCATCACCAACCCAAATATTGGATGCTTTCTGGTCCCTCCTTGTAAACTTGACACAAACCACATCAATTCTATTTGCATTCCTGGGACCTTTAAGCCACAAAATATCCAATACAGATGGCTCAGACTTGATTTTCGCAAAGCAGTATAGCTTATTACCATTTGTCTAAATTGGACGCTAAGATCATCTATGAGACACTGCAAAATGTACGATGCAGGGATAACAAATTGTTTTAAGAATGCAGAAAAGTGCCTTAGATAGCACCAGCTATTTTCTTAACGAAACAAACTAGTGACTTGAGATTTTTAGAAATGAAAATAACACCCTAAGTGTACAAAAAAACATCTTAATCTAATTCCAAATTTTGAGTTGAAATGTTTTACCGTCTAACGGCCGTGTGGGCCTAGGAGGCTCACTTGTATAGGATTATGGACTCTTTGACACCAACTTTATCCTATTAGTAGTTTTGTGAGTATTCCATAAGGAACAAAACAATAATTTTTAAAAAATTGTTCAAACGGAATATTTGAATATTAGATCGCAGAATTAATTGTCTATGGCTTACGATATGACGTTAATCATTTCGTAATATTCAGGTGTTACGGTATTCAGTATTTATGAGTTGAAATATTCACGTTTAATAACTAGCTAGATAGATAATGATTTGCAGTATTTCTGAGAATAGACTACCCTAGGGTGAACTTTGCATATTTCATATTTACATTTTGTTTGCTTGTTTTGTTTGTTTTTTGCGGTTGTTTTTCATTGTCAGTTTTAATTACTTGCAATATAAGCTTAACAGTAAGATTATTACTTTATTATTACTGTTAGATCAGTGTAGGTGAAATATTTTTCTTTAAAGACGACACTAAAACGACAATCTTACGGAGTATGTCGACAACAGTATAATTTTTATTTGCATTTCACCACCCGTCTTCCCTTAGATTGCTTCTCCTACGCTCCTGATGTAGTTTTCTTTTCTGATTCAGATAAACTCCCCTACTCATCCTCCTCGTATAGGCAGCCATATCTGCTAGAAGATCGACCATTTTAACTTGTTTTCATCTAACATCCAGTATGAAGTTAACTTCCACGGCAGTTATGACATAGCACAATACGAACCATTAGGCTTCAATTCTGCTCACGTATCCTGGAGGGTTAGAACCAATAAAACCGCGAGGAACTTCGTAATTGTACTTGATACATCACGTTGATGAGTATAGTAAACTATGAGCACAACCGTACACAATGTTACAACCAATAAATTTCTGAGGGAATATTGGCTGGACCCCGGAGGATGTTATTAATTTTATTTTAGCCTTAGACAGTAGAACTCGGTCACTTATTTGGTCCTCAATTTAAACACGGCACACAACCTAAGGGTTTAGCTTGTTACTTTACTTTTAAAAGAGCTGATATGTTCATAAGCATATAAACATATAAACTGCGTTACACGCCATACCAATAAATTCTGCAATATCGAGCACAAGTACATACAAATCTTTACAGAATTGAGAACAGATGTTCTGACAGGCAAAATAAACGGAATGTCAGGTTTTTGTTTTGTGTTTGTAATCAAATGTCAGATCTAGTAATTCATGGAATAATCAAATTTACATTTTTTTCTCTCCCCAGCACCTGTACCGAATAAACACAGATACCCTATATCATCTTAGGTTAACGGGAGACCTTTCGGGCATTACATTACGGTATAACCTCGTAATCAAGAAATAACAGACAGAGTAATTGAAGGATTTGCTGCCTATAATTTCCCAATACCTCATAAGCATTCAATTCGCCAACGCATTTTGTCCTTTAGGCATAGTACCTTTTATCGTATATATATCTCGTATGAACATCTTTTTTTCGTATCCGTAGAGTGTTAAATAAGAGACAACTTGTTACACGCTTACTTGATACCATGATTAACACTGGACACGTTATTGACATGTGCGATATTGATACCCGGTACTGTGTTTGAACACACATGGCGTATCAGACTGAGATATCATTTTTTCTTCCTTTTCTTGCGAGATGAATTGAACCTCGAGGCTTATATCGCGTTGCATTTTATATTAAATTTAAGTAACATTACCTATGCATATGCAATTACATACACGTTATTATAGTCCCTGGAAGTGTAAAAGAGTAATGCCAAAGGTCCACACATATCTAGTAAAATGGATGGAGCATTAGAGTCATCGGTATGCTTAGTTGAGAAAATCGGGCATTTAAATGTCTTAAGGACATGAGTATTTGAATGGCATTATCTATTGACAACGCTAACAATAGTTCGAAAACAAGCTTGAAATTGCTTAGGATGTGCGAGATTCGAGTGTTATTTAGAGTAAATGGTGACTTCAAACCCTTAACATTTAAGTGCATAGGGGTAGAGGGGGGTCCATGTGGACCCAGGATTTCGTTTTTCGCGCGCCACGTTTTAACGTTTAAATTATTTTTGCCCAAGATTTTATGTAATTGCCTAAATATCAGTTGAACATATTTTGGTGGAAAAATCAATTTTTTTTTTATTTTTATTTCAGCAATGTGATTGTATTAATGTCATACTATTATGATCCAAATTTTATGGAAAAAGTCCTTTGCGAAGTGATTTTTCCTTTTTTGGGCGGAAGAAATTGCTGCATATCATTAAAAATTTTGGACCGCCACTTTGAATCTGTATAAGCGATTTTCACTCTTTCTTGTTATGTGGTCGTGTTGATATACTCCATCACTGCTCCGAGTTTTGGTACAAAGTGCCAACGGCAGAGTGGTTTATGCACCAACGGGAGTACAGAAGACCTTATGCACTAAAGTGTTAATGATGTAAAACTCGCGTATAGTACTGTTGTCGTTTGTTGTGTATTTGCAATCTTTTCAATTAGAATTGAAAACGGTTTGAAAGTGTCAGAGGGTTATTTCTATGGCAATTTGAAAGACATTCATTAATGTATTTTCTATTTGCTAAATTAATTTAATGCCAAAAAGTACTGTTATGACAAAAGTGAGACAAAGCGGTCAGAATTTAAAGCAAATAAATAAATAAATAAATAAATAAATAAATATTTGAGAAAACAGACATAGAACAAACAACTCAAGGAACTGATCCCCCTCTCGATGCCTTGCTTGAAAGAACATGTGCTATTACAATATCGGCTCTTGACCCTACCAGCAGTAATAAAATTGTATTGACTATTCCTGGTGTTGGTGTTATAGGGATGAGCACCAGCGATTGTATTTGGGTGTATGTTATGCAGTACATCTAATGAACGGTAACTTATAGCGCTAACCGATCACTGAACATGTCTGGGAACATTTTGCCGTATTCGCACAAGTTCACTGATGTATAGGGTTCTTGAACCTACTTGTCTTTTGGAGAAACATGGGAAAAGCGACAAGCGAGAACTGTTTCCAGAGGTATAAAAGTACAATGTAAGTGCGATAAGGGAGGTTTTGTTTTTAAACAAGAATGTTAAGCAAGGTTCGCGGCATTTTTAAATAATATATAAATAATAGCACGTGCCGTCGTGATCACGTCCAACCGTTACTCTGAGTTTCACGGCATACCCTCACTTACGATCACTGGGTATCCGATCTTCAGACGGATGATGTGGCATGGTCGTGTCTTAACCAAAAGCCATGTATGTATATACATGTTATGGTGTCACGACCAAAGGCATTTCCAGCATGGGTCTGTACTTCCCAAATAGACGAGAGTGATCAACCACTTCGAGAGTGGGGGCGTAATATAACATCACATACATCACATACGGTCTATACCTAACCGATGTGAATGATCTTTACAGCAAACTATAGAAAATTAAAGATAATGAACTAAACTTTCGGATGATACAATAAATGTTAGACATATTTTACTTAAAAATTCAAAATGGCGGACACAATCAGGGTCAATTTTTTTATTCACCCTGTATATACAGAGTTATAGTCTTCTTTTGTCAAGTATGGTGTTCGATCATTTAAGAGAGTGGTGTATACGTTAAACTTAAAAGAAGGCGAGTATAATTTCTCCATTGTTACGCTGCAGTCTGTTTCACCAGAAGGTTGATGATCCTTCGGATGAAACAGACTATAACGTAAAAATGGAGTAATTATACTCGCCTTCTTGTGTGTGTTGACCAGATCAAATGCATCAGTATCAATAGCTATCAATAACATGCTTACTATTTGCCACATTGGGTTTGAAACCATATTGCAAGGTTTCCCAACCTGAGCGTCGGGACTACTTTTGGGGTCGCAGACCTTTAAGAAGGGGGTCGCGAAGTTAATTCAAATGAAAAGGAAATAAGTTGGCAAATAAGATAATTTAACTATGTCAAGCAAGCCAAACTGATTTTTGCAGTATTTGATTAATCAATTGAATTTGTATTTGATTAGTAAATTTCCGAACGCTTCGCGCGCAAATCAATATACCGTGTGTCCCAAAAAAACCCGCAACACTTGGTGGCAGGCGCCATAAGTTTTGAACAAAAGCACGTGACTACTTAAGGTAGAGTCAATAGTTTTTAAGATATGACTCCAACAATCAAGTGACCCGCAGAACCCATTTACAAAAATGAGGAGCTGGTTAACCACAAAACTGGCAATGAAGAAAAGAAATTATGGCAAATACAATATTGATTGCAATCAACATTTACTTGCCCAAATTTCTTGCAGAGCAACTTCTACTGGGTTAAATGACTGCATTTACATGATTATTATTTAACTGATAATGATAAAACATTAGTTTATTGGTGATAAAATATGTTTGAAGAAGATATAAAACTATGATTAAAAAACTATGACTAAGTCATAGACAAACTCCACATTACATAAAATGATAAATGCGTTGGGCTGCAACTTGTTTGTGACTGAAAATAATGTTACATGTCAACTTTATGAAAGTAAAACCTATGTTTTCAACACAAAACTCAATAACAATATCAGTATATTCATTCTGTCATTAAATTTTGGGTTAAGATAACTCTTTGTGTGCCGTCACAAAATGATGATGAATGATAATGCAGTCTTATTTGGACAATACGAAGAGTTTGTTGATCATACATTCCTAATTCGATCTTTTAAGTGTGTTAAAATGCATGTTTTTAGCTGCTATTACCAATGGAAACATTCATATGTTAATATTTGTTGCAGCACCTGTCTTTTAAAAAAGGGGAAAATGGTGGTCGCGGACTTAGTGATTCATATTGGTGGTCCTGGGGCGCAAAAACGTACAGTGTATGAATGGCCAAATGGTCCTAAAAACGCGTAAGATTCTACGCGTAACCTTACACGTTTAAGATGCAACCTTACACGTCTAAGATGCAACCTTAAACGTCTAAGATGCAACCATAAACGTCTAAGATGCAACCTTAAACGTCTAAAATGCATCTTATGCGTGTAAGCATATGGCCAAGTGGTTCAAAAACGCGTAAGGTTGTTATTGTAACCTTACACGAGTAGTACGTATCTTACGCGTGTAAGAATGCATCTTACACGTCTTTAGTGTTGCGCGATACGAGAGATTCCTTGTGGCTGATATTTTTACGCATCATCCCCAAGATTGGGCAAAAAAAAAAAAAAAAAAAAACTTTATGAAAGTAAAACCTATGTTTTCAACACAAAACTCAATAACAATATCAGTATATTCATTCTGTCATTAAATTTTGGGTTAAGATAACTCTTTGTGTGCCGTCACAAAATGATGATGAATGATAATGCAGTCTTATTTGGACAATACGAAGAGTTTGTTGATCATACATTCCTAATTCGATCTTTTAAGTGTGTTAAAATGCATGTTTTTAGCTGCTATTACCAATGGAAACATTCATATGTTAATATTTGTTGCAGCACCTGTCTTTTAAAAAAGGGGAAAATGGTGGTCGGACTTAGTGATTCATATTGGTGGTCCTGGGGCGCAAAAACGTACAGTGTCGTATTTTGTAGTTAATAGCGCCTCAATTTGGTTAAATGGGTCCTGCAGGTTACTTGATTTCTGAGGTCATATCTTAATGATCCTACCTTTATGAACTTTTCCGGGATATTAGCTAACAGTCCCAAAAAAAAAAAAAAAAAAAAACTGGCCAAGTCTGCTAATTAATCAGGAGCTCGTCGCATATACCGCGATCAAATTGGTATACCGTCCATCACTAACAGACACATCTTACACGTGCAAGAAATATCACCTTATATTTCATTGGTCGTGTATGCATTACGTGTAAGATGATTGGCTGAATGTGATTTTTCAAGCTTTATCATAACATGATTCGCCAATTCAAGTGTCTCGCAATATTCTAAGACGTGTAAGGTAGCATCTTAAAGTGTAAGGTTACGCGTAGAATCTTACACGTTTTTAGGACTGTTTGGCCATTTATACAGTGCCGTATTTTGTAGTTAATAGCGCCTCAATTTGATTAAATGGGTCCTGCAGGTTACTTGATTTCTGAGGTCATATCTTAATGATCCTACCTTTATGAACTTTTCCGGGATATTAGCTAACAGTCCCATCTTACTTTACAATAAAGAATAGGTAGTCACGTGCTTTTGTTCATAACTTATGGTGCCTGCCACCAAGTGTTGCGGTTTTTTTGGGGGACACACGGTAGATTGTCACTTACAGGACTGTTCAAAGACCAAAGATTAACACGACTGTAATGAAATTGGTGGCATGTTTGCACACTTCGTGCGCACTTGCTTCCCTGTCATCAGTAGATTCAGAGCTTCCAGTAGATATAGGCGACCCTTTTCTAAGCCCCATCATCTGACTTGCCACTGACGTACCTCTCCACAACACCTTCAATTTTTTTCTGGACTGGTCAAATCTCTTTTTTGAGAATATATTATTTTGAGTAATGGCGGTCGCCGCAAGCTACGTGTCAAGAAATGGGTCTCGGGACAAAAAGGTTGGGAAACCCTACCCTATTGCATTACCATAAGAGGTACTTTAGACGTGAAAGTGATTGTTACAAATGGAGTGTCACTGAAAAGCTGGAGAAATGAACTTTTCACAGACATACAGCAGGGTACAAGCAGGGTACAAGCAGGGTTTAAGTATTTCAGATATATATATAAATAAGTGAAAAGTCTTTCAAAACTGTTTTGAGGGGTTTATAATAAGTGAGTGAATTTGAAGACAATTCAGATTGTTTTGAATGGACCAATTCTGACAGACACGATAGTGATGGTGATTAATTTGCTACAATCAGTGACTGAATAAACATTTTTTTATTATTAAACATTTTTTTATTATTATTATAATTGTGACATCCAAAAACAATAAGTACAACATATCAGATACAACATATGTAAGTGGAAACCACACAAGAGAAATGGAGAGAGAGAGAGAGAAAGAAAGATAATCCATACCATCATGCAGAGGATGGCGGCCAAGACTCGTCCAGCATACAACCCACCCAAAATATCACAGCAATTAACAAGGAGCGCATACCATAAACTGGGTGAAAAAGACCCCGTCCCCACCGTCAACCAAATAAGAAAGGAAATAACCCTTACAGTGGAGTGAATTCCTCAGCTTTAACGGTTTTGGAACACTAAAAATCAGACCACCTCGTCAAGATCTCGCCTCCACGCGTCAAATCAAAGGCGACGTCAAAAACATGGATTGCTTGGCCGCCCTCCCCTGCCATCGTAAGAGAAAAATATACATATTGTAAAATATTCAAATAAGATCGATTGCATTGCTTATATGTTAACTGAATTCCATTTCTTATTAAAGGTTTCTATGCAGTTATTCCTAAGGCGATATCCTTTTCAATCTCAAATATCTGGTTCAAATAGCTTAATAGACCATTTAAACGGGGAAAAACATTTTGGTATTTGCAGGTGAATGTGAAATACTTTGTTTGCAAAATAATAAAATTAAATTTGGTCTTGTTGGAGTCAGTCAATCCTAATAGAACATCTCTTTTGGAGATTTCCATATTTCCGAGTATTTCCACAGAATTTGAATGTAACTGCAACTCCAAAAGATGATACAAAGTTTCCGGTTCAATAGAGCAAAAATTGCACAAGTTTGTTTCGGATATATTCATAGCAAATAGCAATTTGTTCACAGGAAGGAAGCGGTTGATATATTTAAAATGAAAGAACCTATTTTTTGTAGATAAAGTACATTTAAATGGAAGTGAATGAATTTTTGGCCAATCAACCTGCGTTTCCCTTAGCTCTTTTAACCACTTTTCCTCCGTTTTGGGAGGTCTAAAGATTTTAGAAATACACTTTCTTTGAATTTCTTTACATATTTTCTCCTTTTTAACTATTTCATTCAGCAGTAGCTGTTGATTAGATATATCATTGTGCTCATTTTCGTGAGAAGTATGAATGAAAGATTTTAGAATGGCATATATCAGCCCAAAATAGTCTAAAAAGTTACACTTGGATAACTTAAACTTCTCAACAAATTCTCGGTAGGTAAGAAATTGACCATTATCCTTCATCATATCAGATATATATTTTAATCCATTTTTGAACCATGGCTTAAAGAAACAGTTTCATCATTAATTATGATTTTGGAGTTATTCCAAATAATTTGATTACAACTTTTTGGATTTTGATCATAAGTGAGTGAGCACCACGAGTGAACAACATTTCTAATAAATGAGTTTTCTATAAAAGATATACATTTTTCTGAGGGATTTATGTTGCATTCCCAGATCAGATTTCTATCGAAACGCTGTAAATGAATATCATAAAACAGTTTCCATTTCCCCTGATTGTTAGTGTCTAACAACCGTTTGATCCATGTAATCTTTAGACCTTTCATAATTGATGGAATATGTGGCATTCGTAAACCACCCTCGGAGTAATCGCCAATCATAGTTTTTCTGTTTACCTTGTCAGGCTTTCCGGACCATACAAACTTGTACAAAATCGAATTCTGATTATTAATGAAATTATCAGGGGGGTCGGGCAAAACTGAAAGAAGAAAAATCAGTTGCGACAGAGCCAACGATTTAATTGTGATAATTTTTCCAAGAGGGGTTAAGTCTCTACAGGACCAAATTCGCAATAGATTCTTTATTTTTGTAAGTTTAGGCAGGTAATTCAGTTCAAAAAGGTTGTTTAGGTCATTTGTAAAAAGGACGTCTAATAACCTTACCGGGCCGTTGGCATATGACATACCAGATTGGCTATGTCCTGGAGGGTTTCTACGAAAAGCACCAGGCCATAATTTGGCACTTGTCTCCGTTTACTTTTAAACCAGTAAATACCTTAAACTTATTAAATTAATAATCACACGAGTAAGCATGAGGATACCTTCTTAAGAAATAAGTTGTATCATCTGCAATAATATTTTAACCTTATTAATTGTAATACCAGTAATACTGTCATCCGGCCTTTATAGCAAGGTTTAATATTTCTTGCACAGAGTATAAATATATACGGACTTAACGGACAGCCTTGTCTTACACCCACGATAGAGTTAAACAATTCTGAAGCATGACCGTTTATTTACGACGATGATTTTGATTTCATGGTAACAAGTTTAAACCCACTGGAGGATCAGTTGTTTTGCCAAAATTAAATACTTCAAAGTTTTGGAAAATAAATGGCATTCTCAAGTGTCCAAAGCCTTTCACAGTCGATCATATCCATTACGCCGGTTCACAATCATTTGTTTTAAATCTTGCACTAACATCCATGTCAACTTTGTTTTTTTCCTCCTATATATCGACCGTTCATGAATCCGGTTTGATCTTCACTAATAATACTATGGAAGAACATGTCGTTTTATTCGTGAAGCATGCATTCGTAATGATGTGTGTAGTCTGTGTTCAAAAGTGATATGGGCCGCCAGTTCTGTAGTTTATTTTTGGATTTTTTTCTTTCTTGGAATAATTTATCAATAACCCCTTTGCTGATCTCGATAGCGTTCCTTGTTGAACCGAATAATTTGATAGTATCAAAGGGGAAACCATTCAAAACCAGTCGTCCGTGCTGGCGCTGACCTTTTTGAATATTGCACGGAATATTAATTTTGGGTGCTTGTATACCCACATAATGTCAATTCGATATACACAATCCGCCAAAATCTCAGTTGTTGGATGTTGGTGCTATTGGGTGGTTATTTTTGTCCTACCCATGGCCACACAACAAATGATGACACATCATTCGTCTTGATTTAAATAAACCGCCCTAATGAATCATATTTTCACCTAAGCGCGCATTGCATTATGAGAAAAAAGAGTATTAGCACAATGATCCAGGTAACCCCCACTATCTATTCCCACACCTGGGCACACACTAATAAACACATACAGTAATTTGTATCACGACGATGAGTGTATATGCAAAGCGGCACCCACAGTATGTGGAAAGAAGCGGATGGCAGCCATGCTTTTATTGTTGGTACTCGAGGTTTTCTTGTGGTCGGCAAAAACATGCGAGGACGGTATGAATTTTAAGATTACGTAAAAGTCTTTGCCTCTCTATCTAATAGGAACCTCTTTGATAGTATCGACAAGGAGCTGACCAATATCGGGAAGAAAAATTTGTACCATTCTGCAGGCAATCATCTGTACCCGGGCTTTTATTATTGGCCATTGATTTTGAGTGCTAAGCTTCATCTCGTGGATAAACCTTCGCAATGTTCTTTTTGGTCAGAATTAGCTTGGGGCACCGACGTCAATGAAAGTGATGATGTCATTTATATTAAAAGGTGGCGGGTTTGATTGAGCCGTATAAAGTTTGATAGAAGTTTTTTTATTCGTTTAAAATTCTTTGGGGTTCAGTTTAAAATCGTCCCATCATCACTGAAGAAACATGGTTTTCTTAATAGGATTCAAGTTGAACATAGCCACCAGGTAGGTATAGACTAATATCGGGCAACATTCCACTGACCTCTACATATGGATAGCGTGCTGGCGCACCGTGCGTTGAAGGAGTCGCGATTTGAAACCACAGGAAGTTGTATTTTGCTCTGCGGCCCCCAATATGGTTTCACTTTATTTCAATGCTAAAGGAATTTTGTATAACAATAGTAGAACCTGTAGAATATGTGCACCAACAGGGTATGAATTGTTTCCCGCCATATTGCGAAGGCAAAACGCAACTTCCTGGTGTTCACATCGGCGACCTCAGACCCGCTATTCCAGATGTAGAGGCAGTGGCAACAACGCAGATAAAGGTTAAACCAAATTTGTTAAACAGTGCTTCCCACCATCCTAGGATGACAAAGTGTCTCTGTACGTTTTACAATATGGAGCTATTGTTGCGATTTCTTTTGCTACCCGTGGAGTGGGTCGTGCGGACTAGTCATTATCCATCTCAAATACCATCTCATATTCTTCACGACAATTTTTGTATAAGAATATTTAATTTAGCTCAAATTATTAACGGACAATCCTAATATGATTTGACCGATATTTTATGTAGGTTTTGTCAATTATGATAATACCGATTTACTCCTATGAAATTTCTCGGAAACCACGGACCTTGGCTGCTGATGAAGGACATGCTTTATTTTGGTTTTTTTCCACATATAGGAGCAATTCCACAAAGGATTTTTCACAAATGTGTTGAGCGACAGGAGGGCAGTGAAATGCAATTCAGCTAATAACGTAATTTCGTCTTATAAGCTTATGGATCAATATCACTGTTGAATCGGATCACCCGTCAGGTATTTTGTTTTCCAAAAAACATTATATTCATGAATTCGCGCCATTGTATTGTTAGGCTAAAGTTGTTTTTGTAAAAACAGATAAAGGCTTGTCATTTGACATCAGTGCTTTTTGTAAAAACAGATAAATGCTTGCCCATCACTCGAGTCCTAAAAAAAAAACACGCGTCATTAAAATATATTTTTCATTCAAAAACAATCTATTAAAACAAAAATTCAATTGTCATATAACATTTTGCAGTATTATTTGACGGATTTACTAAAAATATATAAAAGTGCCTCCATGGGTACCATAATTAAGTTGAAAATAGACCATTCTGGTTATCACGTAGAGCTGCAAAAAAGAAATTATTCTGAGCATAAACTTAATGTCCCTCCAAAAATCTTTGCGATGGAACCAAAAGCTTACTTCGAAAAGAAATTTTCGGGTGGTAGTATTATCACCAATTACTGATCTTTGGTAAAGTAGATCGATTTTTGCGATAAGTAAATTTTGGAAGAATCCAAAAAGCTCTCCCGAAATAGATTTCGTGCACAATTAAATTGTTCAGTAGCCAATGTCCACTTGCCTCCATAATTCATTCTAAAATGAGCAAACGGTCATCGCGGGATCGGATCCTGCAAGGTTTTGGAATATTTTTCTATGGTGTCAATATTTCCTGACATTTAAGTTACTTATATTTTTTTATCCTGTGCGCTGATCCTCGCATATGTTGTTGTATCTCCGTCTAATCTCATGCTAAAGTGTAGCTTATCGGTCCAAAATTATTATTGAAAATAAAAAAGAGACTAAGAATTCAGACAGACCACACATGCCTATGTAATTAGTTATATAAAATGATATCAAAGTCTTAAAGGTGCGTGTTCCGATCGTCTTGGGGACCCCCCGATTTACTCGGAAGTAATATCGATTTGATACCACATGAAAGGCCGTATTTTTCTCATTGTCGTCTTGAAATCCATTTCCATTCCCAAGATAAAACAAAAAAAAAACCGCCGTTGAATAGTATTGAATAGGGCTTTGCAACATGCATTATTGCGTCTACTATCAAAACCGCAAGTTTGTTTCCCACGGTACTTGATGGGGTGTATAAGTAGAGAACATAATACACATAAATCGGAACAAGCACCTTTAAGTTCAACAAGGGTAAGTTGTGGGGACGAGGCTGATCATCTCACGCAACATGATTGAAAAAAAAGTCTGTCGATTGTCGACAATATTGTTCTCTAACAACATCTGAACATACCTTTAAATAATTCAAACCCATAAAAAGAACATTAAATACATATATTGGTTGGTGTATTGGCGACTGCATTGTATAAATTTGTATTATCAAATTTTAGTGGTGCATCTGATTTACATAAAATCTCAGTGAACACATAATGTTCAGCATTTATTTACAAAGTACCATCTGTTGCTGCTTCGAAAAATAATATGTAATGTTTTAACAATATCTTTACTTAGTGAGTTCAATTTTGAAGGTAGGCAAACTAAATATCCAATACTTAAAAAAGTATAAAAGAATAAAAGTACATGGACACGTACATGGCGCTATTTCTTGGCTATATCATATTGGAAGGACCCGTCCAGTAGCACTGAATTATTATCGGTATTCGATATTAATTATCCTAATAACAAAATCCCTTCTTTTGCGATACATAGACATGTTCGCGCTTTACCATTCGCAGACCAACGCAACTGTACAAAAAATCTCAAAATGTTTAGAAAATTGGAGGTGCACTTCAAAAATGTGCTGTTATTGCTTTAAGCCTGGTATTGCTTGTTTTCTTGATTAAATGAACATCACAGCAGCTTTACGATTTCAAGTGTATTATTAGTATTTTTATTTTAAATATTATCAATTTTTAGGATTCTTTTATTACTTTTTCATGATTGCATTAATATTCATTCCATAATGAACATGAATCAATTCCATTGATCACGGTAAAGGTTTAGAATTTTACTACCCAGACTTTTTATGCATGCTTGGGGATATAAAGATAACATATTGTGATTTATAACACGATTATTAATGCTTCTGTCGAGAGATATACGGCTTCTATCACATTGACTAGAAATATTACAATCATCACGCTATGCAGGCGGTACAATTATTACTTGTAGAATAATTTAGTCCTATAAGTAGTTTTGCTAATATAAGGCATTTACTAAACACTAACTACCGAAATACGAATCGCGTCTCCATTTTCCAAACACTGTATTTTCAGTCCACGTACCGCATATCGACCTTACTTAACCACGGCGCCCTTAGGGGCCTCTAAGCCGTTCAAGTTCACCTGTAAATCGTTTTATATAATTAGTTTACCAACAATTTCATTCGAGTGAGTGGGCAAATTTAAGATGTGAACGTCCATATCAAAGACTATTTGATAACATCTGCTTTTTATGCGCATAGATAAATGTGGCTGCCAAGTCCAAGTGATCACGTGATCACGTGGCATCAAATCTTATTAAACTCAACAAAAATAATTTATTTTGTTTGTGCCTTTATTTTGGATCGATTTTGCCTCACCTTATTTTAGCGGACGGCTTCATGCACTTTCCACATGCTGCCTGACCTGAAAGAATTCTCCAAGCTGTCCGGTCTTGACCAACCTCAACAGTCTAGTCGAAATCAGATCCCCGGAGATCTTTTTGATTAGCACTGTGCCACCCTGATCTGTTCCAGTTTGTATAGCATCTTGAGGATGTGGGTCTTGTCCTTACCCTAGATGTACCCGAATCACTCTGGGCATGTCTTTCTTTCTGATAATTACAGTGAGCCAAGGTTGTTTTGTGAAGGATCCTATATTATTAGAGATAACGCTGGGACCACACTTGTTTTCAAAATCGTCCTTCCATATAGGAAGGGGACATCACACAGGTATTGTAGAACTTCAATTTGGGTGATAGACTGATGCTCGTTTTGTCACATGAGATCTAGTTCTCGGAGGGCACCCGGGGTTTTTCCAATCCAGCAGTTGAGTTCTTTGATTTTTGAACCATCAGCGCTTCAAGGACACATGCAAGGGATGTTAAGTATTGAACGACTTTAATGTTACCTTCAGTTTCCAGCGAAAGAAAAGATGAACTAGGTTTGCTAAGATGACGAACTTGAATTAGTTATACCTTTTATAACTCATTTCAGACCAATATTCCCCGCGAGCTCGCTGATAAAAGGCAGCTATTTGCTGGACGTAAGTTTCTCTTACGCTTTGTTGCGATCATTGGTATAATCGGTGACTGCACTATGTGTCTATTATATGTTGTAATGAACAGAAAAAAATAAACAGAAAGAGAAAAGGCGAGAGAGAGGAAACCTTTCTTATTATATTATGTTCAATGATTTGGAATAGACATAGACACCTGCTTGACGAAAACAGGCAGAGCTATTTTACTTCTAAAAAGGTATTTCGGATCTGCAGGGCATTTAGATTTCTTAATACAAGTTTGATTACAGACATCGCTGTTTATTTGATTGTGAAGTCTAGATCCTTCAGAGCTTTGTCTTGTTGATCGCGTTTGCACGTAGCGTAGTGTTTTTCTTGTCTTGATTGATGGCATTGTTTTTTACTGGATATCTTTGGAAATCATTTGTTATTCCAGCTATTTTTATCAATTAATATTATGTTTATCTTGTTTTCAACACCACGTAAGCTGCTTAGTGGAGCGCACGATAATGATGATCATGTTGACGATGATGACTACGTCCGACGATGACGACGAAGACGATGATGACGACGATGATGACGATGATGATGATGATGATGACTTTGACGCCAAAATGCCATTTAAAATTTCGCGCCGGTATTTCAAATCATATTTTGAAGTGAGAGTTAAAATGGGGCACATAACATCCAAACCAAACAGGCTAAACAACAATTAGTAGCGTTCTTCAGGTATTAAATGTTTGACCAATTCCAGTAAAATCTGGTGTTCTGGGGACGAGACTATTAGTGATCGGGCCATGGGCCTTTAAATCAATCAAAAGATCCACGGATAATCGCTAACCATATTATCAAATTAACAAACATAAATGGACAACGGTCAACACAATACTTTCCTGCGACAGATTGTCATTTTTTTCTGATATGAGGCCGGCAATGCTTCAATGCTTTGATTTGGATATTTCCAATTGAAAATCACTAAACATCATCATTCAACTCTATCGATTTATGTATACTCAAATTTGTTTAATTTTTTAGTTATCGTATTTTTGCGAAGAACGTAAATGTCGCTCTGTTTAATGTTTCAAGCGCGCCATTGTCAACGTCGATACAGCATGTTACTATATACTTAACTTAGGCGCATAGTAGCCATTGCTGCCAAAAAGTGAGAAGTTGTGGTAAGCCGTTCGTGCTTTGCTGCACATGAAGCTCCTCAAAATACACAGGTGCAGGAAATATTTTATCGAAATTAGATACAAGAACGAACGTATAAGTTATTTATCGTGCGTGCGAATGCACCTAAAGTGACGCTACCTGTATATTATTACTGAAGAGTTAGATATATAGTTTAAATAGTTTGCCGAGGCTTCTATATACGACGTTTTCTTAGCACTTTTTCCGATTTCTTGTCCTGCCGGCGGCATCTCAAACGTGGAACGAAAGCTGAATTTACGTCTGTAAAATTGAAGCCGAATTCGATTAGATTTTGTCCCGAGGCGAGGGGCTGCGGTACTGCGGGGTGAATAGCCGGCTACTTGTATATCCACCAAGATCGTGTAAGTGATGAGATGTCACTCCGATACCACGATGCAATGAGTATAGCTACCCACTTTAGACAATAAATACATCTGGTATTGACTTTTAGAAGTGAACGTTATAATTCGCATCTTTCGTATAAAATATGACCTTTTTGAAACTTCAATAATGTAATTTACTCTGTTGAGAAATTTATTGCATTTTTTTTTTTTTCTTTTACATTGACCGATGTAACCTTAATGTATTTTTAAAACTTCGAAATGCAGCAACACTACTACTATTGCTGCTACTAATATTACTACTGCTACTACTATTGCTGCTACTAATATTGCTGCTACTATTGCTGCTACTACTACTACTACTACTACTACTAATAATAATAATAATATAATAATATAATAATAATAATAATATAATAATATCGTTATCTAATACACACATAAAATGTATAATATGTAAAGATAAAACTTCACCATATTTTTTTTTACTAATATTATGTAACATTTTACTTCATTTAAGTAAAAATGTAAAAACGTTTACCTGATTATCATGAGATTCTCTATTTACATAACTTGTGTCATTTTAAGATAATGTATTTTTTCGCTATACTCTTACAACTATAGAAAGCAGCACAATGATATTTAGAGGATAATTCATATTTGCAACATCTCTAATTGAGAATGCAATAAATACTCCGATAATAGGCTAAATATTACAATAATAAAACATAGAAACATGGAAATGAAATCTCACTTTTTGTATTCGAATTGTATGTGAACGTTTCTATGTAGTTTACTTTTCATAATCTAATATATTTGAGATGTGATTCATTCAAAGTAAACCATTTTTGCGCAACAACAACTATAACAACGACATACCATTCAGGAGTTAAAAATCCAATCAGTATCATATATGTTGTATGGCCAATTTCCATGAGCAGTACTTTTTCTAAATAGAAAATTTGAAATATTTATTTTTCAATACCGTGAAGTATCCGCTTTAACGTAAATATAACATGATGAAGTTGCTCCCATACGATTCGCTTGTGAAATCAACCTTCCAACAGAGTAATTAGATATATTTGCTGCAAATTCTGTTTGAGTTTATATCAGCTCAGAACAATAACACAACTTCACATTCTTTAAAATATTCTTCATTCTACTTCAGTCGCTTTCGTTGTAATAATATTACAGTCACAGAACTGTAGCAATGTAAAGGAACCAGTGCCGACTTATCTCCTTTTCACCGAAAGTTTGCTGTCCAACATGCCTGCCTGTATCTTCTTCAATTATATCAATGCAATCCCTACAAGGTTTTCGTATCGTATACGATTCAATAAAATGGATAAAACCTCATTCCTAGAACTGAGATGAAAGCTTTCTTATAATTTAAAGTTTGAATGTAATTGTTTTTAAAAAAATGAACATTAAAAATATGATCCGTGAATACATGAGACATTTTGTTCACAAATTTACATAAATTACCTCTAAATAAAACAAAAGGAAATTCTTACCAGGAATGTAAACCAATGATGTTGAAATCATTACCCGACCTTTTTTCTCCCAAAACCTACGTGACGTTGGCATCAGGTGGTGTGACTCGATAAATCATTTATATTACACTTTCGATTTTTACGCTACAATGCTACGTTAAGTAAGATTTTAATGCGATCAAGTTGGTTGGCAAAAATACGTTTTCCACCATGCACAGGTTGTCTTGATTTAATTTAACAGAACCTGTCTATAGTCGGGGAGATTTGGTCCAAGTTATGGCCTGACCGTAAAGTTGAGTATATATACAGATTTTTGCTGAAAATGATAGATTAGGGTATGTAGAATAAGAATCTGGGCATCCTTGGGCATTTTAAGAAATCTAAGATGGCGTCGCTATAAATGATAATTATTTATTCAACCATATATTATCAAACTATGGAGTTACTAGATATACTATAGGACCCAATGAACTAGTGCGTGGCACTTATAACATTGAGTCATACTTCAAATTCAAAATGGAATTTGTGTGAAGTATTTTTTGAAGATGTTCACGTTTTGGCTGCCATATTGATTGACGCATGTTGCAACTTTAAAGTATCAAAATACATTTATTGTGTCTAACAACCTAATCTAAGTACTTCATGTCTATTCTTTATCGCACGTATTTGCTGTTATAGGGCATATTTAAAATTATTGGATTTGGCTTCCATTTTGAATTTGAAGTATGACTAATGTTACAAGTGCCATACACTTGTTTTTGGATCCTAAGTAATTCTATCACTCCATAGTTTTGGATAATAAGGGTTGAATAGATAATATCATACGGCGACGCCATCTGGATTTCTCAAAATGCCCAAGGATGCCCAGTGGCACCCACAATTCTCTCTACACACCCTATCTATCATTTTCAGCAAAGAATGTGTATAACTCAAATGTCCTGTTCACATGAACGTTTCTCTGACTAAAACGTAACAACGTGAAATTTAAAGGAATAGACTGTAACTGTAAACTGAAATGAGTAATATCAAATAAATATGAAGGTGACACTTGTTATGAGATAATATTAACTCGCATGCATTATGAATTCTCGTTGCATAATAGGGCGCTTCATTCCAATATAAAGAGTCATATTGTCAGTCACCTTCATATGATGGGAGTGTTGTAATTGTATACCACATACGAAATGTAGGTAATGCATGTAAAACCTCCAAATAACTACATAAGCTCTACTCAATATCTATTAAATGACATGGTCAAAACATCTCTTCATTCTGGCAGGAAAATATACTACTTGGTCTTTCTGTTAATCAATGGTCCATATCCCAGTTGTATCTAACAAATGAATAATTGTCCCTAATTTTACAAGCAGTCAAAAATTGGACTTTGTGACACATGAGACAGTTGTTTATAGATTTAAGGAAATTTATTCAGTTGTTGGCACCATGGTAATGGATCCCTTGATTACCAGAATGACCTTAATGCTTTTAATATACAGAAACCGCCACCTGTTTTAACGCGATAAAGAATACCTTGATAACACAATTTGTTTAAATCGGCATTGCATTATGGGATAGATTAACATTGCATTCTAGGTTCGATTTATACTAATACTGCATTGGCAACATGTTTTAACCATTTACGCGTCATGGCAGCGTCAGCAGGCGAGGCTGTCCAGTTAAGATTTGCGTCGCCGTGTGGACGTGCTTTTAGACGCTCGATTGTCGACCTTAATCCTTCAAGGAAATCTGGTGTTGGTCAATGGTACTCACAACTATCCATTCACCTGTATAGAGATACTCATGTGGAAAAAACCTTCAATGTGCCAAAATGAAGCGGTTACTAGAAAACTATCTTAAATGTATTTTTACAACTCTTTAAAAAATATAATTCAATATGAAATTTAATTTATTGCAAAGCTATTAGGCTATATTGGCCTAGTTAGCGGTATATAGAAACAAACATTATGACTTTGTGGCACCGCCGGACAACTAGGTGTGTAGTTATATCACCTAATTATTTAATTATACACTTAGTGACAAGAGGAGATTTTTTAGGATACAAATTCGTCAAATTTCACTGGATCGGTTGTAGACCACCTACCGAGAACGTTTCGAAGGTTTATTGGACAAAACAGGGCAAAAGAAAACCGCAAACCTTGTTTTGAACTGCCTGCTATCGGAATCGTCCCCATAGAAAAACCATGGCACGACAGGAAACTTTAAATTCATCATCTTACTACATGAAGACGGCGTATTTCGGCCTTATTCACTTCAGGTGTGATCTATACAGGGTAAGCATTCCCAAATATGTAAAATCCGGGGTTCGAGAAAAATTGGGGGCGCTTTCCTGGAATCTCTCATGTCTCTTTAAATGCGTCTCTTGTAAAATAGAAAAGGTAGATACGACTTGTTGCATTTACACAAGGAAATGTAATTAGAAAACAAGTTAATTAGAACATTCAATTGAAACTTAATCTATCAATACGGTGAGGAATACAAAATCCATTAAATAAAAACTGTAATTGCCTCCTTTCAAGTCGAATTCCATCCAGTGAAAGATAACATTGTTACCTTGAAATTTTAAAATATAATTTGGTTTTCCAGTATGAAGAGTGAATTAGTACTTATCTGTCCCTGAAGCTAATCAGCGGACACAGGTGTGAAGAGGAAACCTACACAGAAAGGAAAAGAAAAGTTGTCAATTTGGCTCGTCAGATGATAGTAATGTTTCAATTTGACATGTTGAGGTTCAGAATGACACTTAGACACCTGTAGGATGTCAGATGGACACTTTAGGGTGTCAGTGACACTAGATGACCACCTAAGGTATCAGAATGACACCTTTGGTGTCAAGCCAGAAATGACACCTTTGGAAAACCTTTAGGGTGTCAAGCCAGCAATGGACACATTCGGTCTCAAAATGAGACCCCCACAAAGGTGTCCTTCTGGCTTGACCACCCTACGGCGTCATTATGACAGCCTAAAGGTGACACCCTAAAGGTGTTACAACCTAAATAGGTCATACTGACACCCTTATCAGACACCCATTCTGACACCCTAAAAACATTAGGGTGTTTCAAACCAGAATGACATCTGGGGTCTCAAATGAGACCCCAAAGGTGGACCCTAACGGTGTCATTCTGACATCCTAAAGGGTTATTCTGACACCCTTAAATGGGTCACTTACAACCTAAAAAAAGCCTAACTGACACCCTTAAAGTTGTCATGTTCATTATGACACCCAAACGTGTCAAATTGACACTTTACATGCTCATTGAAGAAACCACATTGGGACACCCATTTAATGTGTATTTTTTTAGTGTATGGTGTGGTTGGGCCACTCCGATTACTAAATGGGACCTCTAAAAGAATTGAGGGAAAGTTGTGATGCATTAAATCTATAGATATTCGGACTTCATAACTATGGGATTTAATTACGCTAATTCATCTAAGTTTTTCCAAAATTGATGCTCTGGAGGTATTTTTCTTCCACACTTGATCTTTTGAGTAAATTCATTTTCTTTTTACCGTTTAATGAAAGGTCCGATCTTTTGCAAAGGGTACGGGCTGTTAGAGCTCTAACTTTGATTAAAGAAAATCCACAATACCAAATCATGCGTGCAAAGAACAGACCCCCATTATACACCTGGACCAAAACCACACGCTGGCCTTCACTAAAGCATCACCCAGGGTCTGTGAGTGTAAGGTGAATATAAAGAGGTTCAGGAGTGTACCTGTTTATGGATTTAGGTTATGAGAAAAACAGTGACGGTTGTGACCATGTCATGTATGTCTTCCCAAAGGCTAGAAATGCGCTTTATTAATGGCGATAATGTTTCCTTAATAGAACCCGTTTATTAGATAAACAACCAACACCAGAGTGATTAGCAATATCAGCAGTAGAGGCAACAGAATTAAGAGAAAATACTGATAAGCCTTTTTTTCATCCTGCTTGTCACTTATCTATACCTACTGTCAACCCCTGAGTATCTACTTACCTACCTATTTTAAAGGTGGCCTCACCTTAAAAATTCCTCTTTCCAATGATAGATAATTTATTATGTGCGGTCATGGATACCGATGATCATTGTGGTTTGCAACAATGGGACAAATGTCAGCTTGGGACCAAGGTTCAATACAATCCAATTCACTTGCGACTGAAGTGAGAAGAGAGGGAAAATTGATGGATGTGGGTGTTAAGCATTACTCTTGAAACTTGGGCCAAGCTCCTTTGTCTCATTGTGTAAAAACAATGTACTCGGTTAACCATGACCGCCACATGAACAAATACGGACTCGTTGGAAATAAGGATATGCGGCTTGAATGATAGCATTAAGTTTTTGAGTAATTTTAACAATTACCACAAAAAGTGGGGAGAAGTTTTCTTGCGTTTTTATTGATACGCCCTGTATTTTCTCTCTTGTAGGAAGATCATTAACACGCAGACGTCTAATTCCAAAATTCATTTTAATCGACATACCATTTTAATGTGCAGTGGTTGTTTTAATGTGACTGTGTATTACAATAGTACATATAGAGTACTATTTTCCGCGTTAGGGTTGGCTTAAAAAACTCATCCGCCCGGTTCTATACGGTTGAAGTATGGTTTCCTTTGTTATAAACAATGGCCAAGCGGGTCAACCGCACCGAGCCGCCAGTCAAACGACGGTGGCGTTTTGAATAGTCCCTTTATTGTAAAAAAACATTACTATAGTTTGTGCATTATAATTGAAAAAGAATGTCAGTCCAAACATTTTACAGATGAGATTAATACAAGTTTTCCTTTGGTACCAAAATCTCAGGTGGGATGGTCTGGTCCCGGGGCCACTTGTATTCAAAGGTGGAATGATGCTTGAACAGAAACGCTATAACAGGAGTCTTTTTTCCAACAGTCGAGGACGTGTCGTACATTGTTAGGGTGTCAAAACCGGAAAATATGAAAAAAGGGTATCTTTCTCTTAAGCCTGAAATTGTGATGTACGTCTCATTAAGCAGGGATCAAATCATCAAAAATATTGTAATCGGAACTTCGGAAGTAAAGCAAAGCAAAATAATAAAGGGTATATTAACGACACAATGCATTGCTTACATGTTTAGGGGGGATGGTGTGAAAGGTGGGTTCAAGGCTGAGGATCGGGTGGTGCCCCTTTAATTACCTGACTACTTCTCTATTTAACTACCTGCCTTAATTACCTTTGGGTTTAAGGTAAACATTTGGCAAAGTCGACTTTTGCTTCCAAATGTGGACCCCCTAAAAGGTACTTGGTGCTTCCTATACTGCTGCTCCTGGTGCTAATAATAATAATGACAATAATAATATGAAGAAGAAGAAGAAGAGAATAATATTAATACTTCATTGACACTAAATATCCTCTTCCCCCGCCAACAATGTCATTTTTCACACGATAATATGCACTGTGTGATATAAAAAATATGCAATCAAAATAATTTACTAATGCTTTTTTCAATAATATAACATCATGGCCACTGACTGCACTTGTAGCAATAGAGCACTAATGGCAATCGTAATGCAGAATAATGACGATAATTATTTCCCCTTCATCATCTTGACATTTAGGATTCAAATGGAAATGGATTTCAAAATTCAATGAAGAATGAAAAAGATGTGAGTGTAAAGCTTCCTCAAGTTGTAAATAAATTCACCAGGAACAAACGGAATAGGAGTAACATTATTCATAAAGATGTTCAAGAGTATATACCTCGCGGGGCATTGCAGTAAATGTAACATGAATACATTAAGCTTTGAATACAAATCTGTCTTCGCCTTGGGACGCGTTGCTCTTAAAACCTTCACCAGGTGAATTTCACAGGGCCTATTTTAGGGCATATATGTTCAAAAAGTCAATGCACATTTTAGACAAGATTGATGGTGGAATATGCGCGCTTACGTGTGAAGGCCATAAAACCTGAGGGGAGACAGCTCACTTCTATGCAAGACCGTTCCTGGAGGCTTTGCATTTCCGCTACGTCTCTAATTCAGTCCGAGTCCTATATTGAAAATGAAGGTACCTTTTTTAAATACTGATTGGCGATGATACCTCTTATTTCGTAGCTCCTTTATAGGCAAGGACAGAAATACAACAGTGTCCTGCGTCTGACGTAACAGGTCATAGATTTGGCGGGCAAAGCCAATGGTTCGAGGGGTGCATGTGGACTTAACACCCTTCAATACTATGGGTTCACCGGTGCCCCGTATTGGGTGCAAGCCCTTTTTATAATTTGTTGACTACGGTATGGCCAAGTGAACATGCGGTAGCCATCATTAAAGGTGCGTGTTCCGATCCTCTTTGGGACCCCCTGATTTACCCGGAAGTAGTATCGATTTTGATATCAGATGAAAGGCCGTATTTTTCCCATTTTCGTCCTGATATTTGAGCCCTCAAATCTATTTCATTCCCAAGATATAAACAAAAAAACCGTATGTACAAGTGCAAGTCTCTCATATCAAGTAGAGAACACAATACACAATCGGAACAAGCACCTCTAATGCCTTTAGATATCAACATAATAAGGAACGGTGCATTACATGAGAAAATATAAAATTTATTACGGCACAACCTGAATTCGCTTACATTATATTATACCCTACTTGTACTTTGTTCTTGACGTTATCTCCCTCTTAATCATGATAATGATTTTTTTCTCTCTTAAATGAATGTCACTCAAAACTCAACATCACAGATAGGTCAAACTGTACCTTTCTAAATCCTTGTGAACTGAATAAGACAATGGCCTGGCTTTTAATAAGATTAAAACAATTATGCATTTTTACCTCTGGGGTTGTCAGGGGTAAAAACGAAAATGCCTTCCAATTTCAAAATAAACTTTGTGGTGTGTAAAAGACATGTCCAGTATGTTATTCTTTCATGGAAAAGTGCGCAATACTTTCAAATTCGGAAGTTAGCAGCTCCACTATAAGGTTACATGGAAACAACATTGGTTTAATACCAGTATTGATATGGTAACTTCTCAGGGTATTCTGTTTCTTTTGAGAATTTCTTGTCCTCGCTTTTGACCAAAAGCGATCTATTTGATCACGTGTTCAAGTCACTGATACAGAGATTGATTAATATTATAAAGGTCAACGCAGCCGTCACATATCGCTATATCATTTGACCACGTGATTGGATGTTTGTCCAAATTTCCGGAGACTAAATCCTTCGTTGTGAAATACATGCGAGCTAAGCCATCTTTGATTATAGCACAACTCTTAATTTCAAGAGTATGGGTCCGTGGAGCACCATGAGACTTTATTCTACCCATCTCACAATAGATTTTTTTTTCATAATGATGAAGATTATCCATTGTGATCCTCATCCTATTCTTGATACACTCAATCGTGGCCATGGTAGCAACTCACTCTCGCCAGTTATGAGAACTAAAGATCTTCAATAAACCATTTAAGGGTTTTCAAAATTTATATCATTTCTAAATAACCCGAGCAATTAATCATAGTGAACAGACCTCATCAAATCCTTGCATTTTTTTTGTAATCAACTTTTTCAGTGCCCACCTAGTGTACGTTGCCCCTGAAAAGGGGAGTGTGTGTGTGTGTGCGCGTGTGTGTGCGTGTATGTGTGTGTGTGTGTGTTGCAGGGAACCTCATAAAAGAAAGAGGAACTGATTTCAGTGAATAATGTAGTACTGTCTGTCGCAGTGGTCTTTGGCGAAGTCAACCAATTTTCTCTGCGGAAAACTGATCCTAGAAACAGAAAAAAGCAACAATGAGCACTTTCTTTTCAATAACACGGAGGAGGATGTTTAAAAAAAAAGTGGAAAAGAAGAGAGGGTAAGCTTACTCGATTAACGTAAAAAGTGTATCCTGTCCAGTAATGGTGTAACATTTAAGGGGAACGAATGAGAGGCACAGGCCCTTTTAACAAAACCAATATTGAAAAGTGTCCACTGAAAACGTTTCTGAAAACAACAGTTACCTTCCTAATCGAATTACCTGCAATATTGTGCTTTTCCCATTGACTGACTGACGCTACGGCCCTCAGGTCTCCCTTCGAATGTCCTGATTTCCTACATTTAAGCGAGGAAACAGTTAGCTTCGATTTTTGCCCCTAAGGGGAGATTTTAAACAAGCAAATCAAAAACAATAATATTCGATTAAACCCTGCTACAAATAGACAAATATCAGATATTTTATATTACAGCACGTGAATAAATAATTATCAGGGCCTTGTTTCGTAAAAATTATCCTAAGTGGACTTAAGAAGAGTTTATCTTATTAAGATCTTATTTAGTTGTTAACTCGTTTCAAGCCAACTAACGTAAATATTGAAAGAAAATTCTTACGTTGAGATTTATGAAGTATAACGCCAGTCTGTTTTTATACCTTGCGAATTCTTACACATTTTTTTTATTAAGATGCGTCCCAGATTTAAGACGAATTACTCCTCTTATATTTACATAAGATTAATCTTAATTGAAATATGGCCCTGGTATTTGTTTTTCAGAATAGACCAGATTGAACTGTACTCCAAATGACAAGTCTTACGCCGTAGTGACGTCATCAGGCTTTTGCTCTATACTTAACAGGTTTAAGCGGTTTATTTAACGCGAACACCTGTACCGTGGTCAATACTTACTGTGCAAAACGACACATTGACCTGGTTTGAGAACACTTCTTACGGTCTAGGTGCCTGGACTGAGATATTCTTTATAAAATCCGCACCCCCTCCGTAACCTGTCGATTCCTGCAGTGAACTCAGAAATAAAATTGTCGTTGTTGTTTCCACAAATAAATGGATTTTTATAACCACATTCGCAATCGGCATGACAATGCATTAAAATGAGTACAAACAAGCCTAGTCTTACGTAACGGTTTGAGATGGCCAACTGACAAACACCCATTGACCTAGGGATTATAACCTATACAGGACTTGCAGGGGTCATAAGGATCATATTGCATTCATGGTTATGAAACATTTTGGGACACATGCTTATGTTTTCCATTGTTTTTAATATCTTTTTGCACCTGTACCTCAGTTTTGTAAAATATTGTGGCTACTGATTTGAGTGGATCGAATTTGGTCACATATTATATTTAGTTTAAAGCTATTGAACGTTACAGAAACATTTTTCTTTGAGATATTGGTACTCAAGACCGTGGAACATAATGTCTGTACGAATTGAAATCTCTTTAGTATTATGCTTCGCCTCTATTCATTGATATCAGTACAATGCTTTCTTAAAGGTCAAATTTCGCGAATTTTCTTATTTCACTTTATCATCCATCTTTACATAACGTAATTCTGATAAAGACTTTGAAGTGTATTCAGAATCCCAGCTAATCCTGTCTTTTGATTATATGAGGAAGTAAAGAGCTCCTTATTTTAAAGGTTAATATTTAAAGCATAGGTATATAAATATCTTCAATTAATTTACGTTCAATATTAATACTTTGAACAAATTGTACTTAAAAGTACCCTGAACATTATGACAATTGATTAACTCACTCGCCTACGTAAACTTCAGAATTCCCGACACTATGATTCAAGCAAGTCTTTGCTTCACAATGAACAAGAGGTTGAGAATTTAAAATTGGAAGCCCAGTTTTAAGACGATTTACCTAAAATATATCAAAACATTGCAGAATAGCAGAAAATGTTTACGTTACGCTTGTCGACTTGTGGTCAGTTTGGTGTAAGACGAATGATCTTGCCACTATGCATGCGCTAATGCAATTTAAATCCGTTGGCACATTTCAGTTTTATTTCAAAATAAAAAAAATAGTTAACAAATAACAAATAAATATGTGTAATAATTAAGAGCAATTACATAATTGCGCAACATTATGCGTTATTATATCATGGCGTTGAACAATTTGTCCCGTTATCATATAAGTAATTTCCCTTCAACTAGGTGCCTGTCGGTTGAGAGAACACACATATGATCACTTAGGATGTAACATCTTTCAAAGTAACGTGTCCTGTCCAAGTGCAAGATGGCCGCATCGGAACTCGAACCTACAACGCTCAGATCACGAGTCAAGCTCTCTATCCAGTGGATCACATGTGCACTCATCGAGTATCACCGGTATCAAAATACTCCTCCCTGATTTAGTAACAACAGGGTTAGAGGGAAAATAGGGCACTCTTTTTTCCCCTGGTAACTGACCACGGGCCCATCACCCCGAACCCGAAGTGAGGGGGTCATGGGCCTGTAGCCAATATCGAAGGAAAATAGTGTACCTGCATTTTCCCGATATAAACCATGCATGAAGTATTTGTTTTATTACATTTGACTGTCAGAAATATTTCCCCAGGGAAATAAGAATTGCAACAGGAATCGGCCAATGAATTGTCATGAATTGAATCATGAATATTCATGAGGTGTAATAACATAATTTATGTCACCTAGAACACACAGGGTCCATTCGTGTTAATCCACATGTCGCTGAACTGCGTCCATGGTGGTTGATTATATTAAAGTTCAAAGTTCCTGAATGCCATAGCCATGTTCCATTAGAATAAGGGCTTACTCGAGAGTTTTCCCTTCACGATAAATCAAAGCTTGTACGGAAGCAGATCGGCTGGGGTTCCTCTAATTTCACGCTCTCACTAGCCAGGGGTAATATCTCTGGAAACAGTCTACTTGATGCGTGCTGAGACATATTCAAAGTCATTTTAATTACACATTTGCGTGTAGTCTAGATGCTTCGCCTCTATTCATCCACCCATGTTAATACGTTTAAGAGCCCAATAAGCAATTGTTTGACAGGCATAAAGGTGGAGTCACCAGATTCAACAAAACCAGGAACATGTCGCAAATATTAAAATTAAGAATTTTACATAATATGCTATATTGAAGCTCCAACGTGATGCAAAATGTATTCGTAAAACATATTTGGTCTTTTGATATGATTAGGTATGATAAGATTGATGCTTGATCATCGTTATAATTTTCAACCTGACATTTAAAAATGGACCATAAAAATGCACATATTACACAAAAGTGAACTGGGGTATCAACATTCCAGGAACAAATTTTATCCGAAGAGATAGTGTGTCTAAAGATGTACAATTCACAAAAATGGTAATTTTTATATTTTTGGACTGGGAAATTTTGAAAGCATTGTTTTTGTTTAGAAACAATTACTCTCTAAAAATCGTCCAAAGGCCTCTCATGTTAACCTTTGAGATATAGCAATGCAAAGCAAGTGATAACATTGTCCTTACACGTCGGTATATTGCTCTATTATACTTTAAACTTTATTTGTTAGGAACGAAAAGATCAGTTAAAACTGAAGTAATCATCTTTTGTCTCGAGGACTCTAATAAAAGATGAAAGGACCATTAGTGTTAATAGCAGCCATTCAGAATGTTGAAAAAGATAGGTGTTTAAATGTATCATGAGACTGGCACAAAATTACTCGGCTGGAAGTAGCTAGTTGAGCACAAGAGACGTTGTTTCACACCGCTTGGGTAAAATTGGCGGAATGAAAAAACAAAAGTTACATGCGCATGACAATTATTTCTACATCCACATTACAAAGGTGAATTGATCCGGTGTAGAAGTAATTATAGTCCGCCGGACTCACAGTCCACCTACAACGGTAAGAATAGGGCACTCGATTCAGTAGATTCTTCAGGCAACATTAGGCCAAAAAAAATTGTTGTATTGGAGTAACCCGCCCGACCCTAAAATTCGGCCCGACCCTAGACTTTTCAAAAAAAATCGAGGAAAATCGTAAGGAAAACAAAGAAAAAAAGGGAAAACAAAAAAAAACGAAAAAAAAATAAAAAAATCAAGCAAGTTTTTGCAGATGCGATGTACGGTGCTCCTCTATAAAACGGATAACGCATAAAAAATTGCGTTCGCAGATGCAAAATGGTAGCCTCCACGTACAGCGTTTCCGTGAAGGGAATGTGTGGTTTTGAGGTTCTGTTTGATGTTCTGAGACGTGTTGACCTCAATTCCAGTGTTGCAGATGTTGCTCAAAATATCATAGACGAGGAAAATATGGGCAAGTTTGTCATTGAAAGTGTTAAAGCTGCCGGTTCGGACGCTGGGCCGTACAAGGATGTGTTGCTGAATGAACAGTTACAGTGCGCGATATTGGCGGACATGAATTATATCGTCATGTTTTGGCGTTTTGTCATGAATCCGTTGGGTGTTAGGCCATTTTTATGTCAAGATATAATATTTTGGGAACCTCTCCACCAGTGTCTGTACATGTATTTGTTTATCCTTCCACCACCACCAGACCACTGCCAAATTTATAAAAATCTTATATTGGGTACTTGTAAGAATGTTTAGTGTTCAATTTATGCCAATAAATGAAAGGTGCTGAACCCGGGTGCTGAATAAAGGCTCTCTCCAGAGTTCCAACTGAGTTGTTTTGTCATTGTGTGATTTATTAGCTTGCATCATGCATGGTCACATAAAGCACAGGAAAGTGAATGTTAAAAAAAAAATCCGCCCGCCCTACCCTATTTTGCACTGGCCCGTTACTCCAATACAACAATTTTTTGTTTTGGCCTTAGTTTCACGCGTTATTCCGTTATCGTCTATGGTGCCGGACCATATCTCATTTTACACCGGCACGCCCTAGACGTGTAGCTGAAATGTTACGTACTTACAAAAATGCAACGGTATACTTTTTTATGTGAACTATGTCTGCCTATGAGTAATATTACTGCTAAACTTGAATCAGCTGATTGTATAGTTATAAACAATTGATAAATAACAATGTAGAGGAACGCATATTGAACTCTAGGACTGCAATGACAAGCGATCTATTGTTGGTAGCAGGTGTGCAATGAATTTGCAGTTTTTTCTGCTCTTTCTGTGCATTGTATAAAACGGTTGCTGTTCATTATTCCGAAGGTTCGATATTTCGAAGGTTCGTTATTCCGAAGGTTCGTTATTCCGAAGGTGCCTTTATCCGAAGGTTCATTAATCCTACCACGCGAATTTCCTATACCTTCGAAGGCGTTATTCCGAAGGTTTCTGAACATCTGTTTCTTTGTTCCGAAGGTTTGTTATTCCGGATGTTCGTTTATCCGAAGGTTTGTTATTCCGGATGTTCGTTTATCCGAAGGTTTGTTATTCCGGATGTTCGTTTATCCGAAGGTTTGTTGATCCGAAAACGGAATAAGCTAAACGAATAATTTTCGGATAAACGAATCTTATTTCTTTTTTTTCGAATAAACGAACCTTCAGATTAACACACAAACTTCGGTCAAACTTCAGAAAAACGAACCTTCGGATAAACGAACCTTCGAAATAGCTATCCTTCGGATACTGAACGAACCTTCGGATAAATACGTGACCCCATAAGGCTATAAGTGTTTATGGCTATGCAGGCATTCCGCGGTACACCTTTGCTGACAATGGGTGATACGTCACTACGGCCCATCATGGGTGCCCGCAACGCAGATCATTTGTATAGGATCTATGGTTTCATTGAAGGTGGGTGACCCGCTCATGGTTCGATTTTTCATATAATGTTTTCTACTATCTCACATGGAAGTGTATCACCCAAAACATCTGGAGAAGCAAAAATATGTACTGAATTGGCCAATAGGAGAGCGTTAATTAATATGGTTGACCATATTTGGAGACAATTTTGTTCATAGCATCAGAAGGAAAAATTCCCTCGGCATTAGATTTTATAGAAAAATATTAAATTTCCTTTAATACCAAAATCTCAATATTGATGGAGGAAAGTGGGGACGAGGTTGATGATCGTGTCACCCAACTTTAAGTAGCGAATCATATTCGAGTACTTACTGAACATCCACTTGTAGTGAGGAGCGTAGAGGGTACTCTTTAACTAGCAAAATATTTAGATATTTGGAAATTCCTGGGATGTGAATAACGTTATATAGAGATCATTGCTATTGCCCCGAAAGACCGAGAGGGTTATCCATAACAAGCGGCAGTATTTGTTTGCAGTTTTTATTCGGTGTGGCCATTTTATGATAGTGATCCTGGTGAATTTTGCAGACTTTACGGAATAACGTGCAGCATCACATGAACTTTATTCCGTCACCAGTGACGTAGGGTCAATAAATGCCCAACCAATTTTTATTCCTATGTGTATCTAGAAACCAAGATCATTTCAAGACCATTTCCCTTTACAAAAATATGTTTTAAAGGAATACGCCCGCAGGTTTCCAAGAACATTGTTCTCTAATTGTTTCCAAACGTTTCTCTTATGCGAGGATTAATTTAATGCTAGAGTAGCTACTCTAACCTTGACTGAATTCCAAACATCCAAATATGTCATCAGACCTAGAAAATGGAATTATTCATAATTTTTAAATGAAATGAAAAATGACCTTGGATGTCATCAAATGCAGAGAGTAGACACCATCATAAACTATAGGTGAGATTTGTAACCGCACAGGACGTGAAACGTAGAATTATTTAGTTCCCAGTCAACGCTAATTAACAGAAGTCCATCTCTCACGTACGTCTTCATGGCGTTTTTATGTAAACCTTAACCATTTGCGAATTGGACTCCGGTACAATAGATATCCAGTATTTCATCAAATGTTCAAAAATTCAAATATAATGGATTATCATGTTGATATTCTTGTAAATGTGTTCCAATGAGTAAAAAACAATGTTTTTATTGGCAGAATAGTACAAAGGAATGTGCTGCAGTAAAGGGAATCTAACTACATGTATCGGATATGTTTTTTTGAATTTTGATCAACTATGTTCAAAGTTAAAAGAATAAGAAGAAAGAAGAAAAACAAACTGACATTAACATTACCTGGTGCAATCTTTATTTGACTCATTCCTAAACAGTAAATATAAACTTCACTTATAAAACACTAAAGCTTGGTTGAATAATGCAATTAACCTAGGATATAGCAATACATGTCGTATTGAATAACATATTGAATTTAATTGAAAGCGATTCTCGTATTTGACCGAAATTAACCTCCTTGGCAGCATCAGTTCAATTGAAAATTTATTAAAGAAATTCCTAGCCGATGGAATATAATTGGATTGTCAATTAGCATTTAACGGTGACTTTGACCTTTGTTTGTTAGCACAAGTGATTCAACGTGACTGTAAATGGTAACATTCGCAAACAAATTTTGATGTTGTGCGTTTTGATATTGTGCTGGGAAGGTGGGCTAGGGAGGAGAGTGTGGGAGCAGGTACGACCCCAGTAAATTATACTAGAGGAGTCTCACCCTAACACCAAAGAGAGAGAAAGGTGGGCACCCCGGTCAGGCATAGCAAGTTAAAGCAAAAGCAATACCAGCACAATTTTTGGAGAGCGCCCCCAATTTTTAAGATTTCAATTTTTTGCATAGTAGTGTTGGTAATTATCTAGTAAACTATATACCTGCGAATGGTAATGCTCAAAAGTGCGTATTTGTCATAAAAAGAGCAATTTTGTAATGTAATTACAAAATGTAAATTTAACGGCGGAGCTGGAAACTCCAAATTTGTGTCTGTCCATTGAGAAATAGTGCCACCTCACTAAAATGACCTCTAACTTGACTTGCCTGAACCAACTCAATCGATGAGCATAGAGACGTACTTGGCGCATTTTCCCGGCTATTTCATATTGAAAGGCCGTCTCCAGCAGCCGTTGAATTATTATCGGAGATCTCCGATATTAATTATTCTAATTACAAAATTCCTTCTTTGCGATACATAGACAAGTTCGAGCTTTACGATTCACAGGTGTAGTTTACCAGCCAATTACCAATGCAACTGTGCACAAATCTGAGGTTTTTTAAAAGTGGGAGCGCCCTTCCAAAAAGGTGCTGGTATTGCTTTAACTTTGATATATGGACTTTTACTTTTTTGAGATAATCTCCAACTTGGTCCAATTCCACTTGATACAATCACACATTATCCAATTTGGTCTAATACCTATTTCGTCCAAGTCTCATTTGTTAAAATCTTATTTTGTGGCAGTTTATTCCGTTCACATTTTGGATCAAATGAGATTGAACCAAATAGGAGATGGACCAAGAGGGAATTGGACTAAATGAGATCGAATGAAACGGGGCGAAACCAAGTGAAATTGTGACCAAACGTGATTGGATTTAGTGGGATTGGAAACAGCCTGTAATGTTCACAGACTTGTTTAAGGTTGAATCTACGGATTATGATACAAAATTGCGGGTTTTTTTTTTTCAAATAATACAACGCACATTTAAAACTGGGATTGGTTAACTTTTTTCATGAACATTTCGATTAAGACACAATCTCATACGGTTAACTATGGAGTAGTTGGAGATAACTGTCAAAATGATCTCCTTGCAGACTGAAATAATATGGATTAACTGCAATACCCCCCTTTAAATTGGGAAAACCTACCTCCATAAAATGCAGGTTTGTGAAAATGGATTGTTTAATTTTTTTTTGTCATAACTTAAAAGACTGTCAATGATTAGACCGCATCCGCTTCAATTAAATGTTTTGAGATTCACTAACGACTCCCGATTACCCGAACATAAATAACTGTTGTTTTATGGAACCCGTGAAAAGGAATAATCGGAGGTACAATTTGCTGGGTGGGGTGAGTTATATTTAATGATTTCTGGAAAGACGAAAACATCTTCTTTGCTGACGACTATGATAGACATATAGAGGGCGACCTTTAAGCGTCACTCTCTTCAATGTCTTTTTATCATGTTTACGGGCTACAACACATGAGTATATCAATGTGTGCATGACAAAAACCGTTTCCGCTGGCAAAATAATAGATAGAAGACGACAATATTTGATGCTAGTTTTTCTTCATAGGCCTCTTTCACAACACGGGCAAGGAACTTCTATGTACCATGTCTTTTAAACGACAAGAGTACATAGATTTTTTTCTCATTTTATTAGCCTTTCAGGTTTCATCACGTCACGCCGCGCACGGTACTTGTTATTAGCCCGCCAAAATACAGATTGCCAAGCGATAAGAGATTGATGAGATGAGATCCTGTAAATTACAGGTTAAATATTGGATAGCTAAATATCATCTGAGGCCAAATGATGACAGGCCATAGAATACCAAAGCTATAAGGTTTGCGCGCCGTTTTCATTGCATATTTCAAACCTAACACCTCGGTTATGTAGCGTTTTCAAATCGGCCACTTAATGTTAGATACCTGATTTTTAGCTAGTCAGTTATAGAAACTGTTAATAATTTATAGATGGATTTAGCAAGTACTTGTTTGTAGTCAGTGTACGACTTTAAGGTGATGAAATGTGCGCGGAACAGAGAGTAGTGCACTACAAATGGCGGGAAATGCACGTCTAGTGTTAAACCACATAAGAAAAGGCTTTTTCATTTTCTTATGAGTATTCCATTCAACATGTTCAATCAGGCGTGGAAAGCACAAGGGATTTTAACTTTAATAATAATTCTTAAATATGAGACAAATGTAATTATTCGGATTACAATCAAAATCTCTTGTGAATATGTCGCATTACATTAGACGGTCAAACCAAAAAATGAAATCGAAATTGTACAGAAATGTCTTATTTCATTCGTAAAATATTCACATGAGAGCGTGACGTGTGCAAGGATGATTTATTACCTTCGATTTAGTCATTTTCAAATCTGCTAATTCAATATGCAAAGCAAGCATCTTACTAAAATGTGACCAGATTTTTCTTGTGATATATTTTTTCGAGGTCACCTCAACCAATCGTTACATTTTCGAGCTATCCGTATAGCTCAACCAGACGATATTAGGTGTACCTAGAGAGAAGGGACTAGCACATAATGCCTATACGCTTATAAGTGCGATCAGCCACAGATTAAATTTCGGAAACCAATGAAAGGTTGCGTGCATTACGATCTCCAGAACATCCGCATTAGAACCATCAAGCGTTAGCCCATTGGGCGCGTGATCCGATTTTGGAACAAGCGCAATTGTCAAAATATTGAACTTATTCATAAAACAAAACAACGATCAATATCAAGCATTTCATAATTCTAAATATACGTTATACATTTCTTCTTGTGAATATCTTTGGAAACAACAAATAGTAAGGAATTTTTTGGGCTGAAATATCATAGTTGATTTCAATTGCAATTTAGCGCGGGAGCGAGTCAATAGGGTGTCTGCAAAAAGGCCTACGGTTGACTTCCAGAATCCTGTACTTGCATTGATAACTAGTAATGTGAAAGGTATTTTATCACCTTCTGAAAGTGCTGATGCACCCCGAGGTTAGGCATCGGTAGATTTGGTGTTGAAAGTGGTGTGTTGTGCTCTCTACGATTATCATAAGACAGACTGGAATTGAGAGTATAAGACAATAGCAAACGATCGTGTAGACATGGTAAACGACTAAGTGTTTATAAAAGTCCGTTGTGTTCAAAAACTTTAACACGTTGGCGTTGAATTTTATTTAAAAAATGAAAACAGGTAAATTATGAAGATACAAATTATCATGATGATAAGCATGATAGATTTTTGCCATTAATAGACCATATAAACATTATATGGATGCTTATAATATATTCTGCAGAACATTTACTATTTACAATTTTTAAATAATTATTCAGTTCTAATAGCTACTTGAGATTGTTGTCCCAATTTTCGTTATATTAGAATGTAAGAAATAATTATGATCTACATCAAGTACGTAAAAAGACGTGTTCAGACATAACATGTCGAAATTCTTGACATATTTGACACTTTCAGGGATGAAAATTTCAACGCGCAATAAAGTAGAAATAGACAAATATGCGGCGGATGATGCTGAAGTATAAAAGGACTTTAAACATGTATGGAATCTGGAAAGATATTGGCGTTTTAATTTGGTGCGTGAAGCAAGTAGCTTAACGCCAACATACCAGGGGTGGAGTTAGCTTTCCACAGTTCAGGGTAAACACAATGGTGCCCTCACTCATATATTGGCAGATTTGGAAGAGGGACAATGGAAGAGGGATGGTGAAAAACAAGACTGACAATAACTTACAAGATGAACTACAAGCAATGGGGTATGGACCTAGAAGAACATCTTAAGATTCACCTTCAAGGGGAGGACAACGAGAAACAGAAATAACAGGGAACCATAAAGAAATACAATCAGCGAATGCAATAATTTGGACACGATTACAAATCTGCACCAACCGTTGAAGCATTCAAGAACATGTGAATATGCCGACTCAACTTGAGGAAAGTATATTAGCGCGCTCTACCAATTTTAAGCAAATTGCACCAAATTTAGGACACTTTTTTTTTTATAAGGATGCGTTTGATGAGAACTGTTTAAGGATTTTTGCTATACCAGTACTATCGTACCTTAATTGGGTATAAAAGTCGTAGATTGGTATTTTTAAAATACGAAGTTGGGAAAACATGAACGAAACATACTGGTAAGGAGACTAGATATGCTGCGATTCTAAAAGTCACCCACTTCGGTAGACGTTTCATATAGAAGTCCCATTGAAGCAAATAAGGTATTACAATTGATTCCGCCATGCGCTGTATGGCGTTGTGCAGTATCGCTTGACGGAATGAATACCAATACCTCATTTGCATCAGTGGGACTTCTATATGAAACGTCTACCTTCACTGGTGCTTTATTCCATACCTCAGTGCACATCGTTTGCAAATATCCATGTTTCCTGTTTACTTACGAGATTAAATATCACACAATCTGTATTCGGAAAGTGATAAGATTACTATCTCATAAATCCGTTGAAACATGTATTGTACATATTTGCGCACGATCTAAGATATTTGCAATAGTGCATGCGTTTTTCAGGAATTACCAAACATGCAGGCATGCTATGACATTCTTCGTAGGGTGATTTCAAGCAATCCCATGGTGCAATGCCTCATACTATTATTTCACTGGGTTGATCCCGTGTTAGCTATATTTGTAAACGGATATTTGCAAACAATGCAAAGAAGGTTAAAGAGATAGAGAGTATGTTGGGATCGTCAAAATAATTTATTACGATCTCATTTTGTTTTGAATAGGAACCAGATGGGTCACATGACCTTATTGTGACACAATTTCCAAATTTTATTGCATGATGGCCTCTTTTCCAGCAAGTGCTGAATTCAAAAGTAGTACTATTCTTTCTTTTTTTTCTACTGGGAAAACTTAGTATCATTATCAGCACATGGGATTTTCCATAAGCTCTGAGTACTTTCATTGATTGAAGTTTTGAACATTCGTTTCGATTTTATATTACATTTCCCAGCACTTTTTTTGTTAATTCAACTACACCTGTATTTATATTGGAATTGACGGGATTTCTTAGAATGGTTCTGGGTTTCTGAGCTGCGTCCTGTCTTCATGTAGATTGTAATTGACATTTTATTGCCTTTGGCAAAGCCACGTGCGTCTTCATGTTTTTGCTTCTTAAGGGCAAATGTAAAATTATTTCATGAAAAGTCAATAAGGGGCTTTGAGCATATTATGACGCTTTTTTCCTTCCCTTTTTTTACAATCTTTTCTGTGTTCAAAATCTACGTCAAGTTACTGAGAAAGTACAGATCTTATATTCAAATCTTAAATTTGAAAATATTCTTTCTAAGGAGCATAACTCCATATTGCCAATACAAGGAAACGATTATGACACATTGCACTGAAAATTAAAAGCTGTCTTATGAATTATGTATGTGATATTGCCACTTGAAGCCTAGGAATTACCAAGAAATTACATCAAAAAAAGGTCTTTTATATAAAACAGAAACTGGAATTTTTAAAACAAGGTATAAGGAAGACACTGTTTCATTCATTTCTTTTCCAACCGTAACTCTGCTATTACGTTATACTGTTATCGTCTATGTGACGGATTACATTATTCTGTGAACTGGTGAATGAGATTTCTGATTTCCGTGATATAAAATCCATATCAGACCTTCTTTGCAGACAAAATACCTTCATTTAAAACAAAGGAGATTAACTAGATCCATGCAAGATTGAGGAGGTTTCCCTTAACTTTTAAACACTCTGGATTACATACGGGGAGTTTTTATATTCAGAAGTATAATTCGAGTCTCCTAGTAGCAGATACAATCCTGTGAAAACAGTAATATCGCCGTCTGTTATTTTAACATTTACTTGCAAATTGATGACACGTCCATCCTTTCATCTACTTTTTCAAGAACGTTATATCTTCATTCTGATAGATTCCGATAATAGACTGAAGGCTTTCCTAAACATGCCATCAAGAAAAATATTTACAACTTCAAGATTCATCTATCTGATATTAAAATGCCTGCATCGTCTGATTTTTTGTATTCAACTTCAAATTCCATTGTCAACTTGAATTCGGTATGGAGTTGGATTGTAATGTTTTGTTACATTTTAATATTGCAATTTAATATAGTTTTATCATTTGGTTTGTTGTTCCACAAAGTTTTGTCATTTGGTTGTTGTTCCACATACAAATAATGGTTGCCCGGGTGATATGAGCCAAGTCTAAACACTAATACTTTATCTATTAATCTTGAAATAAATGTATCGGTAGATTTTAATATTTGTAGATTTGTAGATGCAAACTAGCACAAATTTCTTTCACCTATGCTGGCATTCACAGTGCCGTATATTGTACCTGGAACATTTCTGGCCTTTTCACCTAGCCCTAACCCTACGAATAAGTTGTGCCATTTTCAAATACGCTGTAAAATGCTTAAGGTCTAGCGAAATCGGAATAGGTAGATTCGCCAAGAGTGGCACTGGGTTCTTCAGAACATGTTGAGAGGATATCATATCAATAATTATCATGAAACGGTCATATCCACTGAAGTCGAAAGCGTAACAATTTACATTTTTCAATGACGTATGCTAAAAAACAATTATTGTGAGTTCCCGTTGAAAAAGTCTGTTCTAATAATAAACTGATTAAAAGCATGTACAAAAGACTCATACACACCCACCCACCCACACCACACCACACCCGTACACACCACACACACTCCACACCCACCCCACCCCCGCACGTACCCACAAACCCACACCCACATATCCACACCAACACATCCACACCCACACGCAACTTCACACACGCGCGCACACACATACACAAACACACACGCAGACGATTGATAGAACACACAGGCAGACGTTTGATAACGCACTGACTTATTGCCCTATATCAAACAGTTTGACATCTTTAGATTATTATTGGAAGCACTCTCAACGGAAAATTATCACGATTTGATCAAATTACCCGACCCAGTTTTGTTGATATACATGGATTTGGGACGCACCCTGTTCAGTATTGAATTGATTTACAAAATTGGCTTGGTCGAAGCAACCGTAGATCAAACGAGTCACTTTCGTCCTCTTGGGACACTTTTCCTTCTTCATAAGACAAAAATATTTCGGGGCAACCGATTGGGAAACTGCTTGCATATAGTGGAATAGAATACCTCCAAAGCCAAATATATTCCTAACCTACATTTATTCCACCCAATAATCAGAAAATGTGTGTCACGTCAATAATATCTTTCTGATTTAATAAAAACACAAATGTTTGATATGTACAGAATTTGCTATCGACTTAATGTACATTATGCTTATGTATATTTGTTCGATATATGATAGGAGTGAAACTCTGATATATATGGGGGATTGGAAATGGTAATAAATACGACAATAACGATTTTAACAATAATTTTTATTAGGATCATATTATATCAAAATTATAAGCAATTCCCATGTTACTTCCAGATTCACTGGCAAGCACGATGATAATTTCATATTATGACTCCGGGGATATACATGCATATTTATAGAAATACCGGAATAGGCGTCTACTACAACACCAGTAATATGCAGACATTTTCAATTGGAAAAAAATATCTCCCATGCAATAATATAGATTTGTGCAAGGATCGGTAACGTTTTACGTAAGGGCAAGCAAGCAAAAGTGTAGTGTTGTTCCAAAGTTACTGATGATCCTATACCATATTAAGAACAAACAAACCCATTACTGAGCATGTTTGGACTTGATTCATTGAATCATTCGCAGTGATTCTAAATTTGTTAATCAAATGTTATATTCTATTATATGTATCCATTTTGTAAAACTTTAACCGTGCTTGACATAAATGAGCGAAGCCTCGGCAATCACCATCATGAAAAATGTGTAATATTCAATAGCCCATTATTGGACCCATATATAACTAAATCAAGCTCTTGATTTGTAGGTCATCCTACCATCTATAAATATCAAGTATAATTTGCTCATTTATTATTCACTTTACTGTAATCAGACAACGAATAATGGATCCGCCTATTATGATTCCCGTCATTGCCAATTGCCATGCCTTCGCAAGGCAAAAATATGGAGTACAATACGAATGGGATATTGCATTATTTATTAAAGTCGTATAATTTTGAAACGTCTTGTGTTGTGTAGCAGATGGTATAAATTAATTCTCGTGGTAAATTCAGAAAGACCGCAATAAATAAACAATGTTTATTGAGGTTTCAAATCAATACAGCCAAATTCGTTGAATTTGAAAGAGCCTAAAAAAAATAATAATATTCGCAACACTTTCGAATAGTAAATATTAATCTAGCTAGCCGTTAATAAATATTATATATGATTGATTATGAAACTTAATTTATTGATAAGAAACATTTCATGAAAAATGTGTCGGTTGTGTTGTAAACGAACACAATCCTGCAAGTCTCTTTGGAGTATGGGGCGGAATCGCTTCGGCCAATCATCACTAACTTGGCTGATGCTGCCGTGCGTGGTTTAATTGATACAGTACTGTAACGTGATTCAATATTTGGGCACAGTTCGGTACCTCAAAGACACATGTTCACTGAGAGGTTGACTTATCGACACTCTGGGGGCGAGTTTAAATAAGTTAAGGACTTGATATGATGAGTTGATAGTGTTGTAGAGGCCTTGTATGCGGGGGATTATGAAAAATTTTTTTTTTACCCCCGCAAGCACTTGCCATGATTGGACTTTCCTTAAACACAATGGTCAGTCTTAGACTAATATAATGGATTGTGAAAGATATTTAACAGTTAATACTTTTGACACTGACACTTTGTATTGAATATTGATGTAATCATATTTATCTGTAATTGCTGGAAAGCACTTTAATGTGTAATTTGGATTACGGGTCATAAAATAAAATCACTTTCATTAAAAAGATTAAGAACATGTTTTTAAAAGTAGGTATGGAGGAGGGTCCTACTTATTTGATTAAACATCTGACCAAAATGTTAAATATTTGTTTGTTCTGTTTTTAAAAATTTTGGGGGCAAATTTAAACGTTTGGAAGATGCCCGTTAATATTGAAAATGGAATTCATCACGTAAGTTTGTTAAAATTCTAATTGGCTCGATGGGGAGCGGGAATGTTGTCAAACTAATAAAGCAGGGTGCGGATTGCGATGAAATGTTTGAATTGTAGCGGGTTTATTCACAGCAGCCGACAACATCCCGCTGAGCTATTGTATGAGTGTCATTTTTTCAAATAAGAGTCTCTACAACAGACTTAGTAGGCGTCTGTGGAAATTTGATATTGGGTTTAATTATAGGTTTAAAACAAAAATATGTGCCGGTTAGAAAGTGGGTTCTGTTGAATGGTTTAGGACTGGTATAAACGGAACCATTTTAGACAAAAAAATTCCTACACGGTCAGCGATTTTCTTGGGAAATGCGAAACGAAATAAATGTCTGGTTTTTGAAATGCAGCAGTGCGTGCCACCTGATGTTGGTGTAATCATGCACAGCGGGACTTTGGGAAGACTTTGCTGGCTGCTGTGGGGTATATAGTGGTCTCAAAAAAATTGTCACCATTTTAAGTTTTAAAAAAAGCGGGAATAAATGTCAACCGAAACGCTTGATTCAGCATGTAATGCTCGAGTGGACCCATTCATAGTAGAGTCCATCAATGCCGCATGCATACACTGACAATCAAATTCCCCGCCTAAAATCAATTGCGATCGTCAATGCGAACCTTGGGATGACACTATTTTGCTAACTGGCGAGCTTCATCTGAAGTAAGTCCTCGTTATGTGAATCAGTTATTTCTTTTTTGGTATATAAACAATACAGATGTGCATCGATTCAAGGCAAACAAACCTATTAGACATATTGCTACTTAAAGTAAAATTTCGTTGTATTGACAATCATCGTGGGGTAAACTATAGATAGCATTGGACGAAATGTCACTCATCCAGTTGGAAATCCTCTTTGTGTTCGTTGTACCACACAGTGACCATTGAAATCTCCGAAAAAGTGCAACTTTTGGTTATGGCATTTTGCGTCTTTCGGGCGTTCTATCTCAGCCAAGTGAACGCCCTTTTACAAGCGAGGGTTAAATGAAAGATAAAATATTAAAAAACAGAAAAAATGCAAAAAATGTTTATTTCAAAAACTTTAAAAATTATCGGACTTCGGCACAATACTGATCGAAAAAATATGCCGAGATACTTTTTGGCCAACTGTATATCAAATATAAAGAATATAAAAAAACCAAGAAAAGAAAATCGAAATGCCCCATTACAATAAAAAAATTAACAAAGAGCCAGTTCTTTAAAAAACAAAATATAGCACATAGCATTACATGAAACATATAAAATGATATATTTACATTTGGAAAGCTGATATACAACATGAAGATTTCATTTAAAACTTCATCATCCTCAATCCACCTCGTACTTCTTTGTGGCATGACTGACCCAGACAGGGAGATCCGATTTAGCTCTGTCAAACTTCATATTGAAATAATGGACTGGAATGTGTCGCATTTTGATGGTAATCATTTCCAGAACCTTTTTACAAATTGAAGCTGCGATGCTATGTGTGCTCAGTCGTAATCGATAAAATGTACCCAGATTGAAGTTTGCCATTTAATGGCAAAATCGAGATTGACAAGAAATGGCGCGAAATATTTGTACAGATGTCACTTTTCTAATGCGTAGCGTGACGACATCTCTTCACTTTCTTAGCCAGAAGGTGGGTAACGTGATCAGTAGCTGGCGCCTGTATTTTACGAGTAACAGTCAAATGTCGCTGTCACAGATAATAAGCCGTCGATTTCACTTTGATTCTAGTGAAAAGTCAGGATGACCAGAAAATGTACAACATTGCAAAAATAATTCTTTTGAATGGAAAGGATGTCGATGTTATCACCAGAAGACGGGGTAACATGCTCGTTGCCATTTTCCGATTGAAGAGTTGAAAGGAAGAAACAGTCACAATTCTAAGTTACCGATGATAGGTTATCGGTAAATGTAACAAATGATTTATGGAAAATAAATGTGAGCAATAAAAGACGCCAGATGCGAAATTGAAACGATCGGTAACGTTTCGGTCAGGATGGTCGCGTTTGTGTGTGTTGTGTGGGAGTTTATGTTGTGTGGGAGTGTATGACCAAAATTAAACAAAATAATGTTCATATGTTTTACTGATGTGCAGCTTATGTTGCCTTTGCAAATTCCCGTACACAACTTCAGAAAGTTATCATGCAGCGTTTCATAAAATAAAACTTGAGCAGCAATTTAGAATAAGGTATGACCCAGTTTCGACACCATTGATCATATCAATAGAGCAATAGAAAACAAAGTAAATTTTTCAACGAACACACTTAGATGGATGTTATCGTGACAGAAGGATCAGTGCAATGAATATATTTCAAAACTTACTTTGTTTTTAATCTGATGCACTTGCAAATTACATCCTGAACGGGAACATGTTATACAATACATCTTCAGAAGCGTAATAATATTACCAAACGAGAAAACAATTTGCTACCTACATGGAACTATTTGAAAACAAAGTCTTTCCATTATTATAATATAAGTTTAGGGGCTACGATATTATCATGACCAACAAGCCATACGTTTTATTTTTCGTACCATAAGTATACAAACGCACTTTAAATCCAGCTCGTCCTTACTTCGAGGCAGTTCAACCACGTTAACAGCATCCGTTTTAGTTTAAGTCAATGTCAGTTGAACCAGAGTTTCCCCCTTGGTAACGTCGTGTTTACGCCGGTGTGGCAGGAGATATAGTCCTCTGGACTCACAGTCCGCCTTCAACGGCAAAGGATAGGGCACTACTCGATTGAGTTGACCTTCACGCAAAACTTAGTTTCACGCTTTATTCCGTTGTCGTCTATGGAGCCCGGACTATGGCTCCTGTCGGACCATAACTCCTTTTACACCGGTTTGGTCACAACACCACCTTAATGGTAAAGTAATCTAAAAATGCTATCATTTATCATTCCAGATTATGCTTAATATTGACAAAACCATCCATTACTGTCAAATTGCTTACATCTTTTTCTGAACTTCACAGTGTTTTCCTTTAAGATCAATTTAAAAAAAAAACCGTAAAATTTTACGGATTTTTTTTTATAGCTATCACTTCTCTGATCAAAATCTAGGTATAAATGTAACAGTCAACTTCTCATTTTCTTTAAAAGCACTCTGCAATTTCTACCATAGTTCTTTTTTCAGTAAAAGGGTACATCGAGTGATGCTGTCTCTCCAACTTGTGACTTAATTTACGATTAAATCATTTATCATTCCACATTATGTAGAATATTGACAAAACCATCCATTATTGTCAAATTGCATACATCTTACTCTGAACTTCACAGTGTTTCCCGTAAGATCAAATATTTTTTTTACGGATTTTTCATTTTGAATAGTTATCACTACTCTGATCAAAATCTAGGTATAAATGTAACAATCAAATTCTCATTTCTTTAAAAGCACTTTGCAATTTCTACCAATTTTTTTTTTCATTATAGTGTTGTTGTCTCTCCAACTTGTGACTGAATTTACGCACGCTAACACACACACACACACGCACATGCATACGTATATATACATACATACACATATACACACACACATGCATAGATTACATACATATATCCCTAACGTCCCTTAACGGTATTTTTTCCACTTTTCAAAAATCACGGAGCGGTCCCTGCCTTGTCTCTGGGGGAATTGCCCCTAGATCTAACAAGAAAGATAACGCTACCTCCTTTTTTTCTCCGGGGATCGTTGATTGGTAGACATTTTCCGAAAAGGACGTTAGGAATATAGTAACTTATATATTGTAACTATATTGTAACTGACCATTTTTTACCTATTAAATGCCTTTTTAAAACTATTTTTATAGTAACTATTATAGTAACTAAATATTATTTTCTATAAATGGACGGTTTCGTTATTTTTGGTTTTTACTTAAAAAAAATGACATCTTACTGTTTTGACAACGATATTAAACAAACGATTACAGCGAAAATCCGTAAATGAACGCCCCCGCCCATTTCACCGTACTTGTACGGGTTTTTAAATTTTTTTTTTTTCGGGGAAACAAACTACTAAAACGATCTCTCTCTTTCTTACTCCTTCGATTTCTAGATACATTTATAGACTTATATCTGCCAATATGTATTAAATTCTAAACAATATATGTAAGATTTGTCGCATGTCAAGAACCCCTTAAATGTTTATAGGTATGATAGGTCGTTGAACTCTGCTGATGGAGTCTAACTAATGTTGGACTTGCCCGTGTATTCGTATGCTATTAAACTAAAGGAAAATGTGCAACAGGAAGAAGATTAATTGAATGGAAAACGGGGATGAAAGCGGAGTCTCATGCCCGTCATGACGTCAATATTTGAGGAACCAAACTTGGGGCGGGATTGTACTGAGGTTCCATTGTCAGTGTCTGAGTTTTTGAGTTTAGGCAGGTAGTAATCATAATGGAGTGCATTTCAGAAATTTGGCCTGTACTCGTCGATCTGTGTAGAAGTGATTTCAACTGCACCTGGAAAAAGTACGTTAGGAGCACCTAATAAAACCTTCCTACTAGCATTACTTGTAAAAGAAGTGGTAAATGGAGATCGCCTAGAATTATTTATCTTTAACGCTTTCTTGGAAATACTGAGAAGGACGTGTACATAGTTGGCAATGTACAGCAATGATGATAATACAAACTTTCCTCAAATCTTTCTCACCATCTTTAATCTACACATACTGATGCAAGCGTTTTGTAAGGTTGTAAGTCATAAAATATTGGGAATTCTTTATGTCGTCAGCTCGCAAAGATATCGCGTTTCGAAGGGCAAGTTGCGAGTGGCGGCGTCAATACCTCTTTTTTGGGGGGAGGGCGAGGCAAATTGATTTTTGGGGAGAGAGGAGGGCAAAGTGATTTTTGGGGAAAATAAGTTTAAAAAAATAAGATTTTTAACCAATCTGGGCCAAAAAATCGCTGATTTTCAACATTTGGTGGTGGTGGTGGGGGGGGGGTAATTTCGGGGGATGCCCCCCCCCCCCAGGCGCCGCCACTGGGGAAATTTGCAGATGCTTATCAGTTATACCACTCTAAATTTCAGGGAGTTTATTTCGAAGTTAATCCTTAGGATTGTAGTTATATTAGGACCAATCAAGTTGAGAATTAAAATTAATCCTATTACCTAAACAACTTTTGAAGAAGAACCAACGGTAACGAGGAGAAGTTTTGAGAAACGTGGTACCAAATCTTTGAAGAGTTTTAACAAGGGCCCACGTCCCACAGAAAACGGAAAGGACCACGCTAGCTGAGTAAAACAAGAGAAGCACAATGCATCTATGAGATTTTGGCCCGCAATTTGCTCCATGAGCATATGGTCCAGGACCAGGACCATATGGCCCTTGAGCATATGTTCCTGGAAAAATATGCGCCAGCGGCATATTTGACTATGCTCCAAAAGCAAAATAATCTGGAAAAAATATGTTAAATCAAAGATGCTCCTATGCTCCAGGAGCATGCTTGAATATGCTTCTATTTGAATGCACAATGCTCCAGGATAATAGGGAAAACATGCTCCCGGAGCAGAGGAGAAAATATTCTGTCAAATACTGATCCAGGAGCATGTTTGTCATATGCTCCTGGAGCGTGTGCATTCAAATTTGACTTAGACAATTTCTCCAGACTATTTATGCTCCCGGACCATATGGTCCAGGAACATAATTTCGAGCCCCAATCTCATAGAAGCAGTCGCAAGCGCAGGTACAATACTAACCCACATAAAACCAGAACCAAACAAGGAGTGGTGTGCGGTGTTTACTGTGGCCTAAATAATAACACACACACCATTAAACATGTTAAAAGCTTAAGCCAACTAATTATCGTTAATGAGGGGTAATTAATGTCTTCGGACGGCACGTTCATTTCGGGTAGCATGTTGTATTTTAGTGAAATCTGCCGGTCAATGAACATATAACCTGAAATCATAATTAATAAGCCCATCCTTAGATCATAATTCTGAAGTCGGTGTGTTGATGTAGGGATGACATGGACTAGCACAACCCGTTCATTGAGCATATCTATTCAGAGTGCGTATTTGTTACAAAACGATTACCGACATGCTTAAACGTTGTTATTGACACCTTTTTCTGATAGCCCTCATCGGCAACCGAGGTCCGAAATTCTAGTTCTTCAATCAAAATATTAGTTTTTAAAGATTTAAACTTGAAGAATAATGGTCCAAGGTCATTTTCTACAGTAGACTGCGTGAAACGGTACTAAAACTAAGAGAGAGTGTCCATGAGAGAGAGAGAGAAAGAGTCCATGTGGGTGTGTTTAGCATGATAGACGATAGATGTTCTTGGAAGACGTGGTGGCTTTGAAAAACTGCACAAACATTTTGACAGTATGTAGCGCGATCGGGCGGAAGAGGTAAATAGGCCGATTTGAATGGAGGTAATTAAAGGATTATGGTTCGGAGGATCAGGACATTCTTTTTAATAGAAGTTAATAGCCTAAAACAGTTAATGAGGTCAAAAGCAGAGCACTCGCTAGTAATGGGTAATACATTGATGGATCACCAGCGCGCCCAATTTCCCACCTCCTAAGATGAGCACTCCTGTTGTCGATCTATCTGTCAATCAGTCCATCTTCTGGAGCATATTGATGGTGTTGGTTGGTATAAAGCTCAGCTGCTGGAATGCTTTCTATTTTGGAGGTTGTGGCTAGAATCGGTTTCTTTTCCCGTTTGGGACTCCTAAGACAGCTAAATATCTGGTAAATGATGTGCTCTAGAAAACTCTGCTTTTACACTCTATTGAGAAAAAGAACACAGTCCGTCCTCTGTTTTCACACTGCCATATGAGACCTACGGGAAAACTAGCAGGTAAATTTACCAAAAAGACACTTGGAAGAATTGTAGTCCATTATCGCGATTATAGGTACAATAGACGACTACGACAGCCTATCAACACGTTTCCAGAATACCCCATTTCTATACTATGGCTGTATCTTACGCGATATATAAACGATAGAAACTACATTGTATTTGTATATCTAAAGGCGGGAGACAATATAGGCTAGCACCCCTCCTGATTTGTAATAAAATTGATTGATTCAGCCCAAATTTATTGGTCGAGCTTATGAGATGCAAAAATCTTGGGCGAGACGCAGTCGATCCCAATATTTTAAAACTCATAGCGAGAACCAATAATATTGGGCTCAAATCCTCCCTATTTTATGCATTATCATGCGGAGGATCGATCTTATCGCATATTTGGACACCTCAAGCACTGATATGAACTAAAGAGACCCCTACAACTTTGTTTAAGCCTTATGGAATAAGAATCCGGGCAATAAGGTAAAATAACAGACATTAATCGCTAATAATTTGGCGAAGAAAACCTTGAACTACCTCCTCAAGGATCGTTTCGACGCTTCTCTCTACGTTCAATGTTCGGGTATAAAAAAAAACAGGACATCGTCAACCTGGCCAACTTTTTTTTAAGGTGCTGGTGAATCTTTGCCTACTTTCGTTTGGGACCTTTTGAATTAAGGCAAATATGTGCCTTATTTTTTTAACGTTGCCTATTTAACACTGTACAAAAAACCAAGTGCAACCGTGTTAATCTTGAGACCCCTACTACTCTGACTGAAGGATGACTATTGGCCTAATTGTTTCTATATTGAATATGAGTGAATCTATGCTTTAACTAATCCAAGTCACCGGTGATCACTATTGTAAGAACCGCGAGGATCATGAAATTCAAGATTTCCATTGCGGCTGTTGGCAAACATCGGAATTAAAACATGCTTAAATGGGGCAAGCACGGAAACCATAGGCAGTACGGGAAAACAACCATAATAACAAACATGCAGAAAAGCAAGGAGTCACTAACGGAGAAGAGAAGCGAAGTGTTAAGAAGACAATACTTGATGCCCTACGTGTTTTCTTGAAACGTTGACAGATAGAACTCGAGAAGTGTCAACCATGCTGAGCGAGTTGAACTAGAAAACCACTTCACTCCATTGAGCTGAGATGAGGGGCTTCGAGAATATAGCCCCTTCGGGCACCACCAGAACCCCCACTGTGGCGTGCACGTAATAATGCCATTCGGAGAATTGTTTTCAGCCACAGCCACATGTCAGATGTTTGAAATGAAATAATGACGGATTTGATTATAAAGTTTCCGACAGTAGTGCCTCCGCTTCTTGTAACTTTCTATCACTGAAACCAAACTTTGATAAGAGTCGTATAATGCTGGGATGGATTATACCCTATTATATTATATTAATTAGTATTAAATTCGCGCCCCCTATAACTTCATTAGGATCGCGAGCGGACTGGTATCTTTGAGAGTAAGAGAGCCGTCTATGTGGTTGTTGTCTTTGTTCTCTAAGGCAATATCCTCAAATATGTGACGACAATTTTACAGCACCTCCCGTCTGAAATTGTAATGAATAGACATTGTAGATTTCTTCTCTGAGTATTGTTGAATCACTGCTTTATTCGCTTCTGAATGCTCCAGTGCTTTGTCCAATTCTATTCTTTCACACCACATCTGTGAATGTAACAAGAGCTTCTCTATGCGACACTGTTCAACGCAACATGTCATTAAAAATCTGGAAATCGCCGATTTTAATTAGCTCGGCAGCTCGGCTTAACAGGTAACAGTTAATTTTCATCAGCTCTCGTTCGCAACTGTCTAGCTCTTATTTGACTTAAAGCGACACGCGGTAACATGATCCACAAATAGGAAACTTTGGAAAATACAGATATATTACAAGATACATACACCAAAATAGCAGATTCCCAAAGCAGATGGGGCATTGGTAAGAGTCTAATGACACCAAGATAATTCGTAGGCTACTTTTTGTTGACGTTTGCCGTACTTTTTAAGAATCAACATAACGTGCATAAACTTACAACCATCAAAAAAAATCTCAATTGTGATCTCAATCTGAGGTAAGGGCGCACTATTTTTTTCAAATGTGCATGTCTGTTTAAAGAAGGTCAACCTTTTTTCTTCTTTTCGTTTTTATGCAAAAGGAGAGAAAATAATTATTTAGCACATTTCTCTAGAATAATCATTTCGTTTGCTTTAAAGGTAGTCCCCGGACCCATATCATGAGTCGTGGGCATGCCCGGTAGACGTATTTTCCAAACACAGTCTCGGCATTTGATGATTAAGGATTGCCGGTTCCTTTCTCCACGTCCGTATCCTTCCCCAGTCTAATAGACCCAGCCTACTCATTTAGCAATGGGGTGCACTGCAGAGTCGTCCCGCCCGGGGATCGAACTCGCTGCTATCCCGCTACTCACTTTGTTGCTTAGCTCTTTTTATATGGAATATCTCCTGTGTTTTGTTGGCGAAAGCGTAGGACGGACCTACAGGATCTACGGAAGGCAATAGCTAAATGGTGCTGTGATGTTCAAATTGGACGCCTACTGGAGAAGTTTGAACACTTCCCCTCATAGATAAGGACATGTTTTTCGGTTTTTTAACATCTTTCAAACACTCATACAAGACCCCAAACTTTTCGCTGATATTATGCTTCTAATAGTACACAGGGATACGTTGGGCCCCGCTGTAAACTATCTCACACAAACGTGTTTTCCTCTAACATTCTAAAGAATTGCTTTGTTATCACCGAATGTAAGAGGCGTGTAGATGTCATAGTTCTTTGCCTGCGATACGAATGCGTACGTGCTTTTCCCCATACATATTTTTCCCTGTGATGTACGGGGTTGCTATTTATCGTGACAGAAATACAACCAAGTATTAACGCAACATCTCGTTATCAGTTGTTTTGTTCTTATGAAAGTGTACAGCATATCACAAATTAATTCCTGTTTTTGATGAAAATAGACGATATAACAACTTGAAACCTGTTCCTTTGAATAGAGTGACGTTTTTGCAAATAGGTATGATTACGGCCAGTCAGTAACGGGACACTACGTAAGCCTAACGCTACACAGCGTAATTCTACCTGTAACCCTACTACTGTATAATCATGAACCTTAACCATAACCTAACTACCATAGCAAATAAAGTTAACGCTTAAAAAAACCAACCGATTTCTTTAAAATGTATAAACAAATCGCGCCCCCTATTTCTCATCAAAGTCCCATTTTTTTCACTGTTGTAATTGGAAATTGTGCAGTAAAGACCGCTGGGAAGTGCTAGTTTTATCACTATCACCTTCACTCCGTATTTGGGCAAGAAATTACAGATTTTTATTCACGTGTTTACTAATAAAAGTTCGGGATCCCACTTTTATTAGTAAGCAACCAGTCGTAAAAGGCAATCTTCAAGACCGCTTTTAAAAATGCTTTAGTGTCTGTTTTCACAATGAAGAGTAATATGTTGATTCTAGCAATTTAGGACACAGTGAGCATTTTGTTGAGTTGGAAACAAATACTGATCGTGACGTAGCTGATGCCCGTCGCTAAAACGTACACGGAAGTTGGGTGCAGTTTACAAAAACGCCGCACAAAGGTTCACAAATCACACGTATTTAAATAATTTAAAAAATATAGCCCCTTACAGAGAAACTTCAAGAATTTCCATCCCACATATTCAAAATAGTGAGGGTGGCGGTATTTGTTTTCCATTGTGCATATCAATGGAAAAAAAAAAAAAAAAAAAACAATTTTTGTTGTTGAAATTATTATCAAATATCAAAAAACCGCTAAAAGGTCGAACCCCATCACGCCACTTCAACACTTTAAGAGTTACACTGACCTTATCCTACAACAAAAAGTGGGCCAATTTTGCTAGTGTAACTTAACATAGCCTAATTAACCCTTTCGAAACCCCCCGTGTAGACTCGTAAATTTGCCAAAAACTAACTCATTGGTTTTTTGAGATAGCTAGCATCTTCAAATTAACTGACCTAAGTCCGGAATGGTTTGGATTCATTTGAACGCATTTTTCATTCAGAAATGGTCATCAAAAATGCATTATTTTGAAGTGTTTGAAACAATTGAAAAATGTTTAACTTCGACCGGCTGTAGTCACCTTTGAGACTCATAGGTTTAACCAACCCTTGATGGTCAGTTGATCTATATAAACTCACTTGGGACGTACAACTTATTAAGCCGTCGCTAGCTTAATTTACTATCGTGTTAATAATAACTTTTCCATCAAGCCCTGTCGGATCAAACAATGCCTGCCTACTCGGCAAACAGTACTTTGTTGGAAAAGTCAAGAGTGTTTCATTCTGCCTTCACTTATTCCACGATAGCTCTTGAGTTAATCAAATTCTATCATAACGTCATGGAATAATAACATTCTGACTTTGGATTATATACGTGAGGGGGGGGGGGGGCCCATTTAATGTAGTTTGTATTCCCTGATGCCGTGAAACATTAAAAAACATGAAAAGCTCAGTATGTTTTTCGCAAGAGCGAGCTATGGTGTTTTCCCCTATGAGCCTTTAAGCGTTTGTTCGTGGGTGTGTGTGCTTTGCTTAGTGAATCTGAGTGTGTCTAAATGAGAACATGAATAATCTACCTGGGCTTCAGCCACACAGAGACCATCGTTGGCAACGGGTGATCGGATCTCGAGTCAAATACCCATAAAAAATCATCAGGCTTGACCTCAGAGTAAACAACATAACTCACAACACTCACCCCTACCCAAGCTCACGTATTTATACTTACCCGCAAGCCTAATATGAATAGCGTTGTAAGTTCACAGCCTTTACTGTAAATGTCATGTGTGGATGATCCTATGCACAATTCTTTCTCTCATTCAGATATTTAAGACATTCAGATTTGAGGTCATTAAGTTGACCACCTCGCAATACCCATGAATATGTTTGAGTGTTTTGGATTTGCATATCATGCTCCTGCCATGTGATAGCAGACGAGTCTTTTTCAAAGTGATAAACTGAAGTCAACGCTACCACACGCGACTCTCTTTGAACGCTTTGTGTAAAGCCATTCAGACTTCCACACTCATGCATTGCATGCTGCAATGCAGCCACCAAAATCGTTACTGCAAATCCTTGCAGTATGCAACCATGCAAGTACTGGCACGAAGTTCAAATTATTTTAACAACTGGCGATGCAGCAAGATACAGTGGGGTGCAGTGAGTGGTGAAGTATGCCAATTTTCCTGCAATCCTTTGGAAGATTACTGCAACGTACTGCAAAACCCGTGACCTGCAAGGGAAAGTGACGGAACATTGGAGTAAATTTAACCTGCACAACAATGCATGCAGTGAAGTATGAACCTTAATTCCGTTATTTTAGATTTTTAGTAAACGCGTGAGACTGCGAAAGGCAGTTATGTATCATTGGAATTCAAAACCGTTTAAGAAACCTTTGATCAACTTCATTCTGTATTTTTTTTTTTCGATTCAGACCTCATTCACCAAGGATCCAGTGCACTGTAGCGTTTGACACTGTTTCTCAGATTATGCTAGAATATTTAGCCTCCGTACTTTCAAAAATTCAATATGGCTCTTTAGCATAATACTTGTAAGAGTTTAACACTCAACCCATAAAAATTAGCTGTAAGATCGCACCTGCCACTTTTCTTTTGCGTTGTGGAATACGAAATTGCTGTGTTATCTTACAAGTATATTATAACAAGAAATAACTTTTCTTTACGAGCACCTTCGGATATAATCGTTATAACTTATATCACTAAAATCCTAAAAGCCTTAAAGCTCTTCAGAAATCCAAATCTTGCATGTCTATTTCTTTGGTACTAACCAGCTACCTTTGAAGAAATTGCACCAAGTGAACTAGTACTCGTTAACAAAATATTGAAAATATCCACAGGTTGAAAAATAAAATCGTCACCTGACTGCAAGAAAATCGTGAACTTTTACAAAAAGGCCATAGTTGTTTTGTATTTTAACTTTCTGTAATGTAACCACCGCGCAAAACATAAGGTATGAGTTATGAATCTCAATATAGTACAATTTTTTCTAATTCTTTAAGTGAAATTTATTTTTGAAAATCTGAAAACCAACAAGGAATTTGTCCATATCTTAAAGGGAAAATAGGTTTAAGAATTGGTATAATTTTGAAACATATATATTGGCAATTATGACCCGCAAAAATGATTTTTTATTTTCCAGATATGCGACATGTTCCTGGTTTTGCTGGACAAATCAACAAATTAGTTGCATGTCCTTTCTTATGCATATATTCAATATGTCCTTGAAAATGTTATTTGGTCTCCATGGCAACGCCTTACGAGTCACGTACGAACTTCAGAAGGCTGTTTGTGTTGTAGACGAAGAGTGTCTTTTACACATCAAGTACCAATTGCATCCCATGCACTAACAACCCCCTTTTGCCACCACAATAGAGGATGGTGACGGATATATGTCGCATGTGCTGTCTGTCCTGTCTGCATGTCCTGTAAACTGATTATTAAGCCTTTTACTGACAGCTCTACGTAAACTTTATCCTCGGTTGCGTTTGTAAAACATAAAGACTTCTGTTGTTGTATAGTTCAGCAATGTAAGATGTTTGATGTTTAAATGGATTGAGTAAAATAATCACACTATAACTACATGACATTCGCTGCAAAAAGAGGCGTCTAGCAAAGAATATTCAAACGCATTAAATTAACCTATACAACAATCACTTAATTGGCAAACAATTCCGATTCGAATATCTAAAGAGTACATCATTTCTTAAATTACTAATCTATATATTATAAATAACCGGTGGTCTGTCTGTCTGTCTGTCTGCGGGTGTGTCTGTCCTGACCACGTCTATTTCTCGGAAACAACGGAACCGCACGTTTTCCTGAAACTTGGTAGGTGGGTGCCCCCCTTGACCGTCTAAAACAAAGACGGAGTTTTGTATTGTTTGTGGATCAAGGTCATCAGGGGTCTTCCAGGTCAAACAGGTCCATGGATTAAACGGTGGTGTATGGACTTGAAACCTGTGGTATCGATTGTTGATGCCGGGTCATCCAAGCCATGTGATAGCGGAAACCCAGGTGATGACTGCTATATACAGTTGAGATGTTAATCCACTAACCCTGGTTTAGATCATAATTTAAACAGGTCCATGGAAAATAACAATAGCATGGTATGCTTTGGTATGTGAGTTGCTGACTATGACTACTACATACAGCCTGAGGTGTTAATCCACCTAGCACCGTTAGATCAATTATCTTTAACATAGTCCAAGAAAACAACAAAAAGCAATATATGTGAGTCACTGACAGTGCTTTCCACATCTGACCAACGGGAATCCCAGGTGCACACTGAATTGTATGATGTCATGCCCATCGTCAATAAAAATAGGGGATTTCTCCTGGAACCCTATTAAACGTCCAGTTGTTCTTCAAAAAAAAACTAAACATGAAACCTGATAAGTGAAAATAATCTAGTATGGGTTCTTCTTCTTCTTATCGTGTCCAAACACTCAAATATGATCCAGCCCAGAGATGGGTACAAACGCTGCTGCTTTCACTGAATTCCGCAAGGGTCCTTGTTTGTGTCTTGTTTGCTGCTCCAGCAGTGGGCAGACCAAAGGTGTTCCATTGTCTGTGATTCTGTTTTCCACAACCCCGTAGTTATCCTGGTCTGCTTCCCAGATAGCCCCACGTCTGCAAGGAACCTAGATCGGGCCAGTTCTGGGTTCTCAATCTATTGAGGCATCGCCATTCACCCATAATGAGAGGCATCGCCGGTGGGAGATGCTCACCCGGTTCAATACCATAGAGTTACTGGTTGATGGCAATCCCTTTGCTTTCCACAAGGCGACTCTCATTACCTCCTTAGAGACTGTTTCAAGAGGTTGGACTTTGCTTAAGAAACTCTCGCTCATTTAAGGCGGTTTGGCAGCAATGTATCTGTCAAGACAAGGGTGCGCCATTGGAACTTGGCACTACGACGCTCTTGCATGCCCTCGCGAACGCTACGAACGGATGTCTGGTGGAGCAATTCCACCTAGGATGTACAAGTTTTCCTTGGTGTTTGGACGGATGCAATCCTGTGATAAGCCGGCAGGAGGCATTTAACGCTGGATCAGCTTCTTCTTGGCTGGGTTGATCTGGCCATACGGGCAGGCTACTCCCTGCAACATGAGTAGCACAGGGCAAGTTTGTCGTCGATCTTAGGTAAGTTGGCAAGCACCCCATCTTGTGCCATGAGTTTGTTCAAGGATGTTTATTGCGTGAACATACCCTACTCTTCGTCTTCTCAATGTGGGTCTTATAAGAGAGATGCGGTCCCAGGTGACTCCTAGGTAGACAGGGTTATCACAGTCATGGGTAATTTATCAATATAATAGAATATTTTTCTATGTTGACCATACTTAAGTTTTCCTGTAAGTGTGTGGAGGTACGAATGGTCGATTTTCTACTTTAAAAATGATTCTACGATGAGTGGTTTTTCGTTATTTTTATGGTGATGTTGTGATGCTTTAACTTCAATGGTTAATTAAAACAATCCTATTAACACCATAAAGTGATAGCACGTATTAGTTGATTTTTCATCACAAATAGGTGTTGAAGAACGTTAAAGTTAAATAAAAACTATGGTGTTAATTTTAGCACAGTATAAAAATGGGGGCCAATGTGGATTCAAAAAAATATAAATATTTGCAATTTGCTACTGAGACATTTCATTTTTGAAAACATACACTGAGAGATGATTCCCTTTAAAATTGATATAGTGATGGCAACGCGAGTGATATTCCATCACTATTTGGCCAAAATTGTATACAATTTCGTAGAATATATAGCGATGAAAAGAGGGGGTTGCATTTTTTCATCAATTAAAGTCAAAGCGTTTGAACAATTCACATATATGATTAATATAAGTAGCGTTTAAAAGCTGTTGGTAGATTTTGGTCTCAATGCATTCCATTAGCCAAAGGTATCCTACTGAGTCATTCCACTTACAAGTATTTGCATTTCGAATAATGCAGTGGTGCATAGAGTAAGTTGTTTGAGTTCTACTAGAGAACGGGCCTAATCTAATGGCGGGAAAATCAGGCCAGGGTGATTTGGTGGTACGATTTACAAAGAAAGCCTTTAATCCGCTGAGCTGTACTGGAAATGCCACTACGTGACTTTTGCAAAGTATACCTGTGCAAAAGCAATCACTTCGGTTTCTAATATTTCATACAAATAAATTGAGTGAATATAAAGCCATCCCAACATACCTTTCGTTCAATGAGGTACAATAAAGTGTTATCTGTGCTATGCAATTATTTACATTTCTTATATTTCATACCAAAATACACGTTAGCAATCCCAGCATACCTTTCGCTCCCAAAGATATAGCTAGCAATGCGTATATTTTGCTCTGCAATTATTGCCGTTTCTAATCTGTATACATGTGTATCATGTGCTTACATGTAAAGAAAGGTTCAATAATCCCAATCTGAGGCGTGTTCAGGTGTGCATTATAAGCTTTTGATTCACACTGTAATTTTCTGCCTTTCTGCTGTTTCAGGCAATGCGATAATTAAAGACAACAATAAGTAATCCCGGCATACCTTTCGTTAAGATTCATTTCCTATGACTATTATATCCCTTAACGCCCCTAGAGGAATGACTCCCACCTGACGATCACCGCAAAAAGGAGGTAGCGTTATTTGTCTTGTTTAAGATCTCGGAGAAATGTTCCTTCCCCTAACACACGGAGGCCGGGGTCTGCTCCGTGATTTTGAGAAAATGCAAAAATGTCATTTAGGGGATTTACGGGATATAACAACTGGACAAGAACCTCCTCATTTAACAACCTTTACACTGTACAGTTCTCTTTTTTTAACACTCACAAACGATCTCAATAACTCTTTGCCGTTCCTTCTGTCTTTAGCTATTCTATTCCAATCAATTGGTCCGTTCCCATTTCAATCCCCCCTCTTCCTTTCTGCTCCTCTTCTTTTGTCCCTTTTCCTTGGCTGCATTCTGTATTCGACATGTCCAAACCATTGTCCCGTAGTCCCTTCAATATACCCAGCTCCTTTTCACTTTAATGATGCGGTCTTCCCAATGGTACTTTCCCTCCATTTTTTTTCTTTGCGTATCCCTTTGTGATTTAGCTTGTTCGTATATTAAATGCCAAACACATCATTTCTTCTCATAGCTCCGGTTGAGTTTGTTTATGATATTTTTTTTCTAGTTCTTCAGAAGCTAGAAAAATAATGAAATCTTTTATTAAAAGTTGAAAAAAGAGACAAATATTTCTGAAATATAAGGGATATGACACATTCAGTGCATGTGACAAATGCTTTTTCTTGTCAAGACAAACAGTAGCCATAAGGATATGAAAATATCTAATAATATGACAACGTCCTACGAACGGTTACTTCCTCAAATATAAATTGATCCATTGTCATATGTGTATCTGGGGTATCAAAACTGAAATCTAATGGACACGAGTGTCCTTTAACGGGACATACGAATGAAATGTATTTGTGTCAACTGTGTTTTGCAAGAGGTCCTAGGTCAGAAACCTTAAGTCAAAGTTAAATGCGGTCACTGAACGGTTTCATCAATAATACGGCTTGAACATTGAATAGACATATTTTACCAATAACCCTGCTTTTTCTAAAACCTTTTTAGCTGTCAAAAATGGTTTTTTGCAGTTCACATTGATCAAAATCAAGGCTTTACGTATGATGTGATATTTTGTCTACAATCCGAATTTTATCCACACAGCGAATAGAAATGTTCTACTAAGTTTGTTTCTAAGTAATAGCTATTCAGATTGATATTTCTGAAAATTAAAGTGCTTAATGTAATGAACCCCTTAGACCTTGTAAAATGTTGGTGTTCTTCCCTGGATGGCGGGTCCCTACTTACATTCTCTACCCCATTGGGATTTTGTACAGTTTTTTTTTCCTCTTGCTTTGTTTTTCAAGAACGCAGACTAAAAAAGCTACTATTAAAGCTACTTGGTTTTTTCTAGAAGCCTACAAAGATTTTCTTGAGTCCGGTGTATTAATCCTGATGTGATTTTAACCTCTTTCGGTGTTATTGACACCGTTTGTGATCATTCAACACAGACCAGTGTTATTCCACCCGAAGATTGGCGGATACAGCAACTTCATAATAATGCATTGGGTCAAAGGTCCATTTCTGGAATAACGTTCGGAAAAAATGTTTAGAACTGCACTCATTATTTGTTCTTTTTCAAAAAATAGGAATTCATTGACATACTCGCGTAAGAATTAACAAAAGGCAAATATTGAAGAATCTGTTCATACCCATCGTGACTAAATATTTTCAATTGGATATCGGAGACAGATGTCGGCCAGAAAATTGAATTTGATTTCAGGCCGGTATTAAGGTATGATTCCAAATGTCGACCTGGAATTGCCAGTGGGAAAATATGAGGGCCAAGTTTGAAAGGGGGATGACGTGAACCATTGTCCTATCTTATATTTTTAATCAAACATGTCAAAAGGAATTTCAATTTCCAAGTAAGCTCACATTGTTGTGAACACCATTTAAACTACCAGAAAAAAACCAAGTCTGTTACACGTCGTTGAAAAATTAAAAAGTATTAAAGAATGAACACAAGGGCTATGATTTTTTGAGGTCATCATGCTAAGAGCAAATGTTACCCCTAATGGAAATACGTTAGGGAATTTTTTTAAATTGAGCAGAATGTAAAAAAAAAATCTTCTTTAAACTTAAGGTCGGCCCATTATCCGATAATGTTTCAAAGTCTGTTTTTTCGTGTCGATCAGAGTATGCACCGGTTAAAGCTTGTTGTGCCCGTTAAGAATGAATGTGGATTAATATAACTTATGCCTTAGGCGTACGTTTTCAAAACGATCCTGGTGAGTGGAGGTCAATGTGGAACTCAGCCTATAGTCTATGCATGTTCATATATTTGCCATGACATTGGCCCACCTTCTATTTCTTTCGTCTTTCCCCCCCCCCGGATCTTACCTCTGTAATGACTTCCGTGGTTCCCCTCTGTGACTGGCCCCCCTCCGGTTATCACAACCTCATATTAACGTACCCCTATACTACAGCCCCCGAATCCCGAAACATTTTTACACCCACTTGACTGAACCCCATCACTGTACGATTATAGTGGCCTTAAAAACAAAAAAAAAATTTTGTGATTCGTACAAAACTTCTCCCGCCCAAAAATGGAGACCACCTTCCCCAAAGGACGTTTTCCATAAAATTGGTTATTTTTTGTAAAAAATAGAAACATAAATAAATTTACATTGCCTAAAATAAAATGTAAAAAAAGGTACTCCAGACGATTTTAAGGGGTGCCTGCTGTCTGAACAAGTTTTTAATAGCGACACCAAAATGCTTCGTTTATCGTGTCCAAACACAGTGGGTTCTCAAATATGAGTCCAGCCAGAGATGAGTAAAACATCTGGATGTTCACAGAATTCCGCAATAAGGTGCCTAGTCTGTGGCATTGTTACACCGCATTGGCAGACCAAGAGATGTTCCATTGTCTGTGGTGCTCTTCCACAACCCGGTGTGTCCTGGTTGCGTTCCAGGTTTAGCCCCATTATGCAAGGAAAATAGGTCGGCCAATTCTGGCTCTCAATCTGATTGGGGCATCGCCAGTCAGCCAATGAGGAGTCAGCACCCCAGGTGGGAGATAGCTCACCAGGGTTTCAATACCATAAATGTTATTGGTTAATGGCAAGTCTTTCTTTCCACATGGCGATCTAGTTAAGCTTCCTTAGAGACTATTTCAAGAGGTTGACTTTGCTTACGACACTCTCTCTGGATTAGGCGGTTGGCAACAGGTATTGTCAAGACATAGAGTGCTTCCACGTAGATACCCCTTCGGCACTACGCACTTGCATGCTCGCACGCTACGAGGATGTTGTTGGAGGCAATTTCCTGCGAGCATGTACAGGTGTTCCGTTGGTGTTGGGCGAGGAGCGGAGGCATCCTGTGATGAGCGAGGCGCCACCCCAGAGGCATTTAAACGTGAATCAAGCTTCTTGGCAGGGGTTGATCTTTTCCATACCGGGCAAGCATACTCTGCAATGAGTAGCAAGGGGCAAGTGCCGTCGATCTTGGGTAGTGGGCGACCACCAATCTTGTGCCGTTGAAATTGTTCAAGAGGTATTGCGTGAACATGCTTTACTCTCCGTCTTCTCAATGTGGGGTCGTTAAGAGAAAAGTGCGGTGCCAAGGTAACTCCTAGGTAGACAGGGTTCCTCACGTGCCCCGAGGTTTTGTTCCAGACCAGGTAACTTTAAGCTGACGTTTGGCTTCACGGTTGCGTTAATGGAAAGCACAAACCTGTGTTGTGGATGGGATGGACGTAGGTAGTTTTCCTGATAATAAGGAGTGAGTTCCAAAGCTTTGGAGAGTCCTCTCTTCAAAAAAGGTGAAGTCACATCCTTGCGCTATTCAGATCGTCGCATAAATTAAACGGACAGGTTCCTGCACTCCTAGGTTGGTCGTTGGTATAGATTGTTGTGAAACCAGGAGGAAGTGCAAACTTCCCGTGGGTAGACCATCTTCTCATCGGCTGTTCTTTGCTCCTAGATTGAAACAAAAACATCCTGGTTTGCCATCAATACCGGCAGAATATTAAAACACGCGACAAAAATGTCACTACCGTAGCGTTAAAGTTAAAGCTAAGTGTATCATTTGATATACAGGAAATAATTGGATATGTTAAATTGGTGTGCATTAGAGTGCCGTATAACAGTAATATATCGAATAGCACTCATTGATTTATAGAAGTAATTAACATTATAAAGGATGCTATTTTGTATTATTCCAAGTCCTCTTAATGTGAATAGAAATTCACCTCTCTCGATTACTATTCCCTTTTGGGTTAGTCTAGTTATGGTTAAATGATTTATTTTATATCGCGTTGAGATGGACGTTCTTTTATATAACCAAAAGAAGGTAAATTACAGTTAACACTAATTATCCTGAAATGTATCGTTATGTACAGAAATGCAAAATTTCTATTAGTGTCCAAAAATATCAAAATGAACAGGATCCAAACACAGTAAATTGTTTCTATAAATTTCAATTCATGTTTTGCTCATTAAAAATTAGAACCAATGCTCAACATTTGACATTGAAGGGGGAAATGTCTTCGTTATGAGAAACAAAGCGAGTGAGGGAATTGGTAACGATTGCATGTACACCTTTCAAGATTTCTTACCAACTGGTCTTTTGTCTCCTAAAAGAAATACGTTTTTTACTTCCTTGGGTGCCATGCTATAGTGTTCAAACATTCAGGTGCAATTTCCAACCTTGATGGGTGTTATGGGGTCACATTTTAGAAGCGCAGACGAAATAGATAGCCGATGAGTGCCCGACAGTAATGATTTATCTCTTGGTTTGAGTTCAAATGTTCTACCTGGTTGACTTCTAGCATACGTCAAGCGGCAATACAATTTAACCAACCAGCTGTTTTATTTTTTCTTTTTTACGGAGAGTTCCAGTCATTTGAAAATGCCATTTACTTGACCACTGAGTCCAAAAAGCGCATATTAAGCTTCACTTCACTTAACAACAGTATATCTCTCGTGCATCCACATTTGGCTTGCACAGTTATTTAACTGTTCACAATTTTGGTATTTTGAGGGGCTCTTTGAACATGAAAGTTTACCACAGTATGTTACAGTGTGCAAAACGTTAACTCGTTTACCTATCAAATTGCCATGGTTCAACTTTACTACGTGGCTATTCAATTGCAAATTTTCCCCAAAGTCAAAACGTGATGTTTTTACGTTTGAAACCAGTTGAAAGCATGAGAGCGTTACTATACAAGATACTTCTACCAGAGAAACTAGAAATATTTGCATGGCTGAAAAAAACACCTTTTCATAGTCAATGAATGAAAGGCTCTCCTTATAGTCGTTGAAGTCGTGGACACGCCGCCTTTGTATCAGTTGATACGCATGAACCTTTATCCAAATTTACACTGAATAAGCGACGCGTACAAGGAATCTTATACAGTTAAGCGGACACTGTTTAGCCTAAGATATATCGAGGTTGTGAAAACCCATAATCGTCTAACTTGTACCCCTATTCAAACGCCTGCATGTCTATTGAAAACCTTGTCACAGGGGAGTGATTTTGAATAGACAGGCGTTCGTGTAGGACGTTTATGGGTTTTCGCAACCTCGCTGTTTTCTATATGACGGCCGGTGTGAAAGTAATCATAGTCCGGCAGGTATCATAGTCCGGGCTCCATAGACGACAACGGAATAAAGCGCGAAACTTATGTTGCGTGAAAGAGTCAACTGAATCGATTGCCCTATTGTTCACCATTGTTCCCGGACTGTGAGTCCGGAGGACTCTATCTCCTGCCACACCGGTGTGAAAGCAACTATAGTCCGGCGGGAACCATAGTCCGGGCTCCATAGACGACAACGGAATAAAGCGCGAAACTTATGTTGCGTGAAAGAGTCAACTGAATTGAGTGCCCTATTCTTCACCATTGTAGCCGGACTGTGATTACGCCGGACTATAATTACTTCTACACAGGCATTTGTAGTGTGACGCAAAAAGTTCAGATGCAAACCTTATGATTGTTACAATGTTGAACTTTAAGATATTTAAATTTCGGATCAACAACAGAGTGTTGTTGATGTTCCCATTGCGTAATGCTTTATCATTGGCTGAATTATCATTTCAACGCTAGTATTGGCATTTGCAAGGCTTTAACAACAACAACAAACAAGAAACAAACAAAACAAATCACTAAGAAACTTAATAACAAACGGCTTCAGTTAATGAAAAACCATCTTTTGTGTTATTTTTACTCTAAAAGAAATCTGGACCATACAACTTTTTCTGGGGATAGGAATGCCATCAAGTTTCGTAATAGGGATTTATTGCAACCGGAAATGTTAAATATAAAAAAAATCACCATGAAGTTAATCCTAAAAGAACAAAATGTTGAAATCGTACAGTCGATCATCTTGACGTTCTTAGTTTTCAATTTTGAATGTGTAAAAGTTTTTGAAGTATTGGTCCGATGTTTACCTTTAAAACTAAACATTTAAAACTACTAGTATTTGAAAACTGCTTCACACCGGCACCAAAATGCAATTTCGAAATTCCTGACAAATGCGTGACATGTGACAGCCTGGTGCCTGTTGACTTGGAGTTATCTTTCACTTACGAGGTATTGTAACAAGAAAATTGCCGTCCAGCTGCACCTTGTTTAAGGTGACTTCTACTTGCTTTAAGGGGTAAAAGGGTTTTGATTGGAATGAGTGAGATTTTCGATTTTTTTCTCCGTAATTTAAATTGCCTGAATAAAATTGCAAATGAAATTGTGCAGTTGTTAGAAAATTGGGGGGTTTAAAGGGAAAGTTTGGGATTTGGAGGTAACATGATGCATAAAGTAATAAGAGAATTGCATTACAGAGAAAAACAATGGGAACACAAACACGAGAGGAAGAGCGAACGAAATATAGATATAGATGGATTGAGAGACAGACAGAGAGAGAGAGAAGGTGAGAGAGAGAGAGAAAGAGGGAGAGATGAAGCAGACATGTCAGGATAGTTAGTGTTTACTGTAATTTACCTTATTTTTGTTATATAAAAGGACTCCATCTCAACGCTAATAAAATAAATCATTTAACCATATACGATACTAACCCAAAATGAGAATAGTATATACGAGAGAGGTTAATTTCTATTCAGAGATATTTGAATTATACATAATAGCAATCATATATAATGTTAATAAATAACTTCATAAAATCAATGAGTGCTATTCGGTATATTACTGCATAATATTAAAACACGCGATAAAAATGTCACTAGCCGTACGTTAAAGTTCAATTTAAGTGTATCATTTGATATACATGAAATAATTTGATATGTTTAAATTGGTGCATTAGAGTACCGTATATAACGTATAGAATATTTGACGATGTGTTCATTAGCGGTTTTCATCCCAAATGGATTGAGTTCTGACTTCTAATTGGTATTCATCCGTGGTACGTATTCACGGGCTTTACCCTTAGGCAGGCAAAGATTCAGATTTTCGCTTATGGTTAGCGTTTTATGTTTTAGGGCAAACGGCAAAATATTTTTATTCGTATAGTTGTTGGACAATGTCATTTTGCTACAATTGTACTTAACGGCTATTTTCAGCAGTAATTAACAAATGAATTAGGTTTGAAAAGAAGCAAAAAAAAATCCAACGTTTCGTTCAAATTTAATACTAACAGGAATTGATTATTGCTCTGTGAGGTATTGCTCTGTGAGGGACAAATAAAGGCGAATATTACATACGTGCTTTAAACAGCTCCTCACAAGGAAATGCCCGTAGCTGTATTTTATAATTTATTCTAATATATCCTGTTCTCGTAATGAATTATGATCAATTGGTAAGGGGGTGAGACTGTGTGTCAAAAAGATAAGGGAAACAAAGAATGTACAAAGGCACCTTAATGTCGGAGCCGTGTTTTGCAAGAGCGTAACAAGAAACAACGTGTTCAACGACGGGATTTCCGTAACACCTGTTGGTATTCAGTACAAATTTCTGCAGGCTCGTTGTCCACGTCAAAATTCTCTAGACCGGTGTGTTATACATTGCGTGATGCCCAGACGCGTACGAGTTTTGATATCTAGAGTGTTAGATTGTCAGTTTACAGTCGTGAGGTGAGAATGGACTAAATAGAGTGTGTCTCCGGAGACGAGACTAACGATCAGTGTAATGGTTGTAAAACATGAAGGTCGTATCGATATACATTTTAAGTAACTGAATCATTTTTGCGCTTGGACACACACAGCTGTTATTTCTTGACTATGATTTTGGTGTATCTCTGGGGGAAAATTGAAAAATAAAAGAACAAAAATTAACACATAACCCTCTAAAGAATTAAACACCCAATTCGTTCTGTGCGATGAATTTCTATGGCTGTGTCTACATGTTGACTGTAATCGTATCTGGTTTTTCATGTCATCCTTTGCTGCTTCGCATTTTCTGATATATCTTTAGATGCAAGTTAGGGCCCGTGAAGGGGATAAGTAGCTTCTAAATTACAGATGAATATAATATCTAACTGATACGCTATTATCACATGGTATCATGTTTTACAAATACCTTTTCTTCCTATTCTCCAATCTTCTCATGCAGCATTTAGCCATCCAGCATTTTGTCGATCTAAAAACCAAAGTGTAGTATTCTCTTCTGATATAAATGGATACATCGTTACTTCTATAATAGTCTAAGATATGCTATTGGTAAACCAGAGCCCTCGTTTTTAAAGAGACACTGGCACATTTTAAAAATAGTGCACCTTAAATATTTTATCAAATTCGATATTTTTGCATGGTTGTAAAGCTTGTATATACATTAGGCCCTCCACCTGAAATGATTACGACCAAATGTTGATTAAAGTTACGGGAAACTTAACGTTAGTCTACAAATTACCTGGGTATCTTTAGCCTCTTATTAATGTCCCTGTTTTGGGGTATGTTTTTATGTGTAAAATACACCTATTCTTCCAATTGCCTAGAATATCATTTGCGAGCAAATTGAAGAAATTTCATATTTTGTGAAAATGTACTATAGAATTTAGTGAAAAAAGTACTCAAGTCCATTGGCCTTCATCGTCATTTAAAAACAAACATCTAGGACAACCGTTGATGTGTGTCTAGGTAGGCAAAATAATATCTCATTATTTTTAATAGATTTATTTCATAAACTGTCCAGTTGTTCAAATGCTATAAACCCGTTATTTGATTTATTCTGTCGGTCGCAGTTGTTGAATTTGGCACACACACTCTCTGCGACTGGCGTGAAACTTATTATGGACCGTCTATGGAGTGCTGGAAGTTTTCTTATATGTAATCAATTTTTGATCTGATCTCAAGATATTTTCTTGAGATACAGCAGCAGGATATAATTTTTGATGATATTATGTAAAAAGAAATAATTTCAGTGAGTAATTTTGCTGCAAAGCGCGATTTTGTTGACTTCATCATTCACTCCAAAGGTAATCTTTCACTCCAGGGAGTAATTTGGAAGAGCCGTAATTGACCAATCAGGTGGCAGAATTCCAATTTGTGACATCACAGCGACCGACAGAATACTGAAAGAGAAACAGGCTGATTTTCAAGAAAATATCAAATCCATTAAATTTGACTGAGATCTATGAAGAACAAAAATACATTTCTACAAACCAAAATACTGTATCATAGTAAACAGATGCCATATTAACGCTCCGTGTTTTATAAAAAAAATACACTTGGAACATGAAGTTTAGCATATGTACCTTCCAGACGAGAAATGCCTATTGGAGCCAAAACAGGGACTTAATCCGAGAAATGATTGATTAATTCCTATTGCATTCAATAACACCGTTCAGCTTAAATCATCTGCTGATTTGTCAAGTGGCAAACAGCAACGCTATTTAATCTTTATACCTCTTTTTCCTTTGTTTTATGTCCAGGTGTTTTTATAAGTACGTGCTTTGTGGTGAAAACAGCATATGATTTGGACTTATTTTGAACTTGAAAGATTACGTAAATCGGCGGTGAATAAATTTCGAAGGTTTAATTGTTAACTGTCATGTGTGAAATCTTTCTGGCAAGATGTTGTCTGCGTATGCACGAATTAATGCACAGCAAATGTATAGTGACATTACAATAATGAATAAACTACATTTGGATTAAAAAGTGTAACAACACTCACATGCATCCCAAAGTTGATGATTGATCAGGTAATACGCTTGATTTCTCATTTGAAAATGTTCTGATCGATTAGTTTTACAGGTGCCGTATTAGATACAAATGTTCGGTTAACCCAGAAACGCTGTAGTAAAATGTTTCTGCATAATCGCTCAGTATCTTTAAAGTCTTTATTTTTAGTATTTATGTATATGTGAGAAGGAAACAGAGAAATGGATTACAGAGAGACGGGGAGAGAGAGAGGTAGAGAGGTAGAGAGAAAGAGGTAGAGAGAAAGAGATAGAGAGAGAGAGAGGGAGAGAGGGAGATAGTGATAAAGAAAACCGAGAATGATAGTAAAAGCAACATAGAGCAAATGAAGAAAGGGAAAGAGGGAAAGGTGCGGGTTTGTTTGTAACGTGTTGTGGGTACAGAAATTCAACATTCTGATTGGCCAAAACCGCAACACGTGGAATTTCAGGAATGCGTTGCGACTTTTTCACAACGCGTTCCGGCAATACGTCATGACCCTTTTGGCTTGCGGGGCCGTGGATCGATTCCCCACCGAACCTTTAACCACTCTTGCTTTTCTCCCTTCATTCCTTCCCTTTTCCACTGGACTTAGGCTAATAACAGGGATAGGGTTAAGGTTTAACGCCCGTGGGCGAATGGATACGGCACCATGTCCTACAACAGAAGTTCCGGGCGGGATTACTTTACTCAATTTCCCAATATTTCGACGGCGAACCTGGTGAAATACCAAATTTCTTAGTGCACCCTCGTCCAGCCAAAAACAGCGGCGGGAGGAGCAGCAGCAGCAGAACAACAACAGAACAGCATTATCTAAAAAACCCACAACATTGGAACTTAAGAGACACTGACACATTTGAAAAAATAGTGCGCCCTCACGATTTTTTCAAAATTGATTATTTTTGCATGGTTGTAAAGCTTTTATATACATTAGCCCTTACCTGGAAATGATAATCAAGAAAAATCAGCGCCTTATGGGTTTAAAACAGAACAATTTTATAGTTAATGTCGCTGGCGACCTTTATTCAGCAGAGACGGAAATGGGTTGAACAAAAAGAAAGCACACACCGGTCTGTGACCTTTGTGGTTTTATATTAATGAGTATAAATCTATGATAATTCATTTGTAATAAACATATTGTGATTTAAAGTATTCAAAAACTGTAAGTTGGCCTACAACTTACCTTGATGGCGAGCCTCTGAATAAGGCCCCTTTCTGTTTTTGTGTATGTTATTTGATGTAGTAAAATATATATATATATTCTTCCAATCAAATGGCCCTCTAACTATTTCATTTGCAAGCCAAATTGAAGAAATTTCAGATTTTGTGAAATGTGCCAGTGCCGCTTTAATTAACAAAAATTAAGATAGGTAGTGAAATAATACAAACCAGAGAGAGAAATCGTCTCATTTCTTCTAAACTCTGTGGATAGCGGAGCGGAGAACGGGCTCAGCCGTAACAATTTTTAAAACGATTTTAACTCGACTGTACTGCATTGGACTAAATAAAGCGAATTTAAACACTGTTTTAAATCCATATTTTCTGTTGTATTCTTATATGAACATAACGCATTTCAAATCTATTTTAAAACGATTGTGTCATATACTCATACCCCAGCCACTCTTCAGGCGAATATGCCAACATCTTTAAGATTCATGTCCGGTTTCATTGAATAGTATATCAAATCTGTTAACTACATGTACAATCAGTTGGCGTATATTTCATGTGCAAAAAATGATATTGGAATGTCCCGGGGCAGTCGTATGATAAGTGTGAGCTGAATAGGTTCAGAAACATTTACAATGCCACCCTTTTTTAGACATTTTACGATAAACTAGCGTTTGGATCACGTTTCCCCCTAAATCAAACTTGACAGTAGGTTTAATGGGCGTTTATGAAACCTTATATTTGGATGGATTGGCGGATGAGGCCCAGTATAATACCTAACTTATCTGGAGTCCTTAACATAGTTATGTTAAGGGACGACAGACGACGCACAAGCGACAATGCATATGTGTGAGTTGTGTGTGCGCTTGTGTTGTGGTTTGTTAGTGTCCATTAAAGCCCTAAATGCCAGTTTTTTGGCACTTTCAATAATCACGGAGCGGACCCCTGCATTGTGTTTAGAAGGAAATTGCTCCAGATCTAACAAGACAAATAACGCTACCTCCCTTTTTACGGTGATTGTCAGGTTGGTTGTCATCTTCCTCTAGGGGCGTAAAGGGCTAGAAGGCACATTGGCAATTTGAATAATCACGGAGCGGACCCCTGCATTGTGTTTAGAAGGAAATTGCTCCAGATCTAACAAGACAAATAACGCTACCTCCCTTTTTTGCGGTTGATTGTCATTTTGGTTGTCATTTTCCTCTAGGGGTATATAACACATCGGCAATTCATTATTGAAATACACAATACCCTATACAATAAGTAATGTTATAAAAAACATGGTATATAGCTGCCAAGTGTAGATGATTTTAGGTCAATCATATTCTGAGATCAGGATGGCGGCGCCCATAGACCACCAACAACCATGTAATTGTTATTTTTTTCGCATAATCAATAGACCAGAATGACTATGGTTCTATTGAAAATCTTCTCCGTTGTTAAACTATTAGACCGCAATTCAATAGCCAGCCATGTTGGTGGACAAGGGTAGACGGCATTCCAGTACTCAATTTACATTCACCGTCAATGATCCCTGATGCATCCCCGATGATGACAGCGAATGTATTGTAGTCCTGAACGTCATATTGAATACGGTATATTCGCTTGGTGTTCTTGTCTGGGTATGTAAATGGCTGACGCTCTGATTGATCTGTTGGCATAATTCACCTATGACCTCTCAATACCTGGCTTTGGCTCTGACTCGAGCGCTGCTAACTACCAATGCAAGATGCTAATGACAATATTTTCTGTATCTTTTTCAAAATAAGGTTCTGACGGTTATTAACCATCTAAGAGCTTAACATATCGCCATCCCGCCTGTCCAATCAGCAATACACACATTTATACGTAATATTATCAGTCTTCATGGAGTGATAGGTTGAGAATAACGAAGTCCCAGTATATACCGGGGAATGTAGGTCACGTAATGGAGGTTTACAGCCACCTTGAACAAAAAAGAAGGATAAAGGACTGGCCTGTATGTGAAGTAAGTCTTGTACACGATACAGAATTTGAATTGCCTTGATCTTGTAAGTGTAATTTTTGTCACAACCAGTGCAAGTATGAATATTTTTTACCTTTCCCCAGAGATGTTAGTATGTTTAGGAAGGAAGCTGAGTCGAGCCTGTGTTTCCTGAATGAATCGGCGCTTTAGCACGTGCCAATAAAGAATAAATAAACATTTAGCCTCCAGTGGGACCAGTTATGTTTGTAATATTAAACAAAGAATCAGAGAGGTTGTGATTTTTCTATTCATATAAATCTAATTAAATTGAATAATATTGGGGAAGGGGATTTCAGGCACGATGTTTGTGGTATACGTGATGAAATTTTCTAAAATATCTTAAGACTCTACGTTGATGCATAACGATTAAATGTCAGTATAGTCGGATGCCGAAATATACTTTCAATTTTTCTTAATCCTAAAGAGGTCAAGAATGTCGAGGCAATCAGCTGTTGATTCCGGATAATGCGATAATGACATATGCATTTTACACAAATTGTCTAATACGACTCAAGCGCAATACATCACCAGTTGACCTAGCCTTAATTGTATTCGATATGTTTTGTTTATGACAAACGACATTATGTGCATTAGAATAGAGAGGCCCTTAATAAAATAATTGAACATGTAATAAATTGGTCGACTTATAATATTTTTGACATTTAATTCTTTTATCGGGATTATAACACCGGTGCTGCATTTCCAAGCGATTTGGGGACGCCTGTAGATAACAAGATAGAATACGGATGGCATTAACTGTACTAATCACTCTACAACGCGGTTAAATAGAAACCAAATAACCCTGGACTATTCTATTCCATCACGAGTAGCTTCCTTTTATTGGTTGTCCTAATTGGTTAATTACAAAGCTGACATTCACAGTTAAATCATGCACGTGTTTGTCTGATAAAAACCTCTAATGCCAAATATTTACACCGTGATTTTTTAATACTAATTATCGATTTTTTCTTCGAAAAGTAAATAAATCACACAGATGGCAGACATTTTTGTGATAAGTGTCTACCTCTGATACAGGTATATAATATATATTCCTTGTTTGATTTTAAACATTTGATATTGCTTTGAGTTTCTCTTCCTTTGTATTTATACAGCGGTTTTGTTGGCTTCAAAGCCTAACCACCGTGTTAAAAAATAAAACCCGACTCAACCACATGAACCATCTGTCACCCCAGCCACACCCGCGTCGTTTTTCACAGCTGATCCAGAAAGATTTGTCACCACATTCAGACAAAATAAATGGAACTGAAAACTTCACTTAATGTGTCAATCCCATGAAATGGGTCTACAAAATGGGATTAGCCGGCGAAAATCGTTCTTATCTACCTCATTTCTCAACCTCATTTCGTCACACCAAATTCCTTCATTTTTTAGCATAGAATGTCGAAAATATAGGCAAATCATGAAAACATCACTGCGTCACAGTTGAGTAAACAGGTCGGGTCAATTTTGTGTTTTTTATGCACAATTTTTTTATTCACTATGTAATGTATCTCCTCCCCTTGTCTATATTCAAAATTCTGTTGCGAGTGGTTTCCTCTCCCTGACTTAAACCATTGCTCACAGTCAAAACAAGCCTAACTAACCTACTACCCATGCAATGATATATTCATCTCAGCTTAAACTACCCATACATTGAGAGTCTGAAAGAGTTGAAAGCTATCAATTGACACGATAAGATTAATTAGCGCTAGCTTTTCGGTCCACCACCATCATCATGAGGGTGTTGTCTTTGCTACGCGTACATGTGTGTGTCTTGGTGTCTTATTTACCCATTCAGTGGACATGATATCATCATGATAGATACAAAGTAAACCGTGTTTCGATCTCTTGTGAGACGGATGGAAGTTTTGAAAATTTGGCTACGATATGTATCATCCACACCAAGATATCCAGTCAACTGCACCAGAATCCACCGACTTGTGGATATATTACGAGAGACGAATGTCTTTATACTTGAGTTACACGGGACGATTTTTTTTTTGTCGGATGAAATATATGGAAATATGGAAATATATTCATGATAGTTTATACGGATTTGATTTTGTGGACTATTCCCCAAGAGTATGCTAAGGATTATAACATTGGTACAACAACAGCTTGCAGGTCAATATTTGCAATCTAGAAGGTGCGTGATCTTCTAATTGTCTCATTTAGGCCAAATTTGTCCGGGGAGGGTTACTCAACCATTATGACAATACGGGGACGTGCCGCAAATATGGGTCTCATTTTCAGCCATCTGGTATATGAATAACCCTTTTATGCTAATTTTGGTATAGTAATAGGTCCCTTTTACAACATTTTCCTAAAATTGTGTTGAAAACTAGTCAAATTTCCTTAATTTGAAGTCAAATTTTAAAAAATGTTGGCAAATCGTTCCATTTCCATCAATCTGAAGCCTATGGTCGAAATTTTGAGGAAAATGGCAATGTGTGTTAAATTTGGCCTAAATTGTACATGTATAGCTAAAGCTTTTTCGGCAAAAAATAGCTCCAGATATGGTCTCGGAGGCACGAGTGGTATACTGAGGGAGTGGATCCAGAGGGGGCAAATTCCAAGTCGTCCCGCCAGAGGGGGCAAAATTCGTAAATCGTCCCGGTGATTTGTCCCAATAAAGTCTGAAATTGACAAAATGCGCGGGTTTACTTTAATTTTGCCCAAATTTGGGCTGAAATTGGTTTAAATTCCGCGAAAAAGAGGGATAAAATGCACATTTTGGCCCATATCGTCCCCGCTTTTTTAGCCCGAGGGCAACTTGCCCCCCGGTCGGTACGCCACTGGAGGGACGTCCCTACCCAAATTAAATTTGAGAACCCCAGGAGAAATTTCTCAGCTTCACACTCGTATAGCTTTTAAAATCGCATTTTATCTCATTGCCTTTTGATGTTTTGAGGGAATAGGTCAAAAGGCAAATAACGAGAAAATAAATCCAGGTAGTACATGGCCTGTTTTGACTAAAAAATAATATCACGCTTATGTTTTCGGGCAAAGAAGATGAGATAACCGTTTTTCTTGGCCATATCTATTACAAGATGAAATGTTCAATATAGTGGCTCTGTACGTGTTCTCGTCAGCAAGTCAAAATGTTAATTCACTTCAGGCCACCCTATTTTGTGCCCCCTCTGCATCCCCCTAAAACTTGTGAAGAAGCCTATAAGCACACGTGTAAAATATAGATGCCTGTGGTCTACCCAGCCAAACTGTAGAAGTCCCCTCCCTTTTTTTCTGTATGACATCACACTAAGGCTAATCATAATCATATGGATATTACAAAATATCGAAAAAAGAATCAATATTAATCACTCGATTGACAACAATCCAAGGCAATGTAAAACTGCATTATACTCTAAACGATACCTTTAACATGAGACCTAAACAATAACCAAACTTAACATGATACCTTTAAAGTGAAAACAATATTATTTAAACCGCATTTTTAAAATTAAGCCCACCATTTACCCCCCCCACCCTCTGAAAGAAATGAAATCAATCTAGGCTTAAAAATTGTAATCATTATACAGTAGAAAATGTTAACGATTAAAATAAGCTAGAATTAAAAAAACGTAAATAAAATACTATAACATATTTGAAGGCCCAAAACAAATAACCAAAAGGTCATTTTTAAAAATCCCTAATAAAAGCCTGAAATACATGTAAGTTGAGGAATTTATGAAATACAAGAAATACAAGATCACCATATTAACGAAAAAAATAGGTGGAAATTTTAAAAATCAAGCATGTTAACACTGGATTGTATATAGTTTAAAAAATGACACGTGTCCAAAAATAATATACATTTTATTTTGGGTAAATAAACGTAACTTTAAAGATAACACAACTAAAACTTCAGAACAACAAAAATAGCAACTGTATCCATGTCGTTATTTTCACATGATTTCTGTTTATTTGTAGGCCTATATTCAATTCGTTCATCCGTTAATTCCACAACATGATCAATCTATTTACTAAATCGTGAGATCATTTTCTAACGAATCTCTGTAAACATGTTAATGTGTGGATTAAATTCCTCGTAGTTTCGTAGATACGAATCCACACTTTTCTGTAGATTCGTAGATACGAATCTACACTTAGACATAGTAACAGAAGAATTCGAGAAATTCGACCTCGGTTTAGTAATAGCGTGAACGTCACTGCAATGGTTTAATGTGTAATAAACTATGCAAAGGCTTTCCTTTGTTATATTTTATTTTTTACCTGAAGAGGATTCATCATACATTGTGATAAATATTAGTCCACTCAAAAAATATAGTCAAAATATATGTTCCATCCAACAAAGGGGTCCAAATCGACGAGCAGAATGCATGCGAGTGAAATAAAACATGAATGGTTAATCTTTCTGAACACTTATAAAGCTTTTGAAGTTTGATTGAAAGTTAGAATTGATTTAAACGTCTGTGCAATACTCTCTTATTCATTTACTGTGTAATGAAGAAAAAAGAAAGAAAAAATCAATAACAAAAGAAAAAAAAAACAGAATTGATTATTCTTACGTGTAACGTTGTTAATGAAATGTTGATAGGCGGATATGATAAATGTAGAAATCAGCATCTGCCAAGGTCGATTATATCTGATGAAGGCTATTTAGAAGGACAGTTCGAATATAAAAAAAAAAGATTATAATACCGCTTGATAAATTCTCCTCTGCAGAACGGAGACCCAGATATTTTTTTCAAAACCTTTTCGTCATTTAACTGTTATATGGCAATCTCAGGAACCTCTGTAAAAGTCTGCCCAACTGCATGTCTGTCTATCATTTACAACAATATTTGGTTGGAGGCGCAGGTTGAACCTTCTATAGGAGTCACATTCTATGTACCAAATAACCCATGGCGCATACACGTAGTCAGTCAAAATTGTATTGAGGGTTTCACAAACTGTCATAACTCCTACGCCTGTTCGAGACATGAAGCTAGTAGTATCATTGTTAAACAGAATCCCGGATGGCGCTTTATTCAATGATTTCCTTGGTGATACGACGGTTTCATTCATCATCTTCATGTGATTTCCTAGGTGAGATGGAAAGATGGACAGATGGAATCTTTACGAAACATTAAGCCTCCGGACAAATATTCTAATTTAATGATCAATTAATCACTCGATCGATTGAATGGTCGATAGATTGATCGATTGATTCTGTTGATTGATTGCCTGAATGACGTTTGTACTAGCTTGGAGGTTTTACCTAAATAAGGCCAGTTTTTTCTTCAAATTATTATGGACTTCTTGAGGTCGATTACTTTTCACGAGGGTGTTTCACTTATTCCAGGAGGATGGAGCGCATTCGTCCTAGTGAACATTTGTCAATACGGATGAGGAATCAAATGTTCACGTGCAGAATCATTATTTTGGGCAAACTAGGGAGGGAGGCAAGGGTTCGAAGAAGGATAATTGTGTAATTGGGAAAATGACAGAGTATAAAAACAATACCATCTTAGATGATTAGCAATTGCCTCACTTCTTTTCGTATACTCCCTGTAATATTTGAAAAGAGGAGCAACTGAAGATTACAAAAAAATTATTTCCTCTATGAAGAACCCTTTCAGTGTAAACGTATTTGTCTCTTCTTATGTTACTTTGATATTAAAAAAGGGTTTGGCCAAATTCTAAAATTTTGCATATAGAGCGTATTTTAGTGCAAAAAACGGTAAAACATCTTGGCAACGAAAAATAGCGACGGGTGGCGCTATTTGCAGCTGTATTCAACACGGTTACTCCCAGCAATTATCATTTCTAAAGATGACGTCTATGAACCCGACGAAACCTTTACAGAGTATTACATTATTATCCACACAATGTCATATCTGCGACAGAATACAGCGAAAGTTAAGGTTATTTGGATTTGTCGGGCCCTTTAAGAAATGTTGAAAGAAGTAAGTAACGATAATTTAATGTACTACTAGTTGTCTAGTTCCCTGGATGTTGGAGGATAGCATCACTTAAGTTAACAATATCCGTTGTTATGTACAGAATATGAAACTATCTTTGTCGTTGGCGTTGATTAGCATTTGATTGAGTTTCAGAGGTCATGTTAATTAGCATACACTGGTCATCATATCTGTAAAGTGAGCGGTTATGCTCCATATCGAAACTCCTACATTCGCAGTGGAATACTTTTGGAGTCGTTAAAAGGTATCCCACATAAGCTAAAAGGCTTGGCATGTCAAGTTGAAACAGATCAAATAACACGCTTTGGGTCGGTAAATCATTGATTTCTTAATTGTATTGAGGTCAACTAAACAATGTATTCTCTTTTGAAATGCTGACGGATAAATCGCAAAAGAACATTCTCTAGTTCATTACATCACGGCTAGACCTATTGGGCTGTTCCAGAAATTATGCACATACCTCTAGATGACAATTTCAAAATTCGAAATGACTACGGGAATTCCCAAGCTGTTTTTGACAAATCAGTGTGGGAATTCCCATGACAGTTTTTCACCATGTCATCTTTGTGTGTTTGTGACCAAAGAGAACGAAAGAAAATAAAAGCCTATACTAAGTGATAATATTCTTTGGTAAATGGGATTTTTTTCAGTGGGTGAGGAAAACCCGTGGGAATTCCCAGAGTCATCTTTGGTTAGCTACTCAATTACCCAATTATCTATTCAGTGCACGTGTTTTTACGATTTTCATTGTGGGAATTCCCATGCACTTATGGATCTCATGATGGGAATTCCTATGCACTTTTGGATTTCACTATAGGAATTGTCATGCATTTTTGGAGTATGGGAATGTCATTTTTTGGGTGGATAATTTCTGGAAAAGCCCATTCAAAATATGTGGTCAGTTTACAACTGTTGGCAGCAAAAAATGCGTTCTATTTTCGTGTTATTGTCGTTTCAACTGTGCATTGAATGCTTCTTTTCGAGTATAGGCATGCCGCTCTCGTATCACGTTCAAACTATAGCCAAATTCAACACTTGACAAATAAGGCAACGCCGAATCTAGTAGGCCTATTAGCAAAATCATGAAAAGTTAAATATATTATTGGACATTAATGGTGGCTAAACCAGCCAATAACCCCAGTTTTTGAAATCAATCTCGTATAAATTTGCAAGTTTCAAAATTTGGCGGAATATTAAAAGTTTGATAATGCCGTATGTACTTTTATTTTATACCCACACAATCAATTAAAGTTCTATACGTTGATGTGAATTTAACCACTTACCACTTTAAAATGAGTAGGTAGCGTTTCCAACCGCATTATAAGCTTCTCAGTAAACCTCTCTCAGTTTGCAACTTGCAAATTGTATTTACAAGTGTATTTATGCACTGTAAATATTATGTAATATGTTCTAAGAACAATTAATTTTTTAGGTACGAACGAGTAAAACTTTATATCAAAAGATTGCATTGGGATTGGTTAATTTGTGTCCAACAGTGGCTTAAATGATACTCTAGTCGCACTCTATCCATACATTAGAACTGTTCACAGTAGAACCAAACAACGGGGTTATTTTGCATTTAGGGTGTTTGGTGATCCTAATACCAGTATTTTCCGATGGTTCTACAGATATCCTCCAATGAAGCTTTTTTGCAAAATTTGATATGGTTCTGATAGTGTCATTACCCCCAGACCGAGAAATGAAATAGCAGCGAAAAACAGATATGCGGCACATGTCAGCCATCAAATAGGATCATAATTTATTATAAAAATACATCTCTGAAATATATAATATCTTGAACAAATAGAAGCTTAGCACAAAATTTGGCGCCTAAATCTGTTTAAAGTTAAAGTACACATTGTTGAGACCCGGTGAGCAATACCTAGATCTACTCCCTCAGTGACACTGACCTGGGGGCAAAATTTAATACAAAGATGAAATAAATAATTAATGGCCTTGGGTGACACTAACCCCTAAGTTACTACCTAAGTGACCCTACCTAGGATGAAAATCATTTAATAGTTAAGCATGTAACTTGAATCTGGGTGACACTAACCCCAATTTATGTTCCTAAGTGACCTACTTGGGAATTAAGTTAGACTATTTGAACTTAGTTGCAAAGTACATATAGTAGTTAGCTGAAGCCTCTATTTTAGCACCATCAAAGTATTTTGAATCTTAAGCAAGCAACTCTAACTCGGAGAAATTCGAGTTATCCTCCGGCGAAGTGCTGTGGGAGCAATTGCATGCTAGTAGTGAATTAAATTCAGTAGACATTAAAATTCACCACTTTGGAAAATATAATTGTGGCCAGAAAAACAGTGTAGGGAGAATTTTCCATGTAATTCCCCAGCGATTTATGCCAGTGGAATGAATTATAGATAGTTAGCATGATTAAAATTCAGAATTTAATTTGAAAACAAAACTAAAGCTCCAAAAAATAACCTTTCCACATGGCAAAGCTGCCAAATACAAAAATTGGAACCAGAACAATGGAAAATTTGCAAGCATGTCACCTAAAGTGACGACTCAAAAACTAATACATGGGAAGTGGCGGGTGGGAAAAAATTTCTTACGATCCTATTTGATCCGAATCTGACAGTGAAGTGAACTGAATGCGACCCTTCAGTTAGCAGTGCCAAAAGGAAGCCGAAATCTCATTGGTGGAAAGGCCGAAACAAGGGGAGCTGTGAATGGACCATGAGCACTGTCACTAAGGAAAACAACAACAAGCAACCACGTGAACGGGTCGTACCATTTCTACTCTTGTCTTGTCTTTATCTTGTTTAGTCGGCAAAACATCCTGTGGACGCATCACGCCAACTTGACCGGGATGGTGCAACAAAATTAGTTGAAGCCCTTAATGTAATTAGGCTCCATAGATTTGGTTTGCCTCAAATACCCAATTAAGGATGACTTGAAAATGTCCATGCTGGTGCTATTGATGACTGAAGCTGGTAATTTATTCCATTCCTTAACAGTGGTTGGAAAGAAGGAATCCTTCCATGCTTTAACCCTCCAAGTGAAGACTTGATACTTCTGGCTATGGCCCTAGTGACTCTGGTAGACTTGGTAACATAGTCGTCCAGTTTAATATCAACCAGACCATTCACCATTTGAAGCACATTTGTGAGCCTGGCCATCTTTCTTCTATAGGTAATGGTAACCAATTTTACTCGGATCTTGAGCGGGTGACGGTCCCGGGTCCCTGCGTGTACGTCACTCTTGGGCAAAAGCGGGCCTCTTGTCGCTGGAACACGCTCAAGGTAATAGATCTGTCTTTTGGATGTTAGGGTCCCACGATGAGCGCATACTCCAAGTGGTCTAACAATGGCGTGATATGCAGTACACTTAACCTCTTCATTACAATCGCCCAGGTGTCTTTGATAATCCCATACCTCTTTGCGCCTTTCCTTCACATAATGACTTATATGAAGCCCCAGCTATATGTGCTTGTTACCGACACCACGATATGGGTGAGAAATCAACAGAATCAAGTTGTTTGGCCACAAAATTTGTAAATACGTTTGGTCAAGATTTCCTGGTACAATTTACATGGTGGCACACTTGCTAGGGTTAAATTTCATGAGCCGTTGTTCTGCCATATTTCAAGTGTGCGTAGGTCTTCTTGTAACACCTGCCGCTCTGTCTCGTAGATTGGACATACGCAAACAATCCATCCTCAAACAATCTACATGTGGAGTTGAGTTGGCTAGGCAAGTCATTGATGTATAATGAAACCACAGAGGCCGGTGACTGTCCCCTGTGAACATCCAGAATCGACTGCAGCTAGGCTAGATTGTTGTCCCATCAAACTACTACACGCTGTAGATCGACCAATCAAGAAGTTCTCAACCCATTTCAAGAGAGAACCGGAGATGCCATAAGGATTTAACTTGTGTAACGTCTACGATGCGGACGTATCAAAGCTTTTGAAAATCTCAAATGGCAACATCCACTTGCTTCTGTTATTGAAGCATATTGGTTTGTAAGGCTGAGTTGTTTTCTGTTGATCTTTTTGCCCTGAAACCGTGTTGTTGATCGGTGAGGATGTTTGAATTTCTCTAAGATCCATAAATGGCTGTGGATAATGTGTCCAAGACTTCCCTGTAAACTACTGTGAGCGAGACCAGGCGGTAGTTTGCAGCCATCACCACCGACTGCCCTCTTTGACGAGAGCGGTGACTTCCTCTTTCCACTGGTCTGGCACTTCCCCAGAATTACAGAAGACTGAAATAACTCTCTGTAGATTGGAGCTAAATCACTGGCAACCATGCTCAAGAACCATGGTGGCAACCATCGGGTCCTGTGCTTAGATGGATTCAGACGCTTTGGTTTCCAATTGGGCCTCCACTCATTCAGTAGAGATAATGATATCAGGAATGGTTTTTGGGTATATGGCTTCCCTAAATTAGGCATTCCCCTGGTCTTCTTTTGTGACGAACACTAGTAAATTGCCTCATTAAGTGCATTAGCTTTGCCCTTGTTGTCACTAATGATCTTGTCCCCACATTTCAAATCAGCGATACCCTGGTGTTCCTTACTCAAGTTCTTTATGTACGACCAGAAGGACTTGGGTTCGTCTTTCAACGATGATTCCAGGTACTCAGTATGATATTTAGTCCGGGCTACCCGCAGGTTCTTTTTCAGACTCTTCCTCTCAGCATTGAAGATTTCCAAATCGGAGTTGTTGCCGGTACTCTTAGCTTTCTTATACAAATTCTTTTTTCTTCTACACTGCTTGCGAAGAGTTGAATTGAACCACGGCAAGTTGTATCTGGAAGAAGACATCTTAGATGGGATAAACTGATTCATGATGCTGATCAATTTGTCACGAATGTACACCCACTTCTCATTCGTACTCACTTCTTGTGGATGGAATCAAAATACTTTTGGTGGAATTCGTCCATGGCTTTCTTGATATTCAAGATATCCGCCTTCTTCCGAATGAAGATTTTACGTTTCGGGCGACGTTTCGTCTGTGGTGATACATCAATGTCAACAATAACATTGAAATGGTCAGCGATACCGTCAGACACTGTAATTTTCTGTATAATGGCTGGGTTATTTGTAAAAACAAGATCAAGTGTGTTTTCAGTCTCCCCCTGTTTTCTAGTAGTTTCGGTAACACACTGGGTCAAACCATGTTCAACTGCCAAGTTGACAAGTTTTTCAGCTGCGCTCGTACTATAACCACTACGGGAGAAGGCAGTCAATTCATTCCAGTCTATATTTGGAAGGTTGAAGTCCCCGGTGAGGATTACATTATGAGTATTTATTTTGTCCCCAATTCTGGCAATAGACAGATCGAGCTGATCAATCATGGTACCATATTGGTCGTCGGCTCTATAAAAGGCAGGTGGTAAATGTGTTTTCTCCCGACAAGCGATCAAAAACATTATTTTGTGTTATGAACACGTTTCTATCAACCCATCGGTTGCAGAGGACGAAATCTGTACATATAATTCTTCTTCTATATACTTCTTCGGCTTACGATTGCGATTATAACCATCTCAACTTTTCAGGTGAATCGACGAACGAGGCTATAAAAACACATTAAGCAAAGTCCTGGACTCGGCCCGGGTATTTAGCATATACAAATACTTCAAAAAACCGATACGATCTGCAACAGGAAAACCTCCAGATTTTGCCTGTTTTGTCACTTAACCAGCAAATTCTTACGATTATCTTCCCATATGTCACTGTCATGTAAACCTTAAATCTTCCCCTCAAGGCATGTCCGTAGACAAGATTATTTGGGCGTGCGGATTTTCTACAAGTCCGGAAAAATGTTGGATATTGTTACACTCGCTTAAACTAGCAATGTTGAGTAACAGAACTTTGTTTAGTAGATATGAAAACTAATTGTGTCTACCGGACCGCCGAGCGAAGCGGGCAGAAAATGTCCATCTTTTTATAAAAACATTCTGTCAAAATAATTTCCTGACTACAGGTCCTCTTTCAAGGTAAACATTTAAACACTAATTTTTAACTGAGACAGAAAAGTGAGACTGTGACTTTGATCTATCTCCGTTATATTTAAGAATGGTAAATCTTTAATCTTTTTTAAAATTTTAGAGGTTTTTACGAGTGAAATTGTCTTTGCGTGTTATATGTAACACTATCACATGGGCTATTGTAATTCAATGGGATCTTTGATCCAACGAAATATTATTTTTTATGAAATGAAGCTGAGTGCAATTTCTAAAGTAAAGTATTGATTGATTCGTACATTGACATGACAACATTTCTTAAGAATCGATTAATATAGTCAGTTCTTTGAGGGTTAATGTCTCAAGAAGAGATACTTTGGCTGTAGACATGGAAAATAAGAATAACGCAGCATATATCTAAATTAATTACTTATGTTAAGAAGAAGAGCGAAAGGACTAATTTTGCAGCTTTGTGCATCTCACCTCAACATGAAACAATAATTTTACACGTTCTTGCACTTTTAATAAGGTTACATTTGGAATCATTCTATTTTTATTTCAAAAAACCGTATCGTATTCAGCCTGTCTCGTGAATTCTATTTCCTGTACATCTCTATCCATTTACTTGATCGATGTGTATTGGCCCTTGTCTTTGCTGAGCCTCAGTGCCAGCGACGAACGGATGAGGAAAGGTAAATATTTGCTCTGTAATTTTCTCCATTGCCCCTTCTGTAGCCTTACAACATATTGATAATGATGGTCAAATATCTACAACCACTCCGGCTCATTAGAGTGCTTGTTAATATTTTGTATCATTTCTGTGTATGTATATTATGTTATAGTTTGGGGGCGTTCAATGTTTATTGTCGGTTTTTAAAAATTAACCGGCGGGATGGCGTGTTAATGACATTTTAACAGGGTTGAGGTAAAGTATGACATTTTATAGAAGCGATATCAAATTTACCGTAAACACGTTTATGGTGACATTAAACAAAAGGGGTCGTGGCAAATTTGCTAAGGGAAGAGTAAAACTAGTAAAAATATCTTGTCTAGTGAACACGATGACCAATTTGATTGCACACACACGTATAATATCTAAAAATGTGAAATGTTTTCGCCTGTTTTACCTTTAATTTTCTACATAGTTTGAGTTTATTTGGCAAGACACTGAATTCTCCAACTAGACTTAAGTTTCAAAGCTTTTTTTTTCAAAATATGAAAAGAAATTCTGAGATTTTGTAAATGTGTTGTAAAGGCTCGACTCATTTCGCCATTATATCTTGTTCAATGAAAGATGTTGTCTACTTTGGCTTTCTGGGGGCTTATATCGTCACATTGATTCTGCAAGCCATAAAATCCATTAACATTCTGTCCTACGAACCTGCTGAGGTGTTGTATTTCAATATTCGAACTGAATGCCTCGCAATATTTTAATTAAAAGTATAAATGCTTGCCCAACCACGACTTCCAAGCGGACCAAGTTGAAGGCTGATTAATGGAGTGCAGTGTTCCCATTAGATTTATAGACTGATAGCTGCATATAACGTGAAAGACTTTATCGCGTGCATTTGGTGTGTCCTACTTTCTTGTGCTCCCAGTGACACTCAATTTCTCTGGTAAATCTGGGGATGGGCTGGATAAAGGTAGGGGAAGAAGGTTGATTATGGAGTAGGGCTCTACCGCACTGAAAACAAAATCTTACGGTACATATTGCTTGCTATTCTGTTTGTTTTACTTCGATCGGTAGCTCTTGTAGCGCACAGTGCAGTGCCCCTCGCATCAGCCTCAGCACCCTTCACTATAATTTTACAATTGGCCACTATTAACTCTCCCCCCATTTTCCCTAATGGAGCCGTAAATGGGAATCTTGACCTGTTCTCCTCAAGTCTTCAAAATGGTTCAACTTCTAGCTTGGACTGGTGAGTGAAAGATTTACCTCATATTCATATTTAGGTCAAGCTTCATCATCAAGTCAGATTTATAAGGTCAAAATTCATCACGTGGCAGTATATTTTATGTAGGCCTACAGTGTAAAATAGTAAATGCTAAGCAAGCAAAGATTCGCCATTAAATCACCAGGTCCGAATTAAAATAATGCAAAGATTCACGATCACCTTTAAAAAATCAGCAAGGATTCACGAATTTTATACTCAAAGATTTGACGTCGAGAAAGCTTCGATTCACAAACCACCCTTTAGGAGGGGAGTTTAAGATTCTACAGCTGCATAAGTATTATTGTATGACAATTTCTCACAATGGAAGCGCCGATGCACAACGTTGCATAATATCTCACGACTACCGGTAAGAATTGAAATCCCTCTTGGCAAAATCATTCAGCGCATTAGCGAAGCAGGAAGACATACTGTTGTTTCGGAACCCGGTTATACGCATGAGTGTGTAAGTTCATATGCTAATTGCAATTCATTGGAATGACTGTAAAGGAGGGGAGGAATGCCCAGATAGGAAGTTTGCATTATTTGGGATAGAAGATTTAATCTTTATTTGATGACAATAGTATCCAGTCAACTTATTTGAAGGCACTTGATAGCAATTGTTTTCACGTGTCAATTACGTTAAGTGTTAGATCGCAGATCACATCGATAGATCACAGAGGTCAAAATATTAAACCTTGGACGACATACTGCTGCATGTGTCCGCACCTTCAAATCGGCTGAGAGGTTGAAGTGCTTAAAGTTACAGCTATATAGGACTTATCTGACTTTACTTTCGCCCGCCAACGGCATGAAACTGTAATAGATTCTTGCATTCGTATATATATTTAGTGACATAATAGGCGTATAGGAAGGAAACCAACAAGTAAGACCACATGGTATTTCTTATTACGATATTCTTAATGGGAACCACGACATTTCAAATCGGTAGTAAATGTATATTATCGTTTTTTTTTCTTTTACGTTTTATATTTACATTGGTGTCAAAGTCCTTTAACAATCGCCGATGCGCGCGTCTTTAAATGTCCGCCTGTACCTGAATGGTGCGTGCGTGATGGGGGCATGCGAGAGTCATCTGAAATTTCTGAGGGTTGAAAAAACCCTATCGGAAATACGATATCCATAAAATAGCGTATTCGGACAAACGACCCTTCGGATAAAATAACCTTCGGAGAAATTTAGAAATTTAACCTCAGAATATTTACAAAGACGGCTTCAGGCCGTCTTGTCTGTTTTTGATGGGTTCTTTCTTCCTTTCTTTCTTTATGATTCTTCTTCTTCTTCTTCTGGCAAACAACACGTCAATTATTGCGTCTAGCTCAGCCATGCGTTGGCATTAGATTGCGCCCAGACTTGCACCAAATGACCGCTGAGCAGTCCCAGTATGACCTATGACTGACCCCTGTCGGGGCCATCTGGGGTCACAGGGGTCAAAAACTGTGATTTTCTTTAAACTTTATCTCCTCCTGCAGTTTACATTGCACGGTAACGTGACTCATGCATGAGAAGCAGCTTGGGCCCCTTCACAAAAGTTATGGGTCGAGAGGTCAATTTGGGGTCATTAAGGGGGCACTTCCGGTCTAATGTGAAAAATCTTCAAAAAATCTTCAAAAATAGCTATCTGGTATATGCAACGTTGCATGGTCACGTGATCATACATATTGAAGCAGCTTAAGACCCTTCACAAACGTTGTGCTCGGCATGGGGTCAAAGGTCATTAAGGGGAAACTTCCGGTCCAAACCAAAAATAATCAACTGTTTTTATTTCAAAATTAAACATATAAGTAAAATAAACCAATTCAGAGATAGCATTAAGTGTTACCGGGATGTATGCAAGGTATTTTTATTTGGGGGTCAAAGGTCATTTAAGGCCATTTCCGGTTTTAGGCTAATCTTATAGAATTTTTATCTCCAGAATTAAGCAAAATAGATTTTTTATTAAATTTGGCACAATATAACATTTTTTTAGTGTATCGAGGTTTTTTTCATGTTGGGGTCACAGGTCATTAAGGGGGTCAAATGGTCAACTTGGTAAAAAAAGCTAAAAATAAGACCAAAATTGGCTATATCTCAGCCTATAGAAGACAGATAAAAAGGCCGTTATTTCTGCAGTGATGTAACATTAATGGTAAGAGGTCTATGATAGTCTCGACCCCAAAGGTCAAAGTTCAAGGTCAAAGGTCAAAATCTACAAACAAACTCCGATTGAGCTGAAATTTGTCAGGGATAATCCTAGTGGCATCATAAATACAGATCAAGTACAGTTGACCCCATCCGTGACCCAGGGGTCATCTTATAGGGGTGAAAAGGTCAAATCCCTGGCATGCTTGGATTGAGTTGAAACTCAATAATATTGATCCTTGAAAAGTTGTTAACGCGTACAAATACATTTAATGACATTTGTGACATATTGGTGAAGTTACAGGGGTCAAAGGTCAAGTCACCTCAAGGGGTCATTAAGGGGATCACCATCCATTCCCAATACGGCCGTCTTGTAAATCAGATCTGTCCCCAGGTCTAGTAGTCTCTTTCCCTGAAATGTATTGATGGATTATGACAGCGACTGCAGTACTTTATTTTGAACACAATGTAATACGAAACTTTGTCCTACGAAAACGGGTAGACAGCATCAAAATTTGTCATCTTATGCAACGTCATATGCTCACTTGCAGTACATTATAGAGTAACTGTAAATGGGAGGGGCGATATTGAGGGAGTAGACATAAGTAGAAGCCATAATTTCATGGAAGATTTGATCACTTATTTTAATAATATTAGGCATTATGGCCCTAATTTGAAATCAATTGATAGCAATTGTTTGCACGTGTCAATTACGTTAAGTGTTATATCCCAGGTTCACTCGATAGATCACAGAGGCCGATATATTAAACCTTGGACGACGTATTGTTGCGTGTCCTTACCTTCAAATCGGCTGATAGGTTGAAGTACTTTAGGTCGAATATATCTAATACCATATGCTTCTTTCGTTCTACTGAAAGGAAGAAAAGTCCACTGCCTAACACCATCGTTGCAAAATGTAACTTTTATGGAATATGCTTTTTTACTTTAGAAGGAAAAGTTATTGAATACATAGTAGTCGTTTTTTCTAACATGTATTGTTCAAATAGTGAATATTTCGTACATCTAAAAATGTTTCATTTTTTTTCACTATCGTATTTTATCTATCCCTATATTCAAAAGAGAGGATATGTATAGTACAGGTAAAGGTAGAAAAACAACAACAAAAACAGGAGTTCTGTTATTTAAAACTCAGACACTTGAACTTAAAACGTAGAACAATGGTTATTCGAAAATGTGAATATATCAAGGTAATCCCCTTATATATGCCTCACTCTGGACAGTGTTCACGTAAAACACTTTATTAATCTCATTTAAATATTGACATATTTTACTCTGAATATACCTTTATCATTTCCCTGGTCTCTTTTCTCTTCTGAACTGCACAGTACTTGGTAACTTGCTTAGTAGTGGTAAAATAAAATCATCTCAGATACATAAGGCTGTAGGTAAAATATACAGCTTTGGGGCACATATCACCTGTACATATTGCCTGCAGGATTTCGTAATCTCATACATTAACACTTGTGCCCGGGTAATTGAATCAATCTCTACGGAATTAAAGTTACGAAGGAATGCGTGGAAAAGAAAGCAAGAGGTCGTTTTTGTTGCTGACACGGTGGCCGCAATAAGACTTGCAAAGGATTGGTGTGCACGCTTGACTTGACAAATAGCCAAATCAATTTTATCTTGATGCAATTTCAGGCTAAAATCAGTTATTGTTTTGAAAAAAACACATTCTAGCACAAAGCTAGCTTGTAAAATACAAGTATGTCTTTACTAGGCAACTTAAGTACACATGTATGAGAGCGTGTATTAACAGATAAAACTTGATCATTTTGGAGTAGTTGATAACTTACACAAAGCTGCTATGTGTCCCATTTACCATGTGAAATCTTTGGGCTAAATGAGCGAAAAGGTACCCCATTTTGGTTGATCAATATTAATTTTACATTTACGAGAATTGCAACAACAACAAAAAACAAAAACAAAAAACAAAAACAAAAACAAAAAAAACCTTTTCAGCTTTCACATCAAACCGGAATAAAATATCGGCCCGAAACTATAAATATGTTTTTTTCTTTAAGGCTATTCTATCAAGATGAAAACTTAAATAATTAAATTAATTAATTAATAAATTTAAATTGATGCATAACGAAATAAAGCGCATAAAGTAATGGGTGCGGTGAACCTGTTTCATTTCCTTTCCGAAAGTATAAAAAATATGTATCGCACCTCTTCACAAAAGGTGAGGGGTACATCATCCGTAGCACACTAGTCGACGCCTAAGTATTCAAGGCGTGGCTTCAATACTTAATCACCTGTTGACTGGCGGTTCATGGTGGCTCATGTTTCAATGTTTATAACAATAAAAACGGGCCCAACCACAAGGAACCGGCCTGAACCGTCCCATAACCAGCGGGTGAGTTTTGAAGTCACCCCTAACTAACCAGGATATCCATTTCGAATGGTATTTATCCGTTGATATAAAGTGATAATTTAGGTCGGAACAAATATCGATCTGGATATGATTCTCTCTAAAACATTAGCAGAAATCATTACTAAAATATTTCAAATAAGACCTATAAAAAGTACTCTTTTTCGTCCTTGCCTCGCCCAAGTGCTTGCCCAAAATTAGTTAACAAACAATTTCGGAATTGTTCGGCCTAAAGATCTATACTTTGGCACGGCGATGTTTTCGAGTGATGTAAATACACTCGTGAAATCTGAAATATCCCAGTGCTAACCAAGAAGTAATAAAAAAGGGAAAAATCTCACAACCTAGATACTTGCCAATGAAACTGAGGGGAAAAGATTGAGGCAAATCCTTCTATTCATCCCAAGAGGAAATTGCAGCTCCGTACTGATGTTACACAAACAGCACTTTTGTGTCTGCTATTCGGTTTTTCAAATATTACACTCTGTGCCTTAATCCCCACTCTGTAATACACGTGTATACACAGTGGTAAATTCAACTAGAAAGAAATGAACTTTTATGAAACTTCTCCACCAAAAATGCACTTTGTATTAGTATTTATCTGCATTTTTGTTAAACATTGTCTGGAATCGGCTCAACCTGTCGCTTGGCAGTTAGTTGATTTTGTTCAATTTTAAAGGTAATTCAGTTGCTTTATGTTCGATCTGGTAAAGTGCAATAAATTTTAACATTTATGTATCGTCATACTGTTTACTTCAATCATCTTTTTATACCCAAAAATACTTCTTTGTAAAAGTTGATCTTTATTCTATCACAATGCCGGGTTTTACCAATTAGGTTTAGAAAAATTTAAGGGCAACTTCTAAGGAAACTATGGTGTCCCTGCAAAGTTGTCCTTCAATCCTAGAATTTCCTGTATTTGAGGAATTTCTTAGCAATGTTGCACTAAGTGTGCTTTTTGAATACGGTGCATGGGTTTAAAGATCAAACCCCGGTTCTTGTGGTTTCTGGACACGCCCTATAATCATGGATTTATATCTATTTCTGTTGAAGGCGGTCTTGCTTTTACCCTTACGTCAATCATTTAAAATTTAATGAACGCCTTTTTATGGGATAAATCATAAAATGAGCTTTGGATGAGTCTATAACTAAATCATCTTCCAGTTGATGCAATTGATCAATTTTTGACTCATTTCACTATTGCTATTCTTAAAGTGGGTCACGGCAGAATAATTAATCTTGTTATTTATTTTCCCAAGAGGGACATGTTAATCACTACTATCGCAGATCTGCTGTAATATGTCAAGCGAATGTAATCCGAAGTCGGGGACCTTCAAACAACTGGACTTACCCACATACATCATCTGCCAATCACCGCAAAGTAGTGTGTAATTGTATTTTATTGCATTTGGGGGCGTGTAAGTGACAAAGTTTACCTCGCCCAAATTAAACTTTAGATAATTATAGAACAGACTAAACGTATTGATAGCTATATTGTATACTCTCTCTGAATGTTTACTAACCTCAAATACCCATTATTAAAATAAATGTAGTTCTCAAGTAATGCAAGTAACAGCAAGTAATGCAAGTAACAGTGGGAGGTTGCGAATGACCATAACGTCTAACGCGAACGCCTATCCTATTCTTACCCCTGTCTATTGAAAATCCTGTCACAGGAGAGTGATTTTGAATAGGCAGGCGTAAGAATAGGCATTCGCGTTAGACGTTTATGGTTCTTCAGAACCTCCCTATTGGTTTTAAGAGCACGTGTGGTCTAGTGGAAAAGCGCAGGACTCATGATCATTAGTTTGTGAGTTCGAGTCCCGCCGGGGCCAACGTGTTGTGTCCCTGGGCCAGACACTTTATCTCGCTTGTCTCACTTCACCCAGGTGTTAGGGGTAGTCATATTGAGCGCCGTTATAATTGGCTGCAGAATTTTCAATATGTGAATAATGTGATTTATCCTAGTACCATCGGAATAAAAGCGCTTTGAGACTTAATTGTATAAAGCGCTATATAAATACTGGCATTTATTTTTTATATATATAAAATGATGTATTATTACGATGAAGGTGATTGGTTTGATAGTAGTGCAGGAAAATTGATAGAAAGTAGTAATAATTACAACAGAAAGACTAGACACGTAATAACACATCTAAAGTCTGGAAAAAAACAGAAAAAAAAGTGAGAAAAAAAAACCCGCGCAAATTATGTTTGTCTTTTGGTGACATTTTTAACCCGCCAGGCTAATTCCAGACGTCCAGAGGGAAAGTTACTGCTTCAAAAGACATGTCGACAGAGACCTGTTGTTAAATAAGATCCGTTTGATTTGGGATAAATAAATTGTTCTATTTTGATAATGCCATGCATTTTGATCATGCGTAAAAAGGCGCGACTGGCTAGCCAGGGAGAGAGAGTTGAGACGGAAACCCTAGCTTTTGTTATTTGAAACGAAACACATGCTAAGGGATTTTGAGCTCTAAAACTCTCAACCGATGCCAAAGCTTTTTGGTTCATTTGTAAATCCCCAGAGCATAAAAAGCTTTAAATCTTCTATTTTTTGACTGCGCACTTTATGGAGAAGTAGAAAAGTACTTGAACGAGTTAGATACGGAAAGATCAAGGGAAAAGAAAATAAAGATACAAGGATGCCTAAGTTCTGTGTAATGCAATGTTTCAAAAAAGTTCCCGCGAGATTTGAGTCAAATGTGCGGTTATTCTGTTAGAAGCATTCGATTCACCATGGGCACTCGTCGGGATTGGCCGGAAATGAACACGAATCTTTTCCAAGGAGACGTTTTGATGATAACTGCTTTGAAAAAGCGATGTCTCAGGCTATCGAAGTTAGACCAAAACAAAAATATGTTCTCTTGCCCGCTGCATCATTTTCTAGAATGAGGTCATTTGATGGAGAGGTTTTGCATTTGAATCATTTGTTTAGATTTTAATTTATGTTTCTAATCACTGATGATGGTCATATGATTTCTGACAATGTAAGTATAGCCTACAAAAGGCAAGAGCAATTTATTATACCATTGTGAGGATATATGTATTGCAGAAATATTTTAGTAGAAAATAAAAGTAGACACTTTTATAAACGCTTGCAAAATTTTAGTCTGTATTTCTTTGCGTAAAAAAATAAGCAAACTAAAAAAACAAAAGAAAAACAACAACAAAATCAAAAGAAAAAAACAAGAACAAAACATAAAAAATATTCATTGATCGGTGAGGGGTAACAAAGCATTTTTTTTTTTTTTGCATTTGCAATATTTGTGCTTGGGGACAAAACTATTTCATTAAGGGCAAAGAAAGGCGATCGTGAAATTGGATACTCAATTCGTTTTTCGGTAGCAAGGAGAATGTGATAGCCGTGTAGATGTTTGTGCAATATTTACACAATTTGGTAGCCGTTTGTTATATAAATTAATTTGATAATCAAATAAATCAACAGATCTCTGAGGTACAATAAACGTTACAAACATGATTCCATACCGTAGGGACTTAGTTTGAAAATGAATTTCGAGTATTTCTGCTACAGATGCAGTGCGTATTGTCACGTTATTTTTTCTTCTGAACACAATTGTTCTGTCCCACCTCGAAAATGTCAAAAATGGCAGTTACGGCGCCTACACTGCAGCCGTCTCCAATTTAAATGTTGAACGATTCCAATCGTACTCTGATCAACGGACCGTGGTGCTGTATAAATGGATACTAATTCAATGGTTTTTAAATTGACATGAGGAATTTTTCTTGAGGATAACAATTTTACTTTATTACTTGTAGAACACCTACCAAAAAACGTTCCAAAGGGTTGGATAAAGTAACAAAAAACACACAAGTTTTAAACGTGCCTGCTCCTGCTCTCCATCTTTTTATTACACTAAGATGTGTTTTGGCTTATTTTCCTTCATTGGTAAGCATTTATAAATATGCAAAAACTGGTTTTGAAGAAAAAAAGTTGGGGATAATGATAAAACAATTTTACTAAAAAAACGAACAGTAGGTTTTACGAGTAGCAGAATCAAGTGACAAATGTTTTAGACATAATATGTTACAGGGTTCAAGCTTTAGCCAAACATCATGTTTTTTTGTTATAAGAGAACTGTTTTCAATATAATTATGGGAATTGGGAGACAAAAAGGTGGAATATGAAGCACTGTGATCTTTCCTCTGATTTCGAAAAAACACACCGACAGAACAATGAAATTGTATTTATTTATATTTTAAAAATATTAAAAAAAAAAAAAAAAAAAAAACTTTCGATTAAAAAAAATACACAAACGTAAAAACGTGCTGCGATCGCAAAATGACATTTTTATTTGTTTATTATCATTTTTAATAGCGTTATCTGAAAGCTTGTCCAGCGTTAACTGCCTCCTGGCCGGCTTATCACAGATGCCTCCGTCCAACACCAACGGAAAACTTGTACATCCTAGCATGAATTGCTCACCAGACTCCGTCGTATGCGAGCGAGCATGACAGACGTAGCTGCCAAGTAATCCATTTGAAGCACCCCTATGTCTGACAGATACCTGCTGCCAACCGCCTTAAATCTAAAGAGAGTTTCTTAAGCCAAGTCCAACCATCTTGAAACAGTCTCTAAGGAGGTAAAGAGAGTCGCCTTGGTGGAAAGAAAGACTTGCCATCAACCAAGTATCATCTATCGGTATTGAACCTGGCGAGAATATTCCACCCGGAGCTGACTCCTAATGGGATGAATGGCGATGCATCAACAGATTGAAAACAGAATGCCGTCCTAGGTTCTTGCAGCAAGTGGAGCTTCTGGAAGCGACCAGGATACTACCATGTGGTTTGTGGACATCACACAGACACTGGAACCCTCTTGTCTGCCCACTGCTGGGGCAACAATGCCCCAAACACAAGGACCTTGCGGATTCAGTGAGCACCAGACGTTGTAACCCATCTCTGGCTGGATCATATTTGAGGACCACAGTGTTTGGACACGATAATAAGAAGAAAGATTTATCATTTTCCCCATTATTATTATTATATTTTCGCTGGCTTCTGTTTATTACCTTATCAAGCCTTCTAGATTTAAAAGCTAAAGTTAATCACATAGTGATCTTAGTCAATGTTCTCTAACGTATATGGTACAAAGTTCTAGAAAGCGACACTAATATAGGGATCGTAAAGGTATTGATAGGATGGAGAAAATAGTTCATCAAAAATTAAACCTGCCAAATGTTTTTTGTTCTCAGAACACCTGCACTAACATTGGCAGGACATGGTTATTATTCTTTTTAAATCCTCTGTTGGACCCTAATCTTGGAAGTCATATTTTAATCGTATTTTATTTCTTATCATATATCAAAATCAATCTCTTGTAAAAGATTGCCATAGACAGCGAAGGTTTCCCAATAGAAATAAATCTCTCTGCTAATCTCTAGAATATACCGAATGCGCCTCTGCAAAATGCTATTCTAGATCACACAGGTTCCTCCCACTCTTCATTCATGGCATCTGCTGTTAAATTAAACTTAAGACATATATGAATTTCTCCGGCTTTTTATTCCTTTAACCGATGCTAAGTTCCTCAGGTGATTTCATTTTACCGGTGGTCTGATCTTGATAGACAGTTTTTCTCATAAAAGCCATGAACCACAGTCAAGACGTAACTCCCATTCCATGAATGTGGAACGGGGGGCGTTTTTGGTGTTGGTATGTGAGTTTGTAGGCGTTTTTGGTGTGTGAGGTTCTGTCTGCGTGTCCCTCCCTCCCTCTCTCCCTCTCTCCCTCCCTCCCTTCCCTCCTCTCACTCCCCTGCCTCTCTCAATCTCTCCCTCCCTCCATCCGTGCATCCATCCACCCATCCATCCAGTCATCCATTCCATCCATCCATCCATTCATTCATTCATTCCTTCATTTCATTCATTCATTCATCCTCCATCCATCCATCCTTCTCATCCATTGACCCCTCTATCCATCTTGGTTATTCATCTTTTACATTTTCTTCTAAATATTATCCACTATAAAACTAAGATACGATAATTTTGGCTCCATGCTATTGAATAATATTTCAATGGGATTGCAATTTAAGTAATCGACGTAATCTAGAATTCCTCGGAGAATTCGCTGTGAATGGGCAAAATACATAATGGAATTTTTACCATTGCAATGTATTTTACTTCACTGAGAAGCCATTCAATGCAACGCTGTATGATTTAACAAAGGCATGGATATGTTCGTCAATTGACCTTTGACGTAAGTGCCTATTGATATTAATATTTTATAAGACCCTTTTATAGGATACATCCACGTGGAGTTTTGCATCCGTATTCAATCCATAATAACGACCCAAAAAGGGTTGTTTAACCCTGTTAAAAATCAATAATTTTCCATTCCAGAATTATGCCAGGATGTTATGACCTCAGAACACCTGCACTAACATTGGCAGGACATGGTTGGGGGTGTATGTGGCGGTTTTTTAAATCCTCCTGTTGGACCTACTTGGAAGTCCATATTTTTAAAATATCGTATTTGATTTCGTAATCATATATCAAATCCAGCTCTTGAGAAGATTGCCATAGACAAGCGAAGGTTTCCCAAATAGAAATAAATTCTCTCTCTAATCCTCTAGAATAGACCTAGAAGCGCCTCTGCAAAATGCTATTCTAGATACAAAGGTTCCTCCCACTCTATCATTCATGCACTGCATGTTAATTAAAACTTAAGACTCTAGAATTTCGTAATTTTCTTCTCCGACATTTTTATTACTTTATTACCAGCGACGCTAGAGTTTCCTCCCTGATTTAATTTAACCGGTGTCTGATCTGAGAGACAGTTTTTTATCATAAAGCCAGTAACCACATTCAAGACGTAAATCCCTGATTCCATGAATGTGAGAACGTGTGCGGTTGGTGTTGGTATGTGAGTTTGTAGGCGTTTTTGGTGTGTGAGTCTGTCTGCGTGTCCCTCCCTCCCCTCCCTCTCTCCCTCTCGCCCTACTCTCCCTCCCTCCCTCCCGTCCCCCACTCCCCTGCCTCCCTTCAATCTCTCCCTCCCGCCATCCGTGTCATTCCATCCAACCATCCATCCATTCATCCAATCCATCCATTCCATCCATTCATTCTTCATTCATTCATTCCTCCATCCATCCATCCATCCTCTCATCCATTGACCCCTCTATCCATCTTGTTATTCATCTGTACATTATTACTCTAATATTAATCTTATAAACTAATATACATAATTTTCTCGCCATGCTTATTGAATAATATTTCATGGGATTTCAATTTAAGTAATCGACGTAATCTAGAATTCCTCGGAGAATTCGCTGTGATCAACAGTGACTAATGTAATTTTTACCATTGCAAATGTATCTTTACCACTGAGAAGCCATTTCACGCTGTCTGTTTTAACAAAGGCATGGGATTATTTTCGGTCAATTGACCTTTGACGTAAAGTGACTATTGATATAATATTTATAAACTTTAGATACATCCACGTGGAGTTTTGCCATTCTGTATTAATCATAACGGAACCCAAAAAGGGTTTGGTTTAACCCCGTGTTTAGAAAATCACTATTTCCACTTCCAGATTATGCCAGGATGTTATGACCTCAGCCCCTGGCTAACCAACTGTCCCACCGCATATTGTGTCATTCGTTTCTTTTTCGAAGTCGAATTTCCTTGTTTAGTTATAACCAAACTGAATGTTTGTTTTTTTGGGTTTATTTTCCAACACTTTTAATGCACTTAAGCATGGATAAAGGTTTTGATTTGAATCTGTATTGATAAGGGATTTAGCGTTTTGCACACAGGCGGACTGAACCAATTTTTAGACATTCACTGAAGGAACTATGCCTTGATACTCTCGCTATACATGCATGGTTATAATGGTGCAAATACCTGTCCTCAAATTATGTATATGTTGGTAATCAATGACATTTTTTAACCATTTTTGTAATATACTCAAATCCGGTTATCATTTTATCGTGGTATTCCATGAGCAATCGTACTTTAAATTTACCCACTTCAACCCGATGCCTTTGGTTGCACCTGACAGGATGACATCTGGAGAGCGCTGGCGCAAATTAGATCTGATTATTTTTCCGTTTTGTATATTATTTCCATCTATGAGCCTGCCGATTTAATGATATTGTTAATCTACCTTCACTGGGCCCGTAGAGAGCAGGTGCAAATTGGGGTAAAGAACTACAACAGTATAGTTTATTAACTTCGTTCTCCCCCAACCGGTCTTTAACTCATATAAACGTACTCACCTCGCAATTAATTTGAAACATTATTGGCAATGATTATATTATGTGAAATTCCATGAGAAATTCCTTTTATTTTTATTTGAATTCTATTCTGGTGGCGTGACATCGTGCATGCAACCAGCTCAGTGTTCACCTGTGCGTGCGTTCTGGCCAGAATTTTGAAAAGCATGCAGTCAGCAAATTACATACCACTGCTATTGTTATTTTCCTAAGACAATGTTGAAAATAATCTAACAGGTGCAAGGTGATTATTACCACCAATCAACTGTATGTAATCTGCCAATAAGATGTTTTTTTTGTTATCAAATTGTGAAATTAATGTGTCATTTTACAGACTCCAAGTTTTACAATGTAAATGTGTTTAATACTTTTTCTGTGCTGGCGTAAAAGGAGTTTTAGTCGCGCCAAGAGCCATAGTCCCGGTTCCATAGGCCGTGAAACTAATATCGCGTGAAGAGTCAATTGAATCGTTGTAGGTGGACTAAAGTCCGGCGGGACTTGAAAGCTTCTACAACAACCGTAAACAAAATCCTTTAAAGATATTTCACTTTAAATGATTGAAAGACGTTATTTTTCTCAAATTTCCTTGATATCATAACATAGAGTTATGTGTAGCTTGATCAAATTGTCGGTATGATCTTTTGTTTCTTCGAATTTCTTCATCTGTTTTATCTGTACTTGTTATAAATACAATAGCACTCTGCGTAAAACATACGCAACTCTAACACCGTATAAAGCAGATTGGGTTTGTTTTCTGGGTTTGTCTCTTTCAAAAACATCGCAATCTGTTATCCCCTGACAAAAGGTTAAAAGAGAATCAGAAAAAGCATGCTCTAAAAAGCTACAGTCAACACGTTTTGTTTATGTGTTAGCACGTACATACGTGCGCAGAATTTATTTTACTTCTATTTCGAATCCTAAGCGTCCACTGTACTTGAGTTTATTGGAGGGATGTATTTGGAGCACACAGTTTGAATCATTAAACTCTTAGACACCAGTGGGAGTCAATTTACAACTAATACAATATCTGCAGGTCCTAAGTCTAAATGGACATATGATAATGTAATATTGGGCATGATCATGATTATGATAATAATAAATTTATATCATATGAATTGTACACGAAATGCGAAATGCAAAGATCTCTAATGAAAATCAGAACCTACGTTTGTTATATTAAATCTAAATCAACAGATAAATGAACGCAAGAAAATTATTTGACAAATAAATTAACATGAACAGATATTTGCAATACGTTTTGCATGAAAACAAAATCTTGGTCATTATCACCATAGTCTACTCCGAGCCCAATTGACACAGCTTAATGCCTTCCAGAAGGTCACAGTCAGGTGTTATTTACTTCAAATTATGTAGCAATATGTGCTATCGTACCTGTTCAAACGACTACTGTCTATCGAAAGCTATATTTTTGTTATCATATACTATAAACTCATTGCTTGGCTGGAGGGTGCATAGTCAGGCTATCCCATAGAACTTCCCGTCGCAGCCACGCAATATACGGAATTCTGACCCCCCAAGATCAAGCGTAATACGCATGCTTACGTGCAGTGAATCCTCTCGCTGCGACTGGAAGTATATCATGGCGTAACTCATTGCTTAGTCGGAGGGAGCAATAAAGTCAGGATATGTCATTGTGGACTTATTGCTAGTCGGACATATAGTCATATATTCCTACCCCATGTAAACGCATTGCTTGGTCGGACATATAGTCAGACTATCCCATTGTAAACTCATTGCTTGGTCGAGCTAGTCATGCTAGCCCCTTGTGAACTAACTGCTTGGTCGGAGCATATCAGGCTTTTAATTGTGACCTATTGCTTGGTCGGAGCATAGTCAGGCTATTCCATTGTAAACTCTTGCTTGGTCGTAGCATAGTCCGACTAATCCCATTGTAAACTCATTGCTTGGTCGAGCATCGTCCTGCTGATTCCCATTGTGAACTCATTGCTTGGTCGGAGCATACTCAAGGCTATTCCATTGTGAACTTCATTTGCTGGGAAAAAGAACAGGCGGTAGAGAGCGAAACGGCAAATTCGACATAGTCGGGGCTATCCCATTGTGTAACTCATTGCTTGGTCGAGCAATAGTCAGGCGATCCCATGTTGAACTCATTGCTTGGTCGAGCATAGTCAGACTATCCCATTGTGAACTCTTGCTTGGTCGGAGCATAGACAGGCTATCCCATGGGGAACTCATTGCTTTGCGGAGCATAGTCAGGAGGCTATTCCAATTGTGAACTCATTGCTTGGTCGGAGCATATTCAGGCTATCCCATTGATGACTCCATTGCTTGTCGAGCATAGTCAGGCTATCCCATGTGACTCATTGCTTGGTCGGATGCATAGTCAGACTATCCCATTGTGACCTCATTGCTTGGTCGGAGCATAAGTCAGGCTATCCCATTGTACCTCATTGCTTGTCGGATAGCATAGTATTGCTAATTTCTTTTAAACTCATTGCTTGTCGGAGCATAGTCAGGCTATTCCTTGTGAACTCTTGCCTTGGTCGAGCATAGTCAGAAAAAGCAGTGAAAAGACAGTTGCTATCCCATTGTTGAACTCATTGCTGAGTCGTGAGCATAGTCGACACCCATTGTGAACTCATTGCTTGGTCGGTCATAGTCCGGCTATCCAGTGTGACATCACTGTCTTGTTCGGAGCATAGTAGGCTAGTCCATTGTAACTCATTGCTTGGTCAGGAGCAAGTCAGGCTATCCCATTGTGAACTCACCTTGGCTTGGTCGGAGCATAGTCAGACTATCCCATTGTGAACTCACTGCTTGGTCTGAGCATAGTCAGACTATCCCATTGTGAACTCATTGCTTGGTCCGAAGCTGATCAGACTATCCCATTGTGAACTCACTGCTTGGTCGTAGCATCGTCTAGCGGGCCTATTTCCATTGTGAACTCATTGGCTTGGTCGGACATAGTCAACTTCCCATTGTGACTCACTGGCTCTTGGTCGAGCATAGTCAGATCTATCCCCATTGTGCCCTCACTGCTTGGTCGTAGCATAGTCAGAGGCTTTTCATTGTGAACCATTGCTTGGTTCGAGCATAGTCAGACTATCCCATTGTGAACTCCACTGCTTGGTCGGAGCATAGTCGACTATCCCATTGTGAACTCACTGCTTGGTCGTAGCATATTCAGGCTATTCCATTGTGAACTCATTGCTTGGTCGGAGCATATCATACTATTCCCAATTGTGAACTCACTAGCTTGGTCGGAGCATCGTCCGACTTCCATTGTGAACTCATTGCTTGTCGTAGCATAGTCAGGCTATGACTATTTCATCGTTTACTCCTATAGGCTATTTTATGTGCATAACGAGGAAGACCGTGGATTCCACATTTTCAAGATTTACCCTCGACTAAGTACCCGTATTAACTTGGCCGACTTGAATTCAATTTCTTACTGTCTGCTAGTTTGTAGGCATGTGAGTTTTTGACTCGTAAATACAATTGCCTACACTGTTAAAAAAATTTCCGTAAATTTACGGAAATTTCTGGCAGCAGTATTTCCAGACATTTTTTAGGGTAAATTTACAGAAATTTCTGTCAATTAACGGAACTTTGACAGTAATTTTACAGAAATTTGTCTCATATTACGGAAAAAATGTGTATTTTAACAGAATTTTTCCGTAATTTAAAATTACGGAACCAAAAAAAAAATTCCGGAAATATTGCTGCCAGAAATTTTTGAAATATTTCCGTAAATTAAAATTTTTTATGTTTTTTGTTTTTTATTGTTATTGTTTTCTCAAACAGATTTTCCGTAAATTTACGGAAAATCTGTTTTCTTAATTTACGGAAATTTTTAACAGTGTATATTCTTTTATGTTTAGGGGATAGTAAACCTGGCCTTATCGGGCTATCGATCATACCGTCAATATCATATTTTTGCCATTGCTTGAATGTATTTCCAATGTGCTTTAGTTGTTTGATGATATTCAAAAGAGTTTGAAGTTTCAAAGTTTGAAGATAAGAATATTATGCGTCAAGGGTCCATCCATTTATCTATCCGTTTAACCATCCATGTATATCCATCTGATCAACCAACCGACCGAACAACCGACCGAGGGAGCTGAACATAAATACCCGTTTTCGGGGAGAATTATTGTGACAAGATAGCATATTAGTAGAAAAGGGATTTGAAATTTTTAGCACCAAATTTCTTAGTAACATGTTTGTCCATACAATATGTTACAGTGTATAATGTGACGAAAAGTCTCTTAATAGCCTTCTGAAACAATAATCAGCATTTCTTAATGTGCTACATTCTAGACTCATCATTATAAACAATTAATGTATTGTAATATAGCCTCCTAAAATGGGACATTCAAGCACTTTGCATTCAAAAGATACCAAATCTATAATCATGATGGTTGTTTTCCTATAAAAGAAACACCAAGTGTTTTTATTCTTGTTTAGAAGTGCAACAATAGTTCAAAGTAGGGGCCAACCACATGGATGATTACACCTTAACCACACTAACCGTTTCCCCTGCAGAGTCGTCATTGATTGGAAAAATACCCTCAGTGTCCAATATTGCTACTCAGTTCATATACTAAAAGTCACTTTTTCTTATATCCCGGGGCATTCAATTCGATGGAACGGACAAGCGCCTATACAATGTGGACTTCAATAGTAAAAGAAATGTTCCCAAATGGGGAATTCTGAATAATGATTCCTATTCAAGGATAATATCGACCCTGCTGCTTTTGGAATCACCCTTCGAGTGACAGTGTTCTAATTTAGCGAACACAAAAACTGTTTGGCGATATACAGGGGATAACTACTTTTTCTGCATTTTTGAACTTTATAGAAACATGTAAATATAGCGTCAATCTTGATTGAAATGACCATTCTATAAAACGTTTTTTTTTTCGAATCGTTTGCATGCATTTGTCAGCCCCAATTTTTTTCACTATGTGATTCAGAGCAAATATCGACAACAATCGTATAAAGTCAATATTCTATAATAACTGCTATCTCGAATTTGAAATGAAAAAAAAATAATTATGTACTGCCTCAAGTTCCTTGTTAATACCCTGATTCATGATTTACGCACTGTCTCGAGTTTCTTCTTAATGACCAACAATAAAATAATTTGATAATGAGGTGGTAATATTCAGAGCCGTCTCCAAAAAAGTATCGTAAAATGGTTTAAAGAAAATGGTTTAAAGAAAATAATTATAGTCTACTAAATGATAATAGGGCTGTCTACTCATCCGGGTCACTTGCCGGTGCTTAGCCTTTATCATCGGCCCTCGTTGCGCAGTATCACTTCCCGACACATAACACTGCGCGTACTTTATAATAACTCCGAATCTTAGTTCATCGCAACCCTGGTTCATCGGAGGTCATAACAAACGTGTCACTCCTATGGTTCGAGGCCGTTTGGCACCCTTTATGGCCATTTCTTTGGATTGTTTCTAGCACGCAAGTGAAACGAATAGGCATTCTACAATTTGCATGTTATTTCCTAACTAGCGGCTGCCATTCCAATCTCCTGCTATCACTTCAGTTAAAAATTCGGCGCATTTTATGCCAGTTTACACGGCGGCCTATGGGAATCCTCACCACAAAATGGCCGCGCTATAACTTCCCCGTACCCTTAAAATGGCCGACTTGTGACGTCAGCGTAGACAGCCCTATATAGATACAGCAAATTCCCTTAATTCATGAAAATACGAATTGTGGCTGAAAGATGGGCCTTCTGTTATGACATTTTAATAATGCCAGGGTTTTTTATATGACCATGAGTCAATACGTCAAAATATTAATGGACTCCTTCGCATCTTGTCCATTACTCAGTGTTTTTCTTACATTGTCTGCGGCTTCGTCCAAAGCTTATTATTTATTTTTAATTAAATATACTACCTCACAAGGCAAAATTGCTGTTACTATGCTGTATGTCGTGTGATTATAAAGTCTCTCTACAATAGCGTTTGCAAAGTCTTACAATGATTGTATGTCGTGTATTTACAAGTGTTAATAAAAATCCTTTCACATGGTTCGTGTTTATGAACGAAATGGAGATGTATTTCCACATAAATTACAGATCGACTGTTCTTCAATTGTCATGAAATGTCCAAATGTTCTATGCAAGCTATTGTAATGGTATAATCCTGTATGTTCATCCCACATCTGTTTGAAAGTCTCATTTATATTGACAAAACGAAAATAAAATAAAAAAAAATATCAACGGTGACACAGTTTTGACAACTGATTTGGATTATTTATTCCCCATCTTGTGTAAATTTTATGATATATCATTGCGGGCAAATATGATTTTTCTGCAAAACTAAGTTTTACACGCAAAAATAGACATATAGAGGGCGCTATAACATAGAAATCGTTGTATGCCAATATGGCAAGATTCCCGCAATGGAATTTTCTGATTTTTGCAGAGGTAATAGCTCTTGCATGTTCCTACAATCAGTTGTCAGAATTGTGTCGCCACTGCTTAAAATTGTTCTAAAAAAGAGACAATATGCAGGAGGTCAAACAGCTGTGATCCACTTTATACACCAGGGGCGTAACCAGACCTGAACCTCAATTTTCCTGCGGGTAGACCCACACTTTTTTCCATCGGTTCGGATATTCTGAAGAGGGGGGGGGGAAGGTCGCACTGCGTTGCACTGGGTGCACACACAACAGACTCATTATTTTTCAGTCCCATTTTCCCTCTCTTCTCCATTCTTCTCCTTTTTTCTCCTTTTCCCTTCTCCTTTCCTTGTTTCTTCCCGCCTTTTCCCTTCCCCCTTCTTCTCTCTTTCCTCTGCTCTCCTTCCCCCTTTTCTTCTCTCTTTCACTTCTATCTGACACTTCTCCTTCCCCTTTCTTCTCCTATTTCCCCTCCTTCTCTTTCTCTTTCCCTTTCTTCTCTTTCTTCTTCTCTTCTTCCCCTTTTGTCCACGCCTTCTTCGCTTCCAATTTTTTTCGCTTCTCCGTCCATAGTTTACTTGTCTATTTAAACATGAACAATATCATTATTGTAACATAGATTTAATATAATATGAAAAAGGTTTTGAGCAACACTTTTTGGTATTAATTGTTTATTAACTCATAAGTTAATACTAAAATTGACTACAAATCCGTACTTTAAAAAGGCGATTCAAACATTAAATAATAACGTGCATTTCTCGCTTGTATGTGGAATCAGAGTGGTGGCGCTATACCATTAATTGGACCGTGAAAATGACTTTGTTGACTTTTAGCTAGAAGTTTCCCACATGGCCACAACCACCTGCGAAAACAGAATCCATTGATTCTTAGTGTCTCCCTCCCGTCGTGTTACTAATCGTAATTTCATGAAGCGGCGACCTTCTCTGCCTAAACCTGCCAAACCTTCTCATTATTTTTGGTTGACCTCTTCTTCTTTCATTTTAATTTAGATACCAAATATTGTATTAAAATATAATGTAGTAATATCACACATACAAGCTAAGCCCAAATGTCCGTTTTCTTTAACAAATATAACTTGTATAAGTGTTGTTCTTTTTGATTTTTAGAAAGTGGAAATTATAAAGTCAGCGACAAAGAGAAATATCCTACCTTTGCACGGACATCCCTACGGACACTCAAATCACAGCCTCTATCCTGGCACTTTTGGACTCCTTTCAACTGGACTAGATACAACTTGTCACAGGGTTGAACCAAAGCCTGCTATTGGAATCATTAAAACGAAACATTCAATTGAAATTCAAAGAAAGAAGCAAATATCAATAGTAAAATGACGAAACTTATGAATCACACACCGTATTTTGGAGAATTTATGCCAGATGATGAAGACTATCGTCGCCTTTCAGAACATTTGGGTGGATAAAACTATATTACTTCCAGAAGTGAAGTATAGTAGTAGCGAAGCTTGGGTGAAGGTTTAATCATAACATACCTTTAATAGTTCAAAGCACTTGTTTACTCCAAAAGAGCTCTTTTAAAATATAAGACAAAAAAAAAACGTGTGACATTTCCAAGAAAAATTAAATTATAAGGTTACAACATGGTATGTTTTGCTTCCTTGCTGTCCACAAGTATCCTTTTGACCACATGGTTCCAAACATCCAACCAGACTGTGTAATGTGTTGGAAATGAGGTATTTTTCGAAAATTGGAATTTGTGTATTGAAGGATTACAATGTTAACCAAACTACTGCGGTAGAATTGAATATTTACATTTATCATTATAATTCGAAATTCAATCATTTGAAAAGGTGCAAAAATTTGCACCACCAACCCTTGGCGGGCCATTTTGGATGGCGTGGAGAAGTTAATCAAGATCCATCCAACCCCGTCTGTAGAAAATTGGGAATTGTGTGGTATTCAGTATTAAAATGTTATCAACTTTTCACTGCGGTAGACTGAATATTTACATTTACATGGAATAATTATAATTCGAACTTCGTCATTGGTGGCCAATCTTGGATGGTGCTAGGTGTTTGGTCTCCAATATAGCGGTAAACTGAAGTGGAAGCAACGATAATCATATCTAGACATCTTATACCCTAGAAAACATAAACAAAACACTATCGGTCCCCGTATTTAACTATATTACAATTGAACAAGCAGACTTGTAGTTTCATTTCCGTTAAGTACTTAACATCAATCTGAACTGCAAGATCAAGAATTTGCTAAACAACTGCAGCTAGTAACAGAATTCAAATGGGTTTAACTGGGTTGATGTCGCAAGCAGCAGATGGCGGCAAAGTGTGATTCAATGTATCAACACTTTGAAATTAATCAAAATAGTATAGACCGTTAACTGTGTGTCGATTTCGAAGATTTGATGTGGAAGAGAAATGTAAGAGAAATGCGAGCCTCATTACCTTATTGTCCTGGCCTTATATGATATTGGGTATAGTCCTGAAAGAAATGACGCGTGCACAGCACACAATGGAGAACACGATAGACGGACTGTGGGACTCTACATCATAGGACTCTCTCTATGATTGGCCATACGAGTCATAACTACCAGAAATTCAAATTCTCCTAGGAGAAATTCCAGCCAATGACAGCGCTCCTTATAGATCTAATTTCTAAAAGATTAAATCTGATTGGATAAATTATCTCCCAGAAGAAATTTATAATTTCTCCTAGGAGAAAATTTCTCCTAGATGAAATTTAATTTTAGCTAGGAGAAATTGCAATTTCTCCTAGGTGAAATTTAATTTTAGCTAGGATAAATTGCAATTTCTCCTAGGAGAAATTAAATTCTGGCCGTCCTTTCATAAGTGTTTAATTTATCCATGCAGAAATTAATCAATTTCTACTAGGGGAAATTCAGCCAAACAGAGCGCTCTCATTGGCTGGAATTTCTCCTAGGAAAAATTAATTTCTCCTAGGAGAAATTCCAGCTAATGAGAGTCGCTCGTTTTGGCTGAAATTCTCCTAGGAGAAATTCCAGCCAATGAGATCGCTCCTTTTGGCTGAATTTCTCATAGGAGAAATTCCAGCTAATGAGAGTCGCTCGTTTTGGCTGAAATTCTCCTAGGAGAAATTCCAGCCAATGAGATCGCTCCTTTTGGCTGAATTTCTCCTAGGTGAAATTAATTTCTCCTAGGAGAATTTGAATTTCTCCTAGGTGAAATTGAATTTCTCCTCGCAGAAATTCGGGTAGTTATGTATCTTAGGTATCCATTTTCTCCTAGGAGAATTTGAATTTCTCCTAGGTGAAATTGAATTTCTCCTCGCAGAAATTCGGGTAGTTATGTATCTTAGGTATCCATTTTCTCCTAGGAGAAATTTGATTAACCATCTTAACAACGGGAGTTGTGATTGGCTATTTATTTTGCCTAGGAGAAATTAAGATTAAGAAGCGCTATTATTGGCTGGAATTTCTCCTAGGTGAAATTAATTTCTCCTAGGAGAATTTGAATTTCTCCTAGGTGAAATTAATTTCTCCTAGGAGAAATTCTGCTAGTTATGACTCGTATAGCCAATGATATCTCTCTAGAGCCAATAAACGATCTCTCTCTCTCGCTCTCTCTCTCTACACATTATTTATATACTTTTATCCCATGCCTCTGGGCTGTTCCCGATTGTCTTCTTTATATTGGGGACGAACACGCTTATTTTTGCTAATTATCAATCATAAAAACGAGCAAGTTGGCGGATGCTGTTTCGCACCTACCGAGTTCAAAGTCCACGCTATTTTGGAAGCCATATTGAAAATCTGCAAAAAAATCGTGCATGTTTTTGCGACGGTAACTTTCTGAAAAAACCACGTTCCTGACGAAGTTCTTGGGTGTCTATGGATCATTTTATAACTGGCGCCTAGCAAAATCAACGAGAAAGTATATTTTTCCATGTTGTAAGGTTTACGTATAACATGTATAATGCGCTTGGGCGGTAACAGTAAGCATCCGCCAGTAAGCTCGTTGAATCAAGATGGCCGTCGGGCTCTATCCTTTCATTCATCTATCTCTATGCTTTTATCCATATAACGTATTTCCAAAATAACATTATTATAGTGCAGTTTCCTCGTCAATGACCGTTATACAAATTAAAGCAACCGTTACTCCGACGGGTTTGGAATAAGAAAATATATCTCGATGACATAATATACAAAAAGTAGAATATTTCGTCCAAATTTCATTTTTAAACGTTTAACCAATGACGACGTACCACATGGCGCCTTTTGGATACACTATGAGTTCAATAGAAACGTTATGTCAATTTCATTTAGAGGTGCTATAAAGAAAATTCGTCCATTGAAATAAATGATTTTTATTCTTACTTTTGAATAATAGTAGTTCTTTGACAAATTTAAACACCTCTCAAATTTTGAAAATGGTAGGTAAACTTGTGAAAGGCCACGATATCAGTGAAATTTGGCATTGCGATCAATGAGCGCGTGAATTGGAGTATATTGTATTCATATTATACAAACGTAGCATGCTTTTGCATCACGTGCGTTGAAGAGTTCTTGATAAATCCTGATAAATTACATTATAAAAATATATTTCGGTGTTATCAATCCCTGAAATTGGGTCTTCCCAAGGGAAGTTGATTTTGACAACGTCATTTGAATTGGTCAAACTAGTTTAACTTCTATCGATTAAGGTGGACTGGATTAATTCCAGTTTAGGTTGGATTTATTCAACATAGAAACTAGGAGCATTTTAAGTGGGTTTCAACTGAAATTTAAATCTGATTAAATTCAGCACTCTACTTTTAGATAACGGACGTTTCATTTTAAAGGAGATAATACTCGTATAAATTCCTCAAAGCGGACAAACCACATGACACCACCTACTACAGATGATATGACATTTTTTTATGTTTGTGATACCCCTATTGGTGTAAGAGAGAAAGTCCGAAAAACTGACGAGAAAAGCCACCAATAGGTAACTTTGTTTATATTTGTTTGCTGTAAATGTTGTTTCAAATTGAATAATACCGACATTCTTATTAAGCATACTTGCAGATGTTACCAGCTGCATGATATTGTGACCGATTTAGATCAACAAGATTCTGCAAGTAATTTATGATCAGATTTTATGCGGTCTGCAATAGTAACTACTGTAATAGTTTTCCCGACAGTAAACTGAGGGCGTATTAGATGTAAACATGTGACATCATCGTCTACATCATCTATAGACCGTATTAAATATTACGTCAGCCACCAGCCATGTTGGTGGACAAGATGCATACATTCCAGGACTACAATACATTAAGCTGTAATCGATCCATGTTTCGCGATTGCACAGGGATCATTGACAGGTGAATGTATTGTAGTACTGGAATGCGTCTATCTTGTCCACCAACATGGCTGGCTATTGAATACGGTCTATACATCACCTGGTGAGGAAGCATTTTGCCGCACTTATTGTGGAGATGTCACGCCAAAATTTGAAACCTTTTCAAATATTTGAAAATTCATATTCCACAGCTTACACAATGCTTTAAAAAATTTGGTTCATTGTTTGAATCGAACCTCGGATTAGTAAGGTATAGCAGATTGAAAATACGCAAACAACAGTGTGGATGTTTGAATAGAATCTTGTTTTTGTCTGCAAAACTGCAAACTATTTCTAGTCGTGATACAATAACACAATATGTGTATGGAATAAAATACACCTGGAGCATTCTTGAGGAATTGTTTGTGTTAATACAGAGTAAGATTTTAACGAACGTTTTACTTTTTAAAGACGCACTTATATTTCAACGCATTTTAATGAAGAAGTGAATTAATTTGAATTAACCTTAGGTGTATCCTTTTCTTTTTTTGCAGTTTATATATTCTTTGGTCATGATTTTGAGGTCTTCGAATTCTGTAAAGCTTTGGATAATAGAGGACTACTAGATAATGGCGAATACGTGGTAGTAAACATCATAGACAAGGAGTTTAACTCGGATAATGCGTTCCACATTATGGGAGGTGAAACAAAATGACAATCAGGAAACGGATTCACAAATGTTAAGGAATAATAGAGAACGTTATATATTTCTTAATACAGCCGTCAAAGAAAGTCTATCCTCCAAAATGATCGTTCGTGATTCGACGTGATCTCGACGAGGAAATTGCTCGTGAAGATAACGCCGAATCATCTGGTATAAAAAAAAAAAATCCGGAACATTCTGAATCCTTGCCGACTTTGTTAAGTTGATGGTGAACCTTTGCCTTATTTTAAATTACTAAAGCCAAAATGTGAATCAGTGTAAAGGCTTGGAGAGGGTATGTTCACGGTTTCTCATTGCCGGCTATAAAACGTATTTTAATGGGAGATCAGATAAGCCATTACATTCCACGTATGTTTTAAGATCGTGGATCCTGGTTCGTGAATCCGGCCCTTGATTTATCCCTAATTCATTTGTAAATCATTGTAATTCATTATAGTGTTCTTTTGTTAGACTCTGAAGACTTTGTTATTGTTCTTTATGTTTTGTCTTCCATCATATTAAATGAATTTTGATGTTTTCTTATTGCTTGTTCATTCATAAAATTAAATTTCATTGGCATGTGTAAGAATTAAATTGTTAAAATTGTAAAACATAACGAATATAATCACAGTGGCGTTAATTTATATCATATTTTAATCAATATACAGCTAACATTCTTCGGACTTCAAATGTTTCTCACAGATCCATTTACCAAAGAATTCAGTGCTAGAGTTCTGAAGTTTTATCGCTCTGTAGTGTTCATCTACAACACACCAATAAGTAATTCTGCTTACAAACAGTTTGTTCACGACGTACAACACTACATCACATTGCCACCGTTTAATCTGCCAGTTCTGGAAAACTTGGAGTTTAATTATACCGATTCATTTTTAGAGGATGAAAGCGACTCCGGGGGAGAACCGGCAAACGAGTACATAGTAGGTATTACCCAGTGAGTTGTTTTAAATTGTCCGTACCTTTCCGGTCATGACACAGCGAAAAATTTCCTATTGAAGCTTTAGAAAATTGCTCCGCACTGCATTTCAGGGCTAGAAGATCATAGTATTCAATCTTGCTTGCGTACTCAGCTATTTTTTTGTGACTTAACGCTGATTCATAATTTATTCTTACTTTTCTTACTGTAAATATAATTACCATGATGGAATCGAATAATGTTTCTCGGAGAGTCGATGCGGTAGTCTTGCATCTTTATTCTGAATGAAACACGCAGAAATACAGGAAGGCGTTGTTTTGAGATACTGATCATTCGGTATGCCTCATCGTTATATACAAGTACTCTATTTCATTCTCAATGGGAAGTGTGTAATTTTGACATGTTATAAAATGGTCTAAATCCATATTTGATAAATAACAAAACATTCTAATTACCAGAGTTTGCTCTTTTATAAAAAATACTTTACAGGAAAATAATTTAAAAATATGTAATCTCAGCATCGCAAACCCGCCAAAGGTTGGTGATCAGAGTGAAAAGGTGGCGATTTTCTTTGAAGTTTAACACTAATATAAGCAATTCTAATCCACAACTATTTGCGATACCTGTGTATGCATTGTCGCACTTTTGTGTTTTGTAGCAAACCTCAAATTTAAAGCAAATTTACCAATAGAAGTGGAGTTATAATAACCTACTTTTTAAAAATAATTTAGTAATTGTTCTTAAAATGTCAAAATGTACGAAATACAAGTCAATTTAGTATTACCAAGACGATCATCTATTTTAGAGACTTGGGACTTTACGGGTCCCTACAAAACGCATAGATTTAATAAAAAAATAATAGCGTCATCTGTTCATACACGGTTGGTTCTGAGTCGCCGTATACCCTATCGAAACTGGCGCATGCGCTGGTAATTGAACGAGCAAATTTCTACAGGAGTTTTCGCTGTGCATGATCATCATAAATTCTGGACGGATTGCATTGTCCAAGAGGAGGTATAGTGTTCTTCCCACAATGCATTTCTTCCAATACAATATTTCCACTGGTTGTCACATGAATTTCTAGTGACAAAAGTACTTAAATTACAAGATTGGGATAAGGTCTGTTCGTTTAGGTACATTTTGTTACTCATGTGACAACCAGTGCAAAAATGTATTGGAAGAAATGCATTGTGGGAAGAACACCCTACCTCCTCTTGCACCGTCCTACTGAAAATAAGATCTCTCTGAGACAATTTGGCACACAAATCTCACACTACCTCAGCCTATAAGCTGATCATACATAGTAGAGGAATTTACTAAATTTGGTACACAAATCTTACGCTACCCCAGCTAGGCTGACCATACATAGCAGAGGAATTTGTACAATTTGGCACACAAAATCTCACGCTTCCTCAAGCTAGGCTGATCATACATAGAAGAGGAATTTACACTTTTGAGCACCTGCCATCAAAGAACAAACAGAAATTGAAAACAAACTGCGATTAACTATAGAAGTTCAGGAAACAAACACTAAAGGCATTGCTATGTAATTAAAAAACTTAAAGACCCATTGTGTACATATTGTTTTTTCTTGATTCAGATCCCCCACGAAGCGGCTTATCTTTATGATTCACTGATTCTCTACGCGCACGCCCTTAACAAGACACTACAAGATAATAAAAACGTCAACGATGGCAGAGCAATAATGAACGAGATATTCGACAAAACTTTCAGAAGTAGGTATTATTTATTATATTATTTTTCTACTGAAGGTATTAAAACTATTTTCTCTCTGATGATGTATTTGCAATACAAATAAAAACAAATGAGAAATCATATTCATGAAACTACAAATCAGCTCAAAATGCAATGCGGCCCACGATGTCTAGATTGGCTCAGAGTTCTACACATGTTGCCTTACCAACCAGTCCTTACCCAAGATCTGGAGGAGAGCTACTATCATCGCTCTCCCCAAACCAAACAAGCCTGTCGACAACCCTAAGAACTACCGCCCAATATCACTACTGTGTGTCTCCTTCAAACTCCTTGAGAGGATGATCCTGGCCCGGCTGGAGCCCGTCGTCGAACCCCATCTGCCTGACGAACAAGCAGGATTTCGCTGTGGCCGGAGCACTGTCCACCAGATTGTAAAACTCACAAATGATATTGAGGAAAGCTTTGAAAAGCGCCGTAAGGCAGGCGTCATCTTGGTGGACCTTACTGCCGCATATGACACCGTGTGGCACCAGGGCCTGACACTCAAGCTTCTCAGGACCATCCCGGATCGTCACCTTGTACAATTCATATGTAACATGCTCGCAAACCGTAGCTTTATTCTCAAGACCAGTGATGGGCAGAGTAGTCGTCTGCGTCGTCTGAGGAATGGTGTACCACAAGGATCTGTATTGGCTCATATGCTGTTCAACTTGTATATCAGTGATATACCTCAAACAACATCTAGACAATATGGCTACGCCGACGATCTTGCCCTCCTCCACTCGGACAGCAATTGGACAGAAGTAGAAAGCACACTTACTACAGACATGGCCCTACTGCAGCATATCTCAAGACCTGGAGACTGAAGGTGAGCGAAGCCAAGACCACCGCTACTGCCTTCCACCTCAACACCAAAGAGGCTCATCGCCAGCTTCAAATCAACCTCAATTTAGCTGCTTCTTCCCATACAAACCTACACCCACCTACTTGGGAGTGAAGCTTGACCGGCAGCTTACTTACCGACAGCACCTCGAGTCCGTATGCGCCAAGGTATCTTCGAGGAATAACCTCCTGTGCAGATTTGCTGGATCTTCATGGGGTGCCAGCCCAACGACCCTACGTACCACTGCCTTGGCTCTGGTCTACAACACTGCTGAATATGCCGCCCCAGCATGGTGCAACAGCTCTCACACAAAGAAGCTGGACACGGTACTCAACGAGACCTTGAGAACCATAACTGGTTGCCTCCGCCCCACTCCATCTGAATTTCTGCCTGTGCTTTCAGGCATTGCACCTGCAGCACTTCGGAGGGGGCACCACTCGCACAAACTAGTGAATAAGGCCCTGCTGGACAACAAGTACTGCTGCATAACACTGTCAAAGAATCACACCAACTCGGTAGACAGAGACTGCGCTCTCGCCGACCTTTCTGCCGACACGCTGCTAAACTCTCCAGTTCCCATTCAACATCTTACAGACATGGAATACTGCCTGGCTAGACATTCCAAGACCAGATCAACTCTCCATTACACCTCAGACAGAACTACCACCTGGCAGCAATCTCCCACGCAAGGAATGGGCCACCCTAAACCGGATTCGCACAGGAGTCGGTCGCTTCAATAGCAATATGCACCGATGGGGGCTGCGGCCATCGCCAGCCTGCCAATGTGGTTCTCCATCACAGACTGCGGATCACATTCTCAATGAGTGCCCTACCTTTCGTCCGCCGGTGGATACAGATATCTCAAACCCCAACCAATCAACAGTGAGTTGGCTCCAACGTTTACAACACATTTAGCTGCTGCCTCATACGCAAGAAGCTCAAAATAAGTATTTCTTTCATTTTCACGTATTTGTATCTCGGACCAAGTGCCACTTTTAAATGGAACATGGTGATATTTTATACGTTGCTCATGGAACATTTTTTCCACGAATGTTTGCGTACAAATCCACGATGAATCTTGTCTTTTCTTGAAAGTAAAGTTATAAATATCGTAATAACAATTTACTGGGGAAGTAAACTTTGTATGGTTCATTTTATACCACCCGTAGTTCACTGTTGTAGGTGATGTGCAGAAGTGCAGTTCTGTTTCTGAGTTGCTCTTAAATGATTACTTTATTTGTTTGTTGTTTGTTTTTTTTCTTCTGATTATCATCGGCCATGTGCTGAAATCGGCTTCAGCGTTCTACAATAAACGTGGTACTTAACTTATCCAAGCTAATTTGGTTATTTTTCTGAGATGCAACCGATAGGCTATGGAGAAATGCACCAGTTCTTAAGAGGCCAGTGTACTCTGGATACCCACACACTAACACAATGGAATACAGTTATATCTCTTACGTCCCTAGAGGGAAACAACTACCAAACTGACGATCACCGCAAAAAAGGGACGTGGCGCATTTTGTCTTATAAGGAGCAATTTCACCCTAAACAAAAGGCAAAGGGTCCGCTCCGTGATTTTTTGAAAAGTGGGAAAAATGGGATTTAGGGATTTAAGGTATACACACAGTATTTAGGAAACACACAGCGCGGAGAATTTTCCTGACCCTCTATTACGCTGTTGTTTCATTCTGAATAGATTTGATTTATGAATGTTGCAGAGGAGTAGTTGATAACAATTCAGCCATCTCACAAGATCAATAAAGTTCGTCAAAAGCGGCGGCCATTTCGACCTCAGCCAAAAACACCAAGATTTTCATACACACTGATGATTTTGATACACAATTTGGTATTTGACAGCTTACGATGGCGCTATTAAAGGTCCATGGCCCGATCGCTAATAGCCTCGTCCCCAGAAGCCCCAGATTTTACCGGAAGTGGTCAACATTTTGGTATCAGAAGAAAGCTACTATTTTTCTCATTTACCCTGTGAAATCTTAGAGTCAAAGGATGCTTAGTTTGGGAGTTATGAGCGGAAATGTGCTCCATTTTGGTCGACCAATATTAATTTTACACAGTACTCTATGGGCTTACAAAATCACGTTTTAGCTCTCGCATCAAACCGGATTGAAATATCGGCGCGAAACTTTACAGATGGCGTTTTGGAGTAAAGGACGATCTAATAAGATGAAAACTTCGTATCCTTAAATCGGGCCATCCCCCTTTAATTAGAATATCTTCCCTTGAGAACAAAAGTATGTTTTGTTTTAACCGGTGCGTTCTCTGTCTACGACGAATTGAAACCGTCGAATACCATAATGATATAACAATAGTCTAGACATCAAAAGTTCACTCGAGCCAGAAAACGCATTTCCCATAAGAATAATTCAACGGAACTCTGCACATCTCAAGAATACTTTAAACGTTACTATTAGTGAAAGAGAAATTAAACAATATTGATCGGTTGAGAAATAGGGGGAAAACACTGATTTTCAAACGGCGGTAAAACGTCCATTTTGTTTTGCTTTTTTATTCAACATGATGTACAAAAATGTTTACTAATGGCTTATCAATTGGAAATATACGAAATAAATTAAACATAACAATATATTAAGTGTTTGATACAGTTAGTATTTTTCATGGTGCCTTTTTCCAAACCATGTATTATCCCATTCATTTGTACAGGAAAATGAAGTCAGGATCAAATTCTCAAATTCATTTTTCCGAACGTGAGCAACATAAAAGATCAGTAAATGAGAACTGGAATATATCCAAGAAAACTCAATGGGAACAACGGACAAATTTGATACTAGCTAAATGTTAAGAGGTACACAAAGCTATGTGTGGATTGAAAGGGAACTGTGAGACAAATAAGCGTGACAAACTTAAAAAATACCTTAACCGTAAGGAGTTTGCTATAGAATTGTTAAAAAAACAGAGCAGCCATGTCACAAAGCTCTTGCGTGGATCTAAAACTCCTACATCGATAACATCTTGGGGTAAAGCATGCATATAAAGCAGTTTTGTTCGTTTATCTATTCACAACTACATGATCTTGTGGGCACTCAGTCTCCAACCCTATCTATCAGCAGACTCGACCCTTATGCCATCCAGCAAGTCAAGGGGAAACGCTCAACTTATAATTTACACCAGTTTACCCTTGAAGACCAGTCTACTAAGCCAAAACAAAGATGTCTGGACAACTTAATATCAAAAAGCCAGGAGGATATTGTTACATCGTCAATATTACACGATTTTGCTGAAACAACTGCTGTACTATACTTTATCTTCTGTCAGTCCTACTCTATGTGTGTACTCCCTTAAGACTAAAGGAGGGCTCTTGTTGCAGCGATCTTCAAGAATGAATGAAAACCCCTCTCCAGAGAACTATCAGCCGGGCAGTGTGATCTGCATCTCCTGCAATGTGACGGAGAACATAAACTTGTCCCATACCTCCAAACATCTAGCATGTAAATATCCTCCTTGTGGAAAATCAGCATCGGTTTTTGACGCGTCGCTGTTGGATTCGATTTTAGCAAAGCCTTTGACACGGTGCCCAAACATGCAGTTACTTGCTGTAACACTACAATGCTATAGCATCCGAGGAAACCCCAACATTAGGCTGTATGCTGATGACAACGAGCATTCCATGGCTTGAAAGATTACATTGGACTTCAAGACGTTCTTAACATAGTATTTAACTGGGAAAACAAAAACAGAGTGAGCTTCAATGCATTTACATGTTAACTCATCTCCATCATTCGTAAGACAAAACCGAGCCATTCTAGCTATAAATCAGTGAGCACATTAGTAGTCATAACTATCTTGGATTTGGAGTCACCACGAGTCAGATGATCATGCATGGGAAGAGGGCGTCGGTAAAATAAGATCCAGAGCATGCAGATTGCTGGAGTCATCTCAAGAAACCTGTGGCAATGCTAAAATGGCGTCAAACTCAATTCGTTCTAAACTTGAATATGCAGGAGCGGTGTGGTACCCAGCTAAAGAACATGAATCTCTTCATGGAAAAGCAGTAAGATCTATATCCTTTCACTCCCTAAATGCCATTTTTGCCACTTTTCAAAAATTACGGAGCGGACCTTGCCTTGTGTTTAGTGAGAAATTACTCCGAGATCTAACAAGACAAATAACCTTTTTTTGCGGTGATGGTCAGGTTTGTATTCATTCTCCTATAGAGACGTAAGGGATACGGGGCGTCCGTGAACGGCCTGCAAGTATCGCATTGCTGTTGCCGCAGATAAAACTAGATCCTGTGAACGGCCTGCAAGTATCGCATTGTTGTTGCCAGAGCTAAAACCAGATCCCGTGAATGGACTGCAAGTATCACATTGTTGTTGCCGCAGCTAAAACTAGGTGTACTACATTCAAGAAAGAGCATGGCACAGTGCAATATATTTTCACTAGTTTTGATGATATCATGCTGCAACCTACAATGAGTCGATCAAACAATACATTGCGTTACCATCCGATCCAGACAATTAGGAACATCTGTAAGTTTTTACTTTTACCGCAAGTCCTCTTCATCTGGAATAGAGAAATAGGTTTCCGTCGGAGGCAGTAAAATTAGCGTCAGCCAATTTCGACTTGTGGCACCTACATCGGTGATTGAAATGCAGCCTACCACAAACCTGCATTTCTAAGAAGCTGAGAATATACACTTGCGCTTCCTGACATATTTTCTGCGTGTATAGTCTTGTGTCTTCTTAGATAGGCAGTTGTTTTCTTGGCAAAATTCAAGATTCGAGTGTTTTAGTCCGTTTATAATATTTACGCATGCGTAAGACAAGAAGACAAGGTCAAACATTCATTTAGTGTCTACTTAAATTATAAATTGAATTATAATATATATTGAAGTAAGCAATTTAATTAATATATATCATTGACCAAATGTAATGAATCTGACCAAAAGCCTAATGGAAAAATCCACCTGTCTAACGCAATAATTGCAATCAGGGACCACATAAATTGAATTACAAAATAAATATTTAAATCATTTAAACCAAATTCACCACTGTGAAGATGTCAACATCAAGAGCAATTAAGAGGTTTGTCTCATAATAAATGATGGACTATTGTTTGAATATCATTTCAGGTATAACTGGATATGATCGCTATATCGACAAGAATGGAGATACAATGACCAATAATACGGTCGTTACAATCCATCAACGAACAAGTGCCAATTATTCGTATGATGTAGGTGCAGTAGCAAGATTTCAGATTTTTCCAGGAAATGGTTCAGAGGTGAGAGATTAGAAGAGACACTGTAAATAGCTCTATTAGTTAACCTTTGATCGCTCTTTTATTTCATATTATACGTGTAGTTTGATTAGTGCTCAAACAACTTGTATAGTCATCTGCAGCGTTCCCCAAACAGCTTGATCCCTATACACTTTAACTACGGGGTCAAATATATGCCGAGGTAAATAAAGACCCCATTGGAGTTAAAATGACTCTTACGTGACCTTAAATTCGTTGGTTTTTAACTCAAATGAAGTCGTTTTATTTTGTCGGTGAATGGCGCATAATTGACCCAGTGTTTTTTTTTTTTGTGTGTGTGTATGTGGTGTGTGTGTGGTGTGTGTGTGTGTGTGTGTGTGTGTGTGTGTGTGTGGTGTGTGTGTGTGTGTGGTGTGTGTGTGTGTGTGCTGTACCTTGCCTTACTTATTGCTCGTGACTTTCTTTGATAAAATCGATTTATCGTGAGCCAAGGTAGCCCCTGGTAACAAAAATGTCCAGGGTCGTGATTCTTTATCAAAAAAAAGAATTGTGAATAGGCCTTAGCTTAGTGGGAGGGCTTTCTATCACGCTGCGCACAGACAGGATGGTTTTAGAGACAGTTTGCCCTTTTGCGTACGCGTAGTAAAAATATCGATAACTAAGAAAGGCATGAGACGCCATCATTATTATTTTTGTTTTGCGTGCTAATTCTATCGATGTTGCTTTGTACACCAAATTAATGCTATTCCCAGCGATGAAAAAGAGGTCATTCGTACCACACTCGTACATAATTTTAAAAAGAAAATGACGGCCGGCAGGCGGGTCTAAAAAAATCTATACCGGCCTCCAACTATAGTCGGCGCTATAATCTTCCGAAAATCTCGAAAGTTCTCGCAATATCAAGCATGGCGTCGATCACCAAGCGCAAAGTAAAGAAACTATTCAAATAATTTCTAGAGCCATGTGTCTTCTTTGGAAAGGTCACAATCTTTGGGAGTCATGATTTTTTGACATAAAATTTAATAAAATAGGGGTATATAAAAAAGTGACATTAAATAGTCAAGAAAATGACAGGAAATAGCCTCAGAGAGTATGGCAATTTTTTTCAGGCCATTAGGCCAAGAGCTTCAGTATTAGGCCTATATCAACCCGAGTTTGGGTGGCTTTATATTAGGTTACGATCAGTGGGGGAGTAAAAATGCATTGAAGCCGACATTTTTCGAATATTCGGTAAGAATATCTGAACGATTTTTGAAATCTGTAGTATGTTAACTCCAATATTGCCAGGTTGGAGCGGTAGAGGTTATGTTAGGTTAGAAAATAGACATATTAAAAATCATTCCAGTTACCCCACTAAGAAAATCACTTTACCATATGAACTTTCTGATGAAAGTTGCAAGACATTAGGAGAATATAGACAGACCAATATTAAAGCAACTAAAATGTAATATCAATATTAGCTGAGGAAGTGATTGATTTCAAAACACGCACAAATGTCACAAATGGATATTTGTAATTTCTTGGTAGTAATGTATTTCGCATTATTTAATTGCTGTTATCATCTAGGGAGATGTAATATTAACTGCATTCAGTAAAATGACGCCATTTCAGATTATTTCTGTTCTTAAAGGCACACGCTTTTGTATAACAAAACCCTTTCGGGTTTGTATACAGTGGAGGGTGAGCGAAGGGAAAAATTCGCAATAGACTCTAAATTTAAAGGATTTAAAATTTAATCCTTTAGGATTGTAGTTAGGGACCAATAAAAATATATTTAAAATTAAAACGCATTTGCCTTAGATTCAATCATAAAAGATTTGAAGTTAAATATGTATAATATATCTCCTGTGCTGTGCTGAAATCTACCTGAAAGCCGGTGTGATAGGAGATATAGTCCTTCAGAATCATTGTCCACATGCAATGGAGGAGAATAAGTCACTCGATTCAGTTGACTCTTCGCAAAACATTGGTTTCACGCTTTATTCAGTTGCCGTCTATGGAGCCCTGACTATGGCTCCAGGGAAACTATATCTCATTTTACCCCGGTTTTGGTCATATTAATACAGTGTCCGTGTGACTAAGTGTCCTACCACCCATCTGTCTATTGTGTTCTCCATTGAGTGCTTATGCATCATTTGTTTCAGCACTGTACCCAAATGGCCTCGTCTACAAGGTCACGGTGTATTCCGTACATGTTGCTATAGTAGCTAGGAAATTCTCTCATGGTGGACACTCATAAATTCCGTCGTTAAGAGATTGAGTCGAATTAATATTAATAGTTACTGGTAAAATCGTTGAATCACTTAACAGTGAGGTTGAATACCCGATCAAGAGCCATTACAACAATGGAACAGCTCATACTGTGATGCAAAATTATGGGCTGTATGAATGTTTGAATGCAAAAGTAGTCAGATTCTTAATCCAGGGGCGGCATGGGGGGGGTGGATGGGTTGTAAAGTAGCCTGCGCAAAGGCACCAAAAGTATTACTATTTTAGTCCCGCGTGGTCTGAAAAAAAGCTTTAAGTGAGAAAAATATTTTGATTGCTCTACCCATTAAATTTGTATCACTATTTAAATCAAATCACCTTAAAATCTATGCGATTTATTGGATGCTATGAATGTTTCATTTAGTAAATGAATGCATGCATCATCAAGATATTCACGGTTTCAGTTCTGTCCATCGACTGCCTATTAAATATTTATGAGGTTTAGTAAAATCCTTGTCTTAGATTAACACTTGGATTAGATCCCGTCAATATCTTATCTTTTCTCGTCTTCATTTCATTTGAAGGCTCAGTATTAAAGGTGCAACGAGAGATTTTGAGGCACCCAATATTGTGTCATAATAGTAATTTCAAATAGATTAGACACGCAATAGATTTCTTACCTTGTATTATGCTACAGAAATGTCTTAAAAGAAAGAAAAAAAGTGATTTTGATTTGCTTATATTTCAATGTAAAACATAGGATGAATTTTGTATTTGCTCCTATACGAAATTACAATTTGCACAATTTTTGTACCAAAGAAGTATTCTCTTATCTTAATCCTTTCAGATAAGGATATTTTTGATGGAAAGCTTTACATCAGAGCAAAAATCAGAATTTTCTATTTTTAAAGCAATATTAGCACATTTTTGAAGAGCGCCCCCAATTTTCGAAAGTTGATATTTCGGCACAGTTACGTTGGTAATTGTCTTAGAAACTATACTGCGCAAACGAGAACTGCTAAGAAATGCGTATTATCATAAAATAGCGATTTTGTAATTAGAATTGAGATCCCAGATTGGGACTTAACGGCAGAGCTGGAATGCTACGTTTATGTAACACCTATCCAATGACATCAAACCAGTGGCCAACACACTCACACCAGAAGATACACCCTCTTAAACACTTGACTCATCAGCTCGAACCAATACAACAACTATAGGATGAGCGTGACCCGTACAATCGGCCGCTATTATTCCACATCTAATTTCACATGGACAGTCGAAGGCGTTTCACAGCCGTACAGCCGTTGAATTATTATCGGGGATCCCCGATAATATACAAAATTCCTTCGGTTTGTGACACAGACAGACATTTTCGAGCTTAACCATTCATAGGTATAGTTTACTAGCCAGTTACCAATGCACCCCGGTAAAATCTAATTTTTTTGAAAAATTGGGGCGCTCTTCAAAAAAATGGTGCTAAATCAAATTGCTTTAAGGACCACCTGATACGTGAAATCTCTCTCCGAAAACTTAACATCTTTTAAAAGTTGTTATAAAAAAAGTTCAATTTAAAAAAAAATAACCGAGTTTCTATGCTAATTGAACACAAAAGCCTTCTCATTAAGTCATGCATAGGTTAGATCCAGGTTTGAAGATACAACCTTGGAAGATTGTAATCGCCGATGTATTTATTCCTGATTCTTTGGTAATGCGTTTTTATCACGGAGTCGCAAAACCTCAAGAGATCATTCTGTCAATTCGCCGATGGGCTGATTAGAATTAATATAACTACTTCAATACCAGTCAGTTCTCTGTTTGTCTTTCGTTGTTGTGGAATATTTTTGAAAATGCATAACATAATGAAAATAAAAATCTACAAACGGGTCAGTTAAATAAAACATTTTGCAGCACAAATTTAGCTTGCACGAGATTTGCTCTTACTGATTGTGTATTTTGCTGTTACAGTCAAGGGTGGTATATGTACCTATCGAAGGCATGGAGATACAGTGGGTAGGAGGGAGACCACCAAGAGATGAACCAGAATGCGGTTACATAGGAGAGTACTGTACTGCTGACGTATGGTATACCACTCGGATATAGTCGGTGGAGTTGTCGGCGGTTTCTTGCTAATTGTCTTAATGGAATGCTTTATTTTATAGGTGGGTATTAATTTCCCGTGCTCTCTGAGCACTGTCATTGACTATATCTCAATGGAAAAGCGTTGTTGCGTAACAATAAGTCACTCTTTCACAATCCTCAAATTTTCACTAGCGACCCTATTTGGTTTCCAACACGCCTGTAGTATCACAGAGGCAGAGGAAAAAAAATAATGGGGAAGGAGTGTAGTTTTATCATTATTTGACCTGGCCTGACGAAACGAGCGGAAAGTCACATTAACTAGGGTCCCATACGTAATCGTCTCGATGATTTGGCTACACAATTGTTCGAAAATGAGAAATGTGCCGTAATTGCCGAATTACTTTAATTTTGCCTCAATTTAGGCTGAAATTCTATCATTGTCGTCGTGTCCATTCGTTTTTATAGTTTTTAACATATTTTTGCCATGGTGGGTTACCCTTTCCCTTCTTTCCCTTATGTTGCTCACAAGAGACATAACTTTTATAGCAAGGCTAAAAAGGCCCCTTAATGCAAAAAAAAATACAAAATGTCTTCAGTGATTCGAAAGCTGTTTTTATTACTACATAATTATATACAAAATTCTAGATAAGCGATGATGTTTTGTTTTGTTTGAAACTTTGCATGTCAAAATCATATTTAGAGTATATGATATAATTTTTTCGAAAAAAAGTCATTCAACCTTTAACGAAATGTGTGAATTGTTCATTAAAACCTAGTTGTGATTCAGGCGCCTTACCTCCTTGAAAGCAGTATTTTCGCTAACATAATGGATCGAAAACGCTTTTTTAATACACAATGCTCAATGCAATTAATTTGTGATTACTTTACAGGCCAAGTATATGTATGTATCATCGGCTGTGGTTTTTTCTTCTTCTTTGATACAAATTTATTCATAAATTGTTTCTAGGAATTGGAAATATGACAGATATTGCCAGCTTGCTTTGGAAGGTTGATTATGAAGATATCAAACGAAAAGGGCAGAATGGATCAACGCGTTCTGTTGGAAGTCGAGTAAGTCATCATAAATACATGTTGCAGTTGCAGTTCTCTCGCAAAGAGGAGATTTTATTACGATATATATATAGGCCACCGGCCCTTCAATACAATAGTACAAAATCAATTGTGTCTGTCGACATTACGTTTACTACATGCATGGTTATAGATATTTGCAGAGATTAATTTGAGTATCACGCCTAGTTGATTTAACTAGCTTATAATATTTTGCTAGATTTGGATAATTTACAAAATATGGTGGAATATAGCGATTTCGCTCATCTACAAAATAAGGACATATTAAGACGAAGTGGAATTCGTCCTCTATATTTATAATTCCCTAAGTTGACAGAGTCTATCTTCACGGGGTATTTGATTCCATCTACCTACTTCAATTTCCAAGTTAAGAATACCAAGCCTAAGTTTAGTAAATAATATTCTAAATGAAAACTTCAACGTTAAACAGATATAATTCACATTGGAAATCATATTTAAATTGAGAATACAACTGCAATTTAGAATAAGTTGCAATTGACTCGGTAAATGTTTGTATATGGATATTCCTGACACCTTGTTTGATAAGAGGACATAAAGCACCAATATTTGCAACGCCTTGAGCAACCCACACTTCGCCAAAACCGTGGTAAAGAGTGTATTTTTTACATCTAAGGCCCACCAGCCCTTACCACTTTCATCTCTAGTGTATTGAAATTTATAGCACTGGTAAAGGGCTCTAGTTCTATCAATATCAAGAAGACGCAACCAATACTTAATAACTCTTACTATATATGTTATGTGTAGACTGTATCGCCCTAGTTCCCCGCGTACAGCTGGGGATGGTGCAGTACGAGGTATGCCCAAAATATGTCTGCAAAATTTTAAATGTAGTTGCTCGTGAATCAGTACTTCTGATGTACCCCACAATTCACATCCAAAAGACAAATAACACTAATTTAAAGTTATCCTCTAATTATTGCTTAACGGGAAGATTTTACTTTATAGCGCGCGTAGCATAGGTATCTATAATTAAAATGGATACTAGCTTAACACCAATTTCACAAGTGGTGTCAGTTATGGGTGTTTTTAGGCAGATTTTTGCTTTAAAGGGTAACAGGGGTAAATTCAAAGTTAATAAGTTAGAGGTAAAATTAAAATACAAAAAGTATTTCTCTCAACCTAGAGATTCCAAAAAGGATACACCTTTTAATAGAACGGATATTAGATCATATTACTAGCCTAATTCAATAGCAATACCTCAGTTCTATACGTATGTTTGCCAAATGCACGTGTTGCGTTGGTGGTTTAAAAACCGCGGCATTACGACTTAGCATAAATTACAACAACATAGAAATGCGTATTCATTGTAGTGACCAACACCCTTTCCTGCTATTTTGTGGTCATTTCCCTTTCTTCCCAACATGCAGAATTCCATACGATCACTGATCTTTGTACACTAGGGTGGTTTACATCAACTCTATATGATTTTAATGAGGGAAGGTGCGCTTTCAAAACTCAGCCATCGATTAAAGCAATAATAGCACATTTTTTGAAGAGCGCCCCCAATTTTTCAAAAATTTGGAGATTTTTTACACGGTTTCATTGGTAACTGGCTAGTAAACTATACCTGTGAATGATTAAGCTCGAAAATATATATGTGTCGCAAACGAAGGAATTTTGTAATTAGAATAATTTGTAGAATAATTAATATCGGAGATCTCCGATAATAATTCAACGGCTGCTGGAAACGGCCTTCCAATATGAAATAGCCGGGAAATAGCGCCATGTACTTGTGTACGCTAATCCAATTGTTTTATTGGTTCAGGAAAGTCAAGGTGGAGGTCATTTTCTTGAGGTTGCACTATTTCATCATGGCCGGGCGTCATGGACGGACATAAACTTAGCATTTCCAGCTCTGCCGTTAAGTACAATCTGGGATCTCAATTCGAATTACAAAATCGCTTATTTTATGATAAATACGTTTTTTGAGCATTCTCGTTCGCAGGTGTAGTTTCCTAGAAAATTACCAACATAACTGTGCAAAAAATATCAAATTTTGAAAAAAAAATGTGCCGTTATTGCTTTAATTATGTGTCGGTTGCAAGTTGCAACCGGTTATTTCTGGTTGAAACCGGTTTCTATTCTAACTAATGAAATACGGTACAACCGGGTTCGCCGGTCAGACGGTGATTGAGTTTGAAGCCGGCCCTAACGAATGAAATTCAATTCACTCTATATCTAGTATTTGACAAACTTTGCAGGGAGTATCATTTGGTGGACATCTCTTTGTGTCATTGCTTCTCACATATTAGTGTAGCACGTATAAAGGTTAACATGACAAACGCATATGTTTTTCTTTACACAGAACATCTGTTAAATGTCGATACTTCAAGGTTCGTGAATACTGAACCTGAAAAATCACAAAACAAATAGCGGAATGTCACAGTTTTGAGAGATTTTCTATAGGATGATGATAATCAAAATTGTTATCATTGTTTTAAGATTGCTATTATCATTTCCGTTCTAGAGATATGTATTTTAGGTGTCCTACAAAAGAATGTAACAAGGTCTGACACGAAACATGTTCCTTTATTGTAATGTTAAGATGAACGATTTCATAGCAGCAGCAACAGAATCAAACACAGTGAGACATAAAGTTGGACTGTTAAAGTATACTAACAGGATAATTTTTAATTTAAGTATGTTTTAAAAGATGTCGTCCATGGAGGTCGCCATGTTCGGCATTGGTGACGTTGCTCGGCATTGGTGACATTTTATGACTTGAAAAGTCAATAGATAAAAACAGGTGTCTGTGGAATGTCCAGGGTACTCTTGGTCAGAAAATCGGATTATATAGTGTGTCCAGTAGAAAATCAGTAATGATCGATTAAAAATCGGGACGGATTCTTAAACAGAATATAGCTGAAAAGGTTTGGTTGTATCATTCAGTGGCTACTTTCAAGACACACTATGTACTACATACCATCATGATTTCTATTTTTCTGGTGAGCCGATCAAAATGGCTACAATCACACGGAAGATATTATAAACGTTTTACTTTGTTATCAATAATAATAGAGTGTCATTTTTCGGACTGAAAGACATTCATTTGAAACAAATATGTATTTATAATATGTTGAAGCTTAGATTATATTAGCCTAGCATTTCGCTTTAATTTCATGCAATTATTTCGATTTTCGTCAAAGCCGTTTCAGAAAGGGACAGACTGAGCATTTCTAAATAAACTTATTTAATTTGAAATTGACAGGTCAGTATGTTCACAGAAGGAAGTCGCGCATCGGGAGACCAACCTCGTGGACAGATATTTACGGAAGTCGGTAATTAAAAGGAACGATGGTCGCCATAAAGAAAGTTGGAAGAGAAATATAGATGTTAATCGAGCAATTAGAAAAGAACTTAAAGTGGTAGGTAATTTTTAAGAGACGTAAGAAGTGTAGTGGATGTTTAAAGTAATTTTCGTTTTCTTAGGGGTTAATTTTGGGATCAATATCAAAAGCGCTTAAATCGTTTCCTTGACCTTGTTTGGATTTACATCTCAGCCTTTAATACAAGATGGTTAAAAAGGATATTTCACTAAAGGAACGTTTAAAAAATATGGTAATACTTAAAGGCTGATTCAACTTTTATCACATAAATACAAAAAAAAGAAAAAAAATATTATTAATTATATTTTTTTATGTCATAATGTTGCCCATATTTGTTTAAATTATGACGCATGAGAAACAAACAACAAAAAACATATTCATTCGACTGTATGAATTTAATTGCTGCAGATCCGGGACCTAAGACATCCGCATCTCAACCAATTTATCGGCGCATGCGTAGAACCGCCCAATATATGTATACTCACTGAGTATTGTCCTAAAGGTAGTCTGCAGGTAAGTACATGAAGTAATAATAATAGGGAGGCTTATATGTCATGCGCCATGTAAACGTGGGATTCTTTTGTTAGATCGAGTCATGAACAAAAATCTACCACACGCTTCGCACATGACATCTAAACTCCCGTTATGCAAGTATCGTCAACCCGTATACCCTGATTGAAACAAAACAAGTTATAGTAGGAGTATTCCTGTCAGTTCGTTTAATTTTTGGGGCGTGTCGACGATTCCATTCGTTCGGAGAGGTTGTATGCTTTTTACCCAATCAGTATAATAGAACTTTGATGTCACGATTCCGGATATCATAATTAAAGAAATATCCCTTTTCGCACGAAGAAAATATTACAAGGCAAATGCAATGAATAAATTCCAAACACCAAACTTGCACAAATTATGAAGTATTCAAAATAAGAAAATGATACGAATAAGTAATCAGTACTCACCAAAGTTCTTTTACGTCGCTAAGGAATATTAGAAAATCTAATACGTTTACTTTTATTCGTCTTATTTGTGTTGGTATTGTAGTTTTACGATCTGTTTTACGAGCGCGGCGATGATGATCGGTCAAAGGGGTTTTAATAGAGCTTTCTCCTTCTCTCCTACCTCTATGTTCTGTTGAACAGGTTGCTGTCTATATCTACATAATACCGAGGAAAATGTCAGTAGTTGCAAATAAAAGAATCGTAAACAGTGAAATATTCTCTCTCAATCATGACATGACAGATGACATGAATTTCTTGAACGCTTCTTGAGTACCGTGTCTTCGAGTATCAAAGTGTTGATAGTGATATTTACAAACTTTACAAAGTTTAATGTACCTTAATTGAAAAATATTTAAATCCCAAGATAGGTACGGTATTTTATATATTTGAAACCAACAAATTATATAAAATTGTTACATTGATTAAATGAAATATATATTCAAGGACTTATGAAAATCTAAAGAGACTTAACACAGGGAATCCGCTTAAAAAGACCCGCATGTACGTGATGCGATTTTAGCTTGTCACGATTATCTGGACTTTTTGTATTTTTTATGAATGAATAAACCAAATCCCCATGCTACAACGTTTTATTTACTGTTGCAAAATCGCAGGATATACTAGAAAACGACGAAGTCAAACTAGACACATGTTCATTGCATCAATAATTGGCGATATAGGAAAAGGAATGACACACTTACACTCCAGCGAAATTCATACTCACGGCAATCTGAAGTCTTCAAATTGTGTGGTTGATAGTCGATGGGTCTTGAAGATAACCGATTTTGGTTTACATCATTTTAAATAGGGATTCAGACACAAATGATCACGGAGATCATGCATACTTTCAAGGTAAGTAAAACTAGAAATAGCTCGAGAAAATCACAGGGTTGGAGTTGTATCTCAAGCAATCTCAGATGACCTCTTCTTTTACTTTCTCACGAAACATTCGAGAACGTTAAAAGCGTTTTGAGGGCGAACATGGAAACATGTAATTTGCTTTTCAAGGATAAATATAATACTTTTATAGTAAGATATATTTGGATTTGGTTTCAGGTAATTCTGTATCAATTTAGTTCAAATATCCCTCGTCATATTTACGTGTAGATGCCCTCTATACAAATGCAAGAGAATGAAAAATCAAACTGAACGTTTAAGCTTTTTTTTTTTAAACAGAGACAAAATAAATATAAAATATATAGGCAAGTTTTTGGCACTGGTTTTCAAACTCTAGGTATTTTTTTTCATAATTAGTATTTCTATAACAAATAAGCTACCAATCTCAAACCGATTTAAGCAGAAAACGTTTGACCCCGATTTGATCATATAACCCACTTTGCACATTATTTTCTGTATTCTAAAGCATTCTTACCAAAACCTTTATTTTGTTTTAAAGGTAACAGATCCGTTTAAGGGTAACATGTTGTGTACTTGGTAACAGAGCTTAACACTCACATACGTTCACAAACAAGTTCAACGGGACACAAATGTATACTGGCAAAGCCTTCTAGATTATTTAACTAATACTTTTTGCTGCATATCTTCGGAATAAATGCATTTAGAGGCTGAAGTTTTAGGACAATAATGAACATAAACACACATTTTAGTGATGAATATCAAGATAATCCATTACTATTCCACTTATAATAACCTTGCACATTTTACATTTAATAGGTCTGTTATGGAGAGCACCAGAACTTCTTAGAGACTTCAATCCCCCAATAGGAGGAACTCAGAAGGGAGATGTTTATTCGTTTGCTATTATTCTATATGAAATTGTATTGCGGGCTGGCCCGTATGGAAACTGTCCGCTGGAAGCCGAAGGTATTGTATCACAATGCTCTTTAAGAATACAAGATCGTGTAAATGCATTATGCTCCAGATTTCCTGATCGTTGTTGGTTCAGTAGCCAAAGAATTTACTTGGACAAATGCTCTTGATGTACATAGACGGATGAATTTATGAAAATAAGCCCCCCCTCCCTCACAACACCAAAATAATTGCAACAAAAGGTTTTAAAAAAGCAGTTGTTAGGGAATCTGTACTTTTTTTTACAAACTCTTCCCCTTTATTTCTACATTTTCCATTGGAGAGATTTCCCTAGATTTGTTACTATGTTATTTCTGATGTCAAATACAACCAAAGGCAGTTATAAAATCTTTTGTTGCATTTTGTCAAAACATACATTTCCCCGTCTAAGAGGTGAATAGCTTTATATTTGTCCCTAAAATAGGTTGATTTAAAATTGGTCAACACTATTCGTGTTATGATTCCAAGTATTTCGGAAAATCCTTTCTCCTCCTCAGCGGTGTTGAACTGATAGATCTTTGACCTCTTTTTGTACATTGGTGATGTATTTTAAAAGGTACTTTGAATCAACACGTGAGTGTTTGACCAGTTTGAAATCAACTTATTTATTTCTTCTACCAAAACAACATTTATAAAAAAACATTTATTTGAAACAATTTTGAAACAATAAAGAACCATGCTTCCAACGAAGGTGTATTCATGCTTAGTCATTTAGTTAACCGCGCTTCTCTTTTTACAGTATACCAGAACAAAAAAAAATGTCTCAGAAGAAATGTGAAAAATGCAAATGCGAAATGCGTTTTTTTATTATTTTTTTTTTTAGAAAAATGCTAATTCGAAATGCGGGATTTTTTTTATTATTTTTTATTGCATTTTTAACCCCCTTTTTTCATTTTTTCGACCGCTTCGCCGCCGAATTTTCATTATTTTCTAAAAATTAAAAAAGAATAAAATTTTCAAGTGAGCAAAAACCTAATAAAATAAAATAAATCCGCGCGGTCTTCTGAACTTTTTTGTTGACCTCGTCACTGTTAAAATCACCGGATAACATGCATCGATTAACACTTAAACGCGTTAAATTTTGTATTTTACACTCAAAGGTATAGGAGACATTACACAGGATTAACACTAAATTACGTTAAAACAGATGTTAATATATCCAGAAATAATATCTTACAGAAATAGAAATCATTTACACCAAGCATGAAGCACACTGTAATTCCATGGTGGCCGACTTTTTGGAGTATGACAAGATATTGGGGCGTTGCGAAGAAGCATAAACGTCGAACGTGTACGCCTATTCTTGTCACAGGAGAGTGATTTTGAATAGGCAGGCTTAGAATAGGTGTTCGTATTGGACGTTTATGGTTCTTCGCAACCTCCCTCGGCTAAATGAAACACACGGTAACACTCCTGATACGGCCGAATTTGCATCAAAATTCACTCAATTACTGTGTAATTTTTACCATTTAATGTAAAACTGTATTTAATTTATTTAAACTTTTACTTTATTTAGATAATACCGGGTAATAATGTTTACTTCATTATTTAAAGGTTTTCTAATTTTTACATACCTTCTGTAATTATTTTTCCGTGTGCAAGTGTATTAACAATGGCTGAATTACCTTTTTGTGAGCTTCTTGATGAACCATAAAAAGGATTTAACGTACATTTCGTTTACCATAAAAATGTAACAAAGTTTTGTTTGACATTTCCAGTAAGAGGGAAACAAACCTTACTGGTAAAGGTGTATACTTTAATTTTGTTTTATTCAGAAATCATCGAGAGAGTAAAGACGCCAGCCGATATAACAGTACCGTTTCGGCCGAATGTCAACGACTTGGAAGAGTGTCCGGACTGTGTGTTCAATGTTATGCAAGAATGCTGGAGTGAAAACCCCGACCAAAGACCAGATTTCAAATCAATACGCAATAAACTGAAACCTCTGCAAAAGGGAATGTACGATTTATGGATTTTTTATTTTTATTTTAATCACAATCTTCTCAGACACATTTCCCTTACGGCATAATATTGTTGCTGAAATACATGTTGTTGATTATTTACAAAGTCGCCCACATTTTCTCTAGAGAATATCCATACACTCCCGATTTTATTAACATACTTATATATCCTCTCACACATTTCCACACACACACACACATACACACACACACCCGCACACACACACACGCGCGCGCACACACACACGCATATACACACACACCCATCCTAACACACACACAAGCACAGTCACACCAATACCAACATATTTACGTGCATGTACACAAACACATGCACATAAAACACGAAACTACACTTGAGACACATGACTATACTGTGACATTTTACATCCATGTTGGTTCTTTTCGCTAATAGCTCGACAATATGAGTTTAAAGCTGAACGTGTAGTCTCATATTTTATAAATGTCAAACCGTGAACTGAGAACTCAAGGTTCAAACTGACATTTTGGTCATTTTGAGATATGGACATTTGAAGTTAATAGTATAAAACAAAAGAAATTTGAGCGGAAGTGGGGACCTTTAAACAAATTTACAATTTGAAACCTAATCATATTTTATGTCATTTTAAAGCTAAGCAAATGTAAATTTCAAAAATATTATTATCTTACAAAACCCAAAATATCAGTTAGAACCTTTTAATTCTCAGCTCACGAGACAAATAAGTATCAGAAAAAAAGAACTTTATATAACAGGTATGTATCAAGAGTACAAAGGATTAAAATATTAGTGTATTTTACAATCTATCATTCAATTTTCTTAATACTTTACAAACAGATACAAATCATGTTGTGAACTATCAATCATTCCGTAAGCAAAATGCTATAAGTTTTTTTATTGTATTCTATTTCAATTTGAAGGAAATCGAATATTCTAGATAATATGATTTCTATCATGGAGAAATACGCTACAAATCTGGAAGAAATTGTTGAAGATAGAACACAACAATTAATTGAAGAAAAGAAGAAGACAGAAAATCTCCTTCATCAGATGTTACCAAAGTAGGTTATCTTTTATTTTATCTCTATTTTTTACCCACTTTAGGCAGATTGAATATTTGCAAGTTCAATGTACGATAATAGAGGGTGCCAGAGTTTTAGATTCCTAGCCATCTTTGAGGGTCATACAATACACTCAACTGAAAGACAGAATGTGGTCCAGGTGCAACGCAGGTGGATGCATAGATTAAAGATGGTTGTTAATCCGAAACACGGGCACTATCTATTAACCTTTTCCACACGACCTACCAGGTGAAACGCAACACATTAACCAAAAACCATTTACCTATTGATCGTTTATTGATTTTGACTGAATTATTTTTGAAACAAATCTGTAATTATTTTTGTGAAATAAATCAGCCCTATATATTTGATAAAGCAAGCCATCTTTTACTGATCATGTCTTCAGTGCTCTTTGCAATCTGCAAAATCGAACCAGATTTATTTTAGCAATTCAAGAGAAGTTTCGAATTCATAGTTTAGATGCATTTTTATTCCTTCCAATACTAAATAACACACTAGCAAAGAAGGTGAACATAAAAGACCGTACTACAATAAAGTAATGTATCCTAATCTAACATATCTAAATTCCGTTCACTCGCGGCTGAGTTTAGTTAAATAGGCTTTATAAAACCCAACCAACGGCCGGTGTTCTGACCAAAAATGGACGCACGACGAAAGTGGAAGCACTTCACATGTGTAACGGATACTGCTTATGGTACACGTGCTCGGGGTAGATGGATCATTTTACTCCGCACTAGTACTCACTGAGGCAACCATCAAGAGGGCGCTGTGAAGTTGAAATGTAATACGGCAGCACATTATTTCCCATGTGATTAGATCCGATCCAAAGATAGGGATCGTCTCAAACTTTCAACTTCAGAAAAAATCGAGAAGCGTGATATATATTATATTTTTTATCAGTGTCTCACAAAATAACTTCACCTCAACTGGTCCAGTATAGTTTGAGCTATATTCAGGCCACATACTTGTATTACTTTACGATAAATTGGACTCTTGACGGAAAAAGGATGCACTCCTGTACTAACTTTTTTTTTTTTTTTTTTTTTACACGTGCTCGGGGTAGATGGATCATTTTACTCCGCACTAGTACTCGCTGAGGCAACCATCAAGAGGGCGCTGTGAAGTTGAAATGTAATACCAGGGGAGGGCGGCCAAGAAATCCAAATTTCAGACGTCGCCATTGGTTTAACACGTAAAAGCGAAATCTTGACGAAAAATTCTGATTTTTTTATATGTTGTCAAGCAATATTTTCTTATTCCAAAACCGTTGGAGTTGAAGAATCAACTCCACTGGAAGGGTTATTTCTAATTTTTTTTGTATGAATAACGAACGAGGACGAGGTCGTATATGGGTCATGGGAACACCCATGACCGACCCACATCATAGCACCCAAATTGGTTTGTGGTTTGCACTCGGTATTGCTGTAATTTCTTTTGACATTTTTGGTGAGTTGCTATAATGGATGAGGCTTGGCCGCCACCGCCTGTGTAATACGGCAGCACATTATTTCCCATGTGATTAGATCCGATCCAAAGATAGGGATCGTCTCAAACTTTCAACTTCAGAAAAAATCGAGAAGCGTGATATATATTATATTTTTTATCAGTGTCTCACAAAATAACTTCACCTCAACTGGTCCAGTATAGTTTGAGCTATATTCAGGCCACATACTTGTATTACTTTACGATAAATTGGACTCTTGACGGAAAAAGGATGCACTCCTGTACTAACTTTTTTTTTTTTTTTTTTTTTACACGTGCTCGGGGTAGATGGATCATTTTACTCCGCACTAGTACTCGCTGAGGCAACCATCAAGAGGGCGCTGTGAAGTTGAAATGTAATACCAGGGGAGGGCGGCCAAGAAATCCAAATTTCAGACGTCGCCATTGGTTTAACACGTAAAAGCGAAATCTTGACGAAAAATTCTGATTTTTTTATATGTTGTCAAGCAATATTTTCTTATTCCAAAACCGTTGGAGTTGAAGAATCAACTCCACTGGAAGGGTTATTTCTAATTTTTTTTGTATGAATAACGAACGAGGACGAGGTCGTATATGGGTCATGGGAACACCCATGACCGACCCACATCATAGCACCCAAATTGGTTTGTGGTTTGCACTCGGTATTGCTGTAATTTCTTTTGACATTTTTGGTGAGTTGCTATAATGGATGAGGCTTGGCCGCCACCGCCTGTGTAATACGGCAGCACATTATTTCCCATGTGATTAGATCCGATCCAAAGATAGGGATCGTCTCAAACTTTCAACTTCAGAAAAAATCGAGAAGCGTGATATATATTATATTTTTTATCAGTGTCTCACAAAATAACTTCACCTCAACTGGTCCAGTATAGTTTGAGCTATATTCAGGCCACATACTTGTATTACTTTACGATAAATTGGACTCTTGACGGAAAAAGGATGCACTCCTGTACTAACTCTATTGATGCTTCCATTTTTGGTCAGGGTGTCTGACCAAAAATGGACGCTTTACCAGGAATGGACGCACTCCTGTACAAACTCTATTGATGCTTCCATTTTTGGTCAGGTTGTCTGACATAAAATGGACGCTTGACCAAAAATGGACGCACTCCTGTACAAATTCTATGGATGCTTCCACTTTTGTCAGGTTGTCTGACATAAAATGGACGCTTGACAAAAAATGGACGCACTCCTGTACAACTCTATGGATGCTTCCACTTTTGGTCAGGTTGTCTGACATAAAATGGACGCTTAATCAAAAATGGACGCACTCCTGTAAAAACTCTATTAATGCTTCCATTTTTGTCAGGGTGTCTGACCAAAAATGGACGCTTGACCAAGAATGACCAAGAAGAGTGCTCCTGTAAAAACTCTATTAATGCTTCCATTTTTGTCAGGGTGTCTGACCAAAAATGGACGGTTGACCAAGAATGGACGCACTCCTGTACAAACTCTATTGATGCTTCCATTTTTGGTCAGGGTGTCTGACCAAAAAAATGGACGCTTGACCAAGAATGGACGCACTCCTGTACAAATTCTATGGATGCTTCCATTTTTAGTCAAGCGTTCATTTTTGGTCAGACACCCTGACAAAAATGGAAGCATCCATAGAGTTTGTACAGGAGTGCGTCCATTTTTTGGTCAAGCGTCCATTTTTGGTCAGGCAGCCTGACAAAAATGGAAGCATCCATAGAGTTTGTACAGAAGTGCGTCCATTTTTGGCCAAGCGTCTATTTTATGTCAGACAACCTGACAAAAATGGAAGCATCCATAGAGTTTGTACAGGAGTGCGTCCATTTTTAGTCAAGCGTCCATTTTTTGTCAGACACCATGTCAAAAATGGAAGCATCCATAGAGTTTGTACAGGAGTGCGTCCATTTTTTTCAAGCGTCCATTTTATGTCAGACACCCTGTCAAAAATGGAAGCATCAATAGAGTTTGTACAGGAGTGCGTCCATTCCTGGTCAAGCGTCCATTTTTTGGTCAGACACCCTGACAAAAATGACAAAAATGACAACAGATTAATTAAAACTTTGAAGAAACTGTGGCCCAGTGGTGTTGGTGATGATATTTCGATTTTCATTTTGACATGTAGTCAGTCCAACGTATAGTATAACGAGGCTCTTAAAATATGCTGAACATCATCAAAGGTATCCCCTTTAGGAAGACTACTGCTTAGAACTTGTTCTATCAAATTTTCAAATCCAAAATGTAAAGAGGATCCCAATTGTGTTTTGCACATTTTAAAACCTAAGTAAACATAAGTAGCACATTTATTATTGTTATAGCGACCAGTTTACTGTAAAATATACGGTTTCAAAGTTGCACTAAAACTTAAGTGCACGTGGACACAGGATTTCGTTTTTTCGCGCGGCACATTTTAACTTTTTTGTAAATGAAGAACATTCAGTTGCGTACCTTTATAGATTTAAAGAAAATTGAAATCCTACACTCTTTTTCCGTAAAAAAAATGAATAAAAAAATAGCCTGGGTCCACTTGGACCCCCTCCCACTTATGCACCAACGGGGCTGTTGGTGACAAAAATATTTTCTGCATTAATATGACCTTTACCCATGCATGTAGACTTGTGCTACTATCAAATGAAAATGATAAATAAAATTGATTAATGTTTCTTTAACGGATTACATGTCGATATGTAAATAACCTAAAATAGGTCCTGAATGCATTTCGCACCACAAATGAATGTTATAATACATGTTTTGGAAAAAGGTCTCATCAAAATCCTAAAATATTTCACTTTGATGCTACATATTTTTTCTACGCACATAGAAATTAATGTTTTTATTAACATCAACTTTTTTCTCTTTTCGTAATAATAATGTTTTGGCTAGTCATTACGGGTGCCAAATTTCAAAGTAAAAAGTCCTATGGGAAAGTTGTTTTCAGGGTTATCCAAGTGGACCCTATTATGCACTGGAGTGCAAAATACCATAGGCACTTAAAGCCACTATCAGCAATTTCTTCAAAATGTAAAGAAATCGAAGTCCATTTTGTGCACTGTTGTATTGGAAATGGTTGTAGTAATGACCCCTGCAAGTGCCGTATTTGGCAAGAAATGACGATTTTTATGCAATGGTTACTGATAAATGTCGGAATCCAACTTTTATTTGTAAACAAAACAGTCGTAAATTACATCTTCAAGTCCGCTTTCAAATGTTGTAGTGTCTATTTTTCACAAAGAACTGCAATAAGCTGTTGATATGACCTACCACTAGCAATTTAGAAACAAAATGGTGTTTTGAATTGAAAAAATGACTGATTGTGGCTTTAAGTTCTAATCCCATTTAAATTTATACTTTTATTTGCTTGAGTGCCTCGTCATCCATAATCATTTATGTTGCATTGGATTGGGTTGCCTTTCAGTACAGCTTTGAAATTTGCATATTTCCTCATTCAAAGTGGCGCGCGCTATGCATAGTAACATCGATTCTATTTTTGCAAATAAGGTATCAAAATATAGAACATAACTTTGACTTCCTTTGGTGATTTCATTTGAAAACTTGGTGCAAAGTTTCAGCTTGTGGTCTTCCAAACAAAGGATTGTTACTTTTTAACGTCGGTTGTGATGGAATAAGAATAATGTGTATGCAAGTACTCATACACTAACGTTTGGGCAAGGTTCTACCAGTCACCTTCCCGCCAATAGAAATCCCAGGAGTACAACGAACCACCTGTTTGATTCTGGGAGTTACAGACTCGATCTGCAGGTGCATGTATTGTTACTCTGGAATGTTCGATCTGCAGGTGCATGTATTGTGACCCTGGAATGTGGACAGATGTATGCTGCACTCGCTACCTTTTCTCACCTATTGCATACCAGATATAAACTCTTGAATGTTATTTGAAGTCTGAAAAAAATCATTGTCAACTTCAATCGCGACCTTTATAGCGTTTTTAAAACAGTGTTTGTTATAGTACATGTGAAATGTAATTTATGTTTTTGTTTATTTTTTTTTCATAAACATTTTAACACCAATGTTTTTCCAATACAGAATTTCATGGCGAATCTGAAAATTATGGGTGTAATTTCTTAAAATGTGTTCTTGGGTGTTTTATAAGGGGAAATGTTTGTACAGGGGCAAACTATAAAAGTAAACTATATAAATTGTTTTAAAATATGTACCATATCTCTTCGGTTGCTCATAAGGTTTAATAAGGCTCATAATTTGCCATATCTACGACCTATTGTTTTAGTCCAATAGGCTCAAGACAGTTCAAGGTCATCATTTACAGAATGGTCCGATTTTGTTGAAAATCTTTTTAAATCATTCATTGGGTAATACTAAATACAAAAATGTATATAGATTTTGTGTTTCACCTTTCAAAGTGAGACTTTTACAGATATGGCTAGTGATCTCCCATAGAGCCTGTGGAGCCCGGCAATATTTACCATTCTTATAATTATCATCAAAACGTCATAAGACAATGCGACCTGTACATTTTTGGCTTCTGTACAGTAAGACGAACAATTTGGCACCATTTTTAAACAAACTGATGAATCTGATTTTACCCCCAATGTGACCTTGAACCTGTTCTGCCTTTTAACCCGGACTATAACCCTCAGATAAGGCAAATTATACCCTTTCTGAAATCCTTGAAAGGTACTGAACATAATGGTATACTTTTTATAAAACACATTTTGACCTTTTCTTATATTTTGACCCCTGTATAAGTCTTGCCCCATAGAATACGTCCAAGAACGCAGTTTAAAAATAACACTTTTTTTTGGAATCTTCATATAACTTTGATTTAGAAAAACTTTGGTTGCAACATTGAATATGTAAATAAAATACATTTCCACATGTAGCTCGAAATGTTAAAAAATAATTGCCCTGTTTCACTTTCATTTTAACGTCATTTAATACAAATATGAGATTTTATTGTTTGGTGTAATTGGCTATGTCTAGCCTTACTGTCGCATACAACAACATTTAGACACAATAAAATACACTTTCCATTCGGTAATTTTCAAATATTTGAACAGTTTCTGAAGTGTGGATTATGCACAATCTTTAGGCAAAACTGAGAAAAGAAATCCAATGGGAGGGCGGTTTGGCAATTGGCATTACTTTGCCATGGTCCTGTCACATATTCAGAAGCACACTGCCAAAGTATTACCTCTATTAAAAGGTATATATTTCTTTTATTTAAAACGTACTATACAAAGCAGATTATTTTAGGCCAGCTGACAAAAATAAGCGTGGGGAACAACATCAGACGAGTTGGTGTGAAAGGTCACACAGATTATGATTGCTACTATGTCATATAGATATTATTAGTTACCCCCTAATAATCGCCTCATGTGATATTGGAAACAAACCATAGATATTTTTCCGTATTGCGTGAGAACAAACAGGGGGTAACGAATTTATCATTTAGTAGACATTTGAAGTGGTAAGCCTAAAGTCGATTAAATTTTATTTAAATCTGGATTAGCACAGCTACACTACAGTCTAAGAGCAGAATCCAGAAAGCTCAGACTGTGAGTAGGCCACTCTAGTCTAGACTCTAGGCCTGTTTCTACGGAGGCCTACAATGTACAAATCAACAAGTAGGACTAACTGCACAGTAACACAAACTCAGTCATCATTGTACTGATACATACAATTTTCCCCAATTCCCAACAAGGCATTCCTAGACCAAGATGTCATGGCCACAGTGATTCAGTAGTAGTCTTACCTATGCAGTGCACAGAGTCAGTGAGAGTTGAATTCTGCAGGGTAGCATTAGTGAGGCATACCCCACTGTCCCTGCTTTTCGAATTGGACCTATCCTGAGTGAGTAGTAAAGACATGTGAAAGTAAACAACCAGCTAGTTACAGAGAATACCGCGATAAATTGACAAAATACATCCAGTTGGGCATTCACAACTAGGGTAATATGGCACTGTAGCTATAAGGAAAACACCCTAACTTACCTCTTTGAAAGACATCACATAGGTCACTAGTCCTCCAAAACACACAGGGGAACTTTAAAAATGTTTTTGTACATAAAGAATGTAGGGAAAATGTATCAAGTAGAAATATTTGTTTGTGATTGCCAGCAGCAGTCACACCATATGAACCCAAAAGGCCATTTTGGATTGTGCTCTTCAAAGGGAGCTGGACCAAAGCAGTCTCTTCCACAGATGCACACGATCATTACATTTATAGATTTTAATGCATGTAAAGTAGGGACTTGATACTTGGTGTAAGCATTACGTAATACGGGCTCATATCTAGTGAATAATGAAAATTACTCTGGTAATACGGGAAAATATTAATTCGTACATTATCCAATCAGCATTCACAATTCATGTCTACTAAATGATAAACAATGATATCAGCGTTAAGACATGATATTTCGTTTTTGGATTGTATATTCTTTGTGGGTTAACAAAGTTAAGAAAAGGAAACACAACTGGGTGAGGGTTAAATCGCCTATAGCATTTATACTTCAGTTGCACAGGTAACAGAAAGCTTCATCGCTATCTTGTGACAGTGCTGTCTTTTCTGCTTATTATCAATATGTGTACTTTCCCATCGTCAGAGGAATATAAATAACAAGAATGTACATTTATGTCTATCACAACAAACTTTCGCAAGCAAGTTAACTACATAACCTAATTCACGGATCAAGATTCCAATTCGAACAACTTTCGCGTGCTCTGCGTATGATACGCTCGTACACCTCGGGTCAACGCCTCATACCCAGATGCGCTCCATTGGATTGTGCTTAGGCAACGCAGACTACCGGGTCTGGTTTATTGTGTTGAACCGTTAAGCATATTTGCAACTATAGAGAGGCAATTATACCTGTGACAACACCGTTCTGCTCGAGGATTACTTACAAGTGGTTACAAGCAAATTGTAGCCATCGGCTAAATGAAACGCACGGTAACGCTCCCCATACGGCTGAATTCCCATCAACATATGCCAGTGGTTTTTGTCTTTTTATATACCTACATTGAGTTGGTAACACCTAATTAAAACACTGGCTGAAGTATAATCATGATTCGATTTGATTGATTCACGTTAAGTTAAATTGTTGTTGTAAAAGATGCATCTTTGATATTCTCAACTTTTAGCGGGTAACGTTTTAGATTTTCGATTACAATGTACACCTGCAATCAAAAAGGTTAACTGGGATGCGTTCAATCTGATCGGTTGTTATTGTACAAATACTAGACGAGGTAATTATTGATCACATACTCACTACATACACTTATATCTGCGTCTCGATTCTTGTTTATATGATTTTATTCAGAGGTTTTACAAGCCCTGGGGAACTATGTTACGACCTAGTTTTATCAATCTTACTTGACACCAAGCGTGTTTTGACCCTCTTTTTAATGAAATCCTTACAGTAATTGATATTTTAATGCGTTATTGTAGTATATCGCGCAGTTTCCTCTTCGTTTTCAAAAGCGCGAACATTCAATATATGTTGTGTATCATTTATTTGTAGCACGCCGCTTTTGTTAGTTCATTTTCGGAAAATGCACACTAACTGAATCAGACAAACCGCCCAACTATTATCAGTCAGTAATTGGCAGTGTTCAATACATCGTATCTCGATATCCCAATATTATAATGATGAATACGCTTCTCTGCATAATTTTGTCAAAACAAGTTTAGTGTATATAGAGCTATATATTAATAAAAGAAACGATTCCATGTAATCACAACAAAGAAACACAATCAAACAAAAAATGTCGAAATTCTGAAATATGAATCAAACTTAATGGGGATGACCCAATTTATTTATATGCAGTTTTCATCTTGATTGAATGACCATGACCCAATACCCCATACTCTCTAAATTTCTTAGATTAAAAATAATCTAATTGGATTGCTATTAAGGACAAATCCAAGGTTAGATTAAAAATTTAAATCAAAATAGATTGAAATATAAATCTAATAGATTAAAAATTTTAATCTAAATTGAGATTTTGTCCTCCATTATAATCTAAGAAATTTAGAGAGTATGTAAAGTTTTAAAGTGATGATATTTCAATCTGTCTGATTTGAGAGCTAGAAACGTGATTTTTTTAATCCCTAAAGATGTACAAAATTAATCTTGCTTGACGATATTCGACACTTTTTAGCTCTCAACATCCCAACCAAGTATCTTTTAGCTGTACGATGTTACAGGATTGACCATTTTACTGACCATATTCGGTAAAAACTGGGGCTTTGAAGACCAGGCTAAAGCGACCGGGCAATGTACGCCAAATAGAAGGATTATTGTGTTTCCATATACCCCAAATAGAAAGATTATTGTGTTTGCATATACATATAAAAAAGGTTTAGAAATAAGTATAACCGATGTTTACTGAAATTTATCATTTTTCAGGCCAGTAGCAAACCAGCTCAAACGAGGTCGACAAGTTGTTCCAGAAACCTTCGATTGCGTGACGATATTTTTCAGTGACATCGTGGGATTCACTGCTCTCTCAGGTCAAAGTACACCGTTACAGGTCAGTTACAGTCATTAAAGCAATAATGGCATATTTTTAGAGCGCCCCCAATTTTCAAAAAGTTGATATTTTGGCACAGTTACGTTGGTAATTGCCTAGGAAACTATACCTGCGAACGAGAATGCTAAGAAATGCGTATTTATCATAAAATAAGCGATTTTGTAATTAGAATTGGGATCCCAGATTGGACTTAACGGCAGAGCTGGAAATGCTACGTTTATGTCCGTCCATGATGAAATAGTGCCACCTCGAGAAGATAACCTCTAACTTCACTTGCCTGAAACCAATAAAACAACTAATGGATGAGCGTAGACACGTACATGGCGATCGCTTTCCCGGCTATTTCACATTGGAAGGCCGTTTCCAGCAGCCGTTGAATTATTATCGGGATCCCCGATAATAATTATTCTAATTACAAAATTCCTTCGTTTGTGACACAGACATTTTCGAGCTTAACCATTCACAGGTATAGTTTACTAGCCAGTTATCAATGCAACCGTGTAAAAATCTCAACATTGGGTGCGCTCTTCAAAAAAATGTGCTAATATTGCTTTAATATACGTCAAATTGCAGCTAGACTTCTCACCAACTGTGTTATATGAGATAGTACCAATACCGGCCAGCAAAGAGAATGTTGGTGCTCCGGCGTGGTATCAGCTACATGGATTCATCTTTGCGCGCACTCTTATCTGTTCAAATGGATGAGTAAGCACGTGGTATCCACTAAATCAGGCCCGCAGTTAGCTCGTTCCGTAGCGTTGCACGTCGTCCGTACCTACCTCCTAACAGGAGATAGTAGGGGCTATCGTACCGGAAATAGCCAGAGCAACCTCGGGCTAGCCCACAGTTAGTAATTCTGTATACCTGGAAGGCACCGCCTATCTATATTACACTGTACCGTGGAATCTGGCTGTTTAAGGGATATCACAATAGACGAATGAAACAAATCAAATTCGTTCAATAGTAATTCCATGAACACGGCGATCAAGGTGATGCATTTAACCTTCATCTTACCAAGCCCTTTTTTTGGTAACACGGTTTACCAGGGGGTTACCATCCGCCCTCGAGAATTCCTTATAAAGCACCGGATTCTTATTATTTTGATACCATTGGATAGCTACGGTCCTCTTCTTTCCAATGATATCAAAATATGTACCGACTTACCTAGTTATGGCGTCATATGACGTCATAAAATCCACGAATAGGCAACATTGGCATTTGTATATCTACCTAAGGGTAAACATTTTGCCATCTTTTTCTTGACGCATAACCCCCGCAGCCGCGCGAACAATGGCTGTAAGCCTACTAAAACTAACAGGGGGGGGATCCGTCTGCTCATTCAGCACGGTAAGGGATTTAGCCGGCGGACTTTGTTTTCAGGTTGTTGTAGACTTATGGACCATCTTTTAATATTCATGCGGGGACAATTGAATATAAGTATTAAAGAAACCCCAATTATCACAGATGTTGAACTTAAAGCCCGAAGAGCAAACTGAAATCTGATACCTGACAAGTGACCTGTACCTGACCACCGTGACACCAAACTATTTCATCTCGTTCCGTGTAGAACTAACAAACGGCCAAAGCCAGCAAGCATTCTGTTATTATCTCTGTTGTCACAGCGTACGTATCGGGAAGATGATGAGACTTAACAGTGGTCTGTACAGGGAGGTAGGCCACGATCTGCTCGATTGGGATTGGCGGATTTCCAAACGGTATTAATTTGGGGGAACTGCCGTACATGCATTTACTCTGTCAGGTCCAGGTCCAGTGACATTAAAAGTAATCTTTTAAACTTTGTTCAAAAAATCTTCGTAATATCAGTAAAATTAAGAAAAAAATTATGAAGTTCACATCACATGCTTCTGTTGAATACCTGGATTATATATACACCCCAAAACCAGTGCACTCCTGGCTATTGGAAGGTATCATGTCTTTCGTCTCGAATGAATAGACCTATTTTACAAAGTTGAGCAGCTCAGTATACACCGTATGAACGCTGTTTTGTGCCAAAGGTCAATGGATTTCGACATTTTTCAAAAAAGGGTAACAAAGAATTGCAATTATTGATGTACCCTCCGAAAAAACAGAACTGACCTTGGGGCAAGTATGAATGTGTGCTCTCTTACAAACGACACAAAGAGTGAAAACCATCTAAGCGTGAAATCTTCACTCCAAAAAAGAGCCCCCCAGCTGAGTGACGCATCTTTAGAGTGAGATCCACTCTAAATAAAGAGTGAAAAAATAACTCTAAGCCAAAGAGGAAGGGATCACACTCCTTTTTAGAGTGAACTAGTCATGCTTTTAGAGCTGTGGGGGAAGGCGTGAACTAGCCAATTCAACTTTTAGATTTGTGATTCTTTGTGAATTTGTGTTTGTTTGGTGAGTATTTGTTATGTGTTAGTCATATTCTAGCTTCGTGACATGAGATGAATATTGATGTCATGATTCAAGTGAGTGGACATGCATGCACGATTGTGGCATGTATGACTTGCATGATCATGGCATGCCAGTGACACGCATGATGTGCGTCGTACATGAACATGCTCTGGCCTAGCTGGCGCAGACTACAGTATTTCCCGGGCCGTATTTACGAGTGATATTACAGTAAATCACATTTAATGCTTCTCCCACGTTTGTCTGTAAATGCTATGAATTGAATTGTGACCGACACATCAATATACTCACCAGTAAAGATATCCTATGATTTCTTCAATTAATTTCAACTTCGGTCACCATTTGGCGGCGAGTCTCGCCAAACTCGTCCGCCATGTTGATCGAGAATACTCACGCGATTTGCGGCGTTCTGGATTGGCTATTAGTTCACTCCGAAAAAGAGCGTTTTTTCTCACTCTTTTAGAGCTAAAAAGCCGTTCGATAAGAGTGCAGAGTGGGGCTTCACTCGAAGAAGAGTGGCATTTAGAGCCACTCGGTAACAGAGAGAACTCGGTTAACCGCGAGTTAAGGGGTCCGCTGCATTTCTCGGCTCTTTTTTAGGCTAAAGGCCACTCGATTAGAGTTATTTAAAAGCCTCCGAAACGAAACTCAGAGTGATTTTTCACTCTTTTCATTTTAAGAGAGTGTAATACCATTCGATACCAGTCATTATTACAAAATTAAATGTGATCTAGACCAGGCAATCATAAAAATCACTAAGGCGTGACTTGAAAAGTCTCTCTCCGTTGTTGAACAGCGGTCCATATCGGTCATCGCGTTGCATGTGTTTACAAAATAGAAAGAATCAGGTACACAGGGCTCGGCCCTGATCATTTATTGCATATCGCCAGTTGGATTTTTGACCAATGTTCCTACATTTTTGTGGATTTCGATAACCAATGACGAATTTTATCTTCAAAGTCTTAAGTCTCCTGATCCAATATAATCATATAAAATGTGCAAATAGCTGTTATACTAATTTTCTTCTGATGACCAATTTTTAAGCACCTGACAAAAACAATACAATACCAGCCGCCATCTTGGAGTTTCACCAAATTTTCAATTAATTGCTATTTTTTGCTTTTGGAACATGGACGGATTTTTCTTCAAATTTTAAAGCTTAACAAGTAGTTCTATGACAATTATCTTTCATTAATACAAGTTAAATGCTGGGGGGGGTTGTCTTCGACTTAGTTATCAGCGACTCAGTGCAGCATTTGTATGGCAGTTGGTTATTCTAGTGGCAGCAGCGGAATTAATGTAAAGCGCTTTAATATGTTGCGTCCTATAAATGTCAAAATTTTTAATTAAATGGTTCTTCGCTATGTTTTTGCCAAACCATTGTAAATCTAACCCAATGTAATTCTTCGAAATCTAGACTAATAAGCGGTTTCAAAGTCAACCAGGCATATTCATAAATGTGGACTTAAGCACGTGGTTGAGAATGAGAGGCAAGCGAATATATGTACCCAGGTAACACACACATTGGCCACCAGCGGGATCGACCCCGCCTGTGGGTCATGAGTCGGTCGTTGTATCCACTAAGACCACATTTTCCTGAACCATTACAGGTGACTATCCCAAAAGATAAAGTTTAATATTTCGTAACTTATATTAGAGTACAATTTACTGAGAAGTTTGAATACCACGTGACGTCTGGAAGGAAAACATTTGACAAAATATTAAATTTAACCAAAAAATGATAAATTATTTGCCGGACCTCTATAAAACAGGAAAAGTCCCCAGGTATCCTGGTTTGGAACAATACAGATATGAAAGCTGGATATTTAGTATTTATATTCGTTAATATTTTCAAAAATGTGTTTGCTCTTTCGTTGAACCACCATTATTGCGAAGGGTCATTCAATCTAACTTCTAACACCATAATTTCGGTTGCTACATTTCTGTAAGAAGCCAGTGTTTAAATACCGTTAAAAAAATGATCTTTTGCGCCATGATGAAAATCCAAATTTCATTACATTATTAGCATTTGGCCTTCCTTTAAATCACCTAATTAAAATGAAACCATGACTGGGTGGGTTGCTCCTGGATGATCTCTCAATTAGATTGCGTATTCACATTTCCTGTTGAATGCCAACACATATTATGCAATCATGACATTGCACTAATTAATTTTTTCCTAATCCTACCTTTCTTAATTAATTGTTGGCCTTGCTTACTTCACAGGTCGTTGATATGCTCAATGACCTCTACACGTGTTTTGATGCAATCATAAGCTATTATGAGTGAATACAAAGTGGAAACAATAGGAGACGCCTACATGCTTGTGTCAGGGTCTACCGCTGAGGAAAGGAATGGGAATCGGCCATGCAGCAGAAATAGCTTCCACGGCTATCATTTATTGGACGAATGTCAATTCATTTCCAAATAGGCACCGCGCCTGAAAGAAAAAATGAAGAAAAAATGAAACTACGAGTAGGCCTTCATTCGGGTGTCCGAACATATTTAATAATGAAATTTAATAAAAGGCATATAAACATTTGCGCAAAGGTCACGATTTATTTTCAGTGTTGATCATGTTGTACTCTACACTGTTAAATTAATCAAGTTGTTTAAAATTTTAAACAACACTGTTTACCCTGGCCATCGCTCAACCTTGTTTAAAAATTAAACAACTTGTTTAAATGTTTAAACATCAGTTGTTTAAATTTTTTAAACAAGTTGTTTAATTTGACTTTTAAACAAGACAACATGTTATAACAACAAACTAAACAATGTTGTTTAAAACTTAAACAACGTTGTTTAAAACTTTAAAAACAGCACTTTAAGCAACCCTGTTTTTAAACAGCAAACAGTATTCTAACAGTGTAGCGTGTGCAAATAAAAATGAAGGATTCAAAATGATATTTTCTCTGGGAAATTATGCAACTAGTATGTCTATTTTTATTTACATAATCTCATCTTTCATAAGGTTTATGTAATTTGGATTTTTGATTCAAAATTTATGACAAATTTTGTAAAGACCTGAATCGGGTTGATCCGATTCAATGAAATAACACACTGACCGACAGGACCATTTGCAGGGCTTTAATCGGGTAATAAATAAATAAATCCTGGATTTAATCTGTATAAGAGCTATTGTGATTGAAATTGGAATCTGCTCTCCCCATGGGTCAGTTTGACTTGGGTAAATAAACCATGATAATACCCTGTTCTTAGGAGGGGACGTCAAGCCGTCGGTTCCTTTGTAAAGAGAGTCATACCTGTGCATGCACATCACAGTAAGTTGCGGAAAGAATTGGGTGATTACCCCTGGCTGTTCCAATTCCGTTCCACTAAAAAAAAATTCCAGTAAAAAGCTTCCTTGAGTTGCCCAGGACATTGTCCGAATAAAATAAGACTGAATATTGGAATTGAAATCATGTTTTGGACATGGAATTGCACCTTGAGCTAAAATGGATAAGAAGGTCAGTTCCAACACTTACAGGAGAAATCTATGATCACAATAATTCATGTCCTTTATTTTAAAAGTTCTCTTCCACTTTGTAGACATTAACCAAATTTACAGTTATACTAGATTCCAGTTGATAGTGGAATAGCCTCTACTTTTTTTGTAGGTGGAGGTATGAATTGAGTGGATTAGTATATAAAAACTTTAGTCCGTTTGTTTGTGGTATGATGTGCGCTATAGCCAACCCTGAGCGGTTGGGCCATTCACAGTCCCAATCAATAGTCAAAGCATAAACCCTAGAATGTTCAAATAAAGCGCAAACTAAATCCAGGAATAGTTCAGTGAAAGCAGGTCAAAGCTGATTTTATGAATAGTGAAGATAAAAGTTCTGCATTGTAACACACAGGTGACTGAAGCCTTCTAAAATATGTGATATGTTTTTGGTAGGCAATGTTTTAAAACCAATTCTGGGGTAGACACACTATGCATCACATAGTATAAAATACAAAGTATTGACTGGACGAATAACGTAACTTTATTTGTAGTTGGCCAATTTCTTTCAATCCGATCTCTTTTGTATTGCGAGGAAGAATCGAAGATTTTCTGGTATTCTGTCCCCTATTTTGAGTAATGGACGAAGTCCAAACTCCGCCCATAACTCTACCATCAATTGGAATCTACTATAGAACAAATGTCACTGCGAAATACTTATCGCAAGTACAATCCCTTCTTCAATGCATTCTATCTCTGGAAAGAAGTGTCGAAATGAGATGGGATGAAAATCGCACTGAAGAACTTGGAATGCATTTTAAATGTGTGTCAACTTCATGTTGAAGAGAGGTAGTTTCAGTCTTTAATATTTTTGTTTCTAATCCTACGTATTTATACACACTGTATGTTTTATGAAGTGATTTACTGCTCCGTTCGGTAGAATATACCCCGCAATTTGTACAGAGTCACCCCGAAATGTTGACATTTGAGAAAAAATACAAGGCAGTATACAGCCTGTCTAAAAAATGGTACAATCGAAAACTGATTCTTTTTTTCAATATTTAATCTCAACATAAGTAAGTCGTTTTATGTGCATCACATTAAAGAAAAAAGACCAGGCTTTCCAATATTTTTTGTTTTATATCATTTGCTTGTTTTAATCGAGAGATAACTCCAGTCTACTGCGGAACACAAAAAAGGCTTCAAAGAGGGATTAACTTCGTAAAGAAACTTTAAAAGATGCGAAAACATTTACGTAATGTTGGAAGTTATCTTCAGTAAGTTCTGGCTTTAAGATAAAGTGTATAACATTCGGCATACTATGTTTGTTAGATGAGAATCATGACCATACAGCAACCTCATTATATTGGTTGCAATTATATTCATTCTGGCATGATTTTAACAGATACCAATTTTGTAATAAATTCAAAGCTCCATTTCATTGAAACGTGCAATAAATATCTGTATTTGTTTATTATTTTTGAAAGATAATTTTATCATTAAACTTAAAATGTTGATTTAAAGCTTGTGTCGAGAAAATTAGACTTCCTTTTTTCACTTTAATCTGTGTTTTGTTTCTTTTGACAATTAGCAGTCTTTTGCCCATGCATAAAAGTGGCACAAAATCAATGTATCGCGCTTAATTGATCATATCTCTGATTGCCAAAAACAAATAAGATAAAACAAACACTATTGGAAAGCCCGGTCTTTGTTCTTTAATATTATGCAAAGTAATAATATTTAATATTGAACCTTTTTTTTCTGATTGTACCATTTTTGATACAGACTTTATAGGCTTGGTTATAAGCGAATATAGTTTTTATTATTTAGATTACTTTTTTTATAAATAAATATATTAAGTAACTTTTTTTGTGATTTTTCCCTTTAGGTCCAGCTGTCGCAGGTGTTGTTGGACTTACCATGCCTAGATACTGCCTCTTCGGTGACACTGTCAACACAGCTAGTAGAATGGAATCAAATGGTGCACGTAAGTTATACAGATTTATTTAAAGCTCAACAGACAAGGCCAGGCTATATTTTGTTGATATCACCAACCGTGTTTCTGAAAACAATGACTAGAACAATTGCTCAAAATAAATCAAATAGCATTTTTGGAGACATCCACTGTGAACTATTGTCGCCCATTGTTAGCAACATGTGCGCTTTGAAATATCTGCATTGTTCCGGTTTTCTTTCTAAACATGCGGCTTAAGCGACTTATTTTACCGCCCAGCATAAAAGCGTCCACTAACATTAATCAAATTTTATTAAATTGTTTCTACTAACCACCTCATCTCAAACTTCACTCATTCACATATCAAAAATATGTGGTGTCTTATAAGGGCACATGTACTGATTAACAGAGTTCAGTGTATATATTCTGTCTAATTTATGATAATGAATCAGTGGGTGTGACCCTAAACACACCACCTGACAAAATTTGTATGATTTGCTAATTCGGATAGACTAGTGCCAATCAACGTTAACACCGTGGAAAGCTGGAAGATCCAAAGTGACGAGATTGGTTATTCTTGGTATCTGTTGTTGGTAACCAATCTCGGCGTTTCAATAAGGGATGGGTATTTTAACAATCGTGGCCACAGAGCGTTCAAAACTTAGATGTCAGAGGTTTCCTACAGTCATTTGAAATATTAGATTATCCAGTTAGCTAGTGTGATGAGTGCTATTGTGATGACTGTGTGTTAGCAGAATATGAACTGATATCCTTTAACCGAATAACATCCACGAACTCTACGTACCGGACGTGTCACCCAAGATGATATCCATACTGTTATTTAATTATTTTATTTTGCTTGTTTATTTCAACATTAAAAAAAAATTAACAGATCAAGTAGTCTTCTTCCATCCTTACATTTAGATGCATACTGTATTTCCTAGTCTTGACTTGACATCCATAGCCGATTTTACTTTTATGTTTTTCCTTTCATCTTGTTTTCGCAGCTTTGAAGATTCACATTAGTGAAGAGATTAAAGTTATTTGGATGCAATTGGTGGATACGTAGTTGAAGAACGGGGATTAGTTGCTATGAAAGGCAAAGGCGAGCCCTCAAACTTATTGGCTCTTGGACCAAGATCCTGAATACCGTCGAGAAACACCGCTTGATGTTGGAAGTGACGACGAAGGCTCACCAATGCATGGTTCGGTCTCAGTTCCAGGGCAAAGGACATCCAATTATTTGTTTGCACAACAGCAGCAAACGCATCGTGATAGTTTTAGCTCTGTAGGCAAGAAAGACGATTCAAAACCTCCAAGTACGGGAGGTTGTCCATGTTGCAATGATATGCAGGCTGCCAAACGGCGATCAAATCCATCGTCCTTGGATCGTAAGGAAATACATTCAACACATAGTGATGGTGGCTACAAGTCACAAAACTGCATAACAGACTGTTCATCTAGCAGGGAATGCTTACAGACTCCAGGTGATAGGAACTCAATAGGATTAGATACGAGACTATCTCCTGGGAGTACGGGCAATGACGGTAAAGTGTTAATGACAGACCTGTTGTTGGATATTGATATTGATATACCCAAAAAAACTGGAGATAATGACGTGTCAAGAAACCATCCACTAGAAAAGAAACCAGATGGCGAAGGGACTGTAGTCTGAAGCTTACCTTCGCTTTCAGTGGATTAACTCCTTTACTCCAGGACTGCAGGATGCGCTTATTCCATATGGATAGCAGTGCTGAATAATTGGGTGACAGCAATAATACTCACATTTATGGTGCGACTTGCTTGAAATGGCGTTCCTCACAAAGTAAAACCAATATTATTGTAAACACGTTGTGCATTTTAATGAAATTTAACCTTTAATGGTTGATGGTCTTATTGCAAAATTATATTTTGGATTAGTATGGTACGATTTCTGTTAACATAGGACACAGGTGATAGGCGAGGTCATCTTGCAAAGTTTATTGGCTTAAATGGATACAATCATATTTAAAGGCAATCAAACAAAATATCACACAATTTAACGTATGTGCTTTAGGTTTTTATCACCGAAGTTTAACAATTCATGGAAATTTCCATGTGATTGGGTTAAAGAATAAATCATTAGCTTCTTCGGCTATAATTAGCCTTTAATGGACATTTTGAATTTTGGAGCATGGAATATTAACAAACCTACTATTATCTATTACAGTGCCTGCCCGAGGTTATAGTACGATTTTACTAACTTTGGTTGATGATATCTAAGAAATAGATTGTGACATAGAAGAGTTGAAGATTTAGAAAAAAATGTTCACATGTTATGTTTGTCATGTCTACATTGCTTAGCAAAACCTCAATTTATTACAAGTGAACTGTTTCAAAGTTATACAGCAAAGAACGGACTGTTTTATGTTGCTGGTAGTGAACGTCAAAACACATCATTTGGTTTGGATGGTAAAAGTACACTCAACGCTGTCAATGGGCGAGTTAGTTTCAAATTCATCACTTAATCCTCGTTATAGTACACAGAGCAATGTTCAGTGGCAGCAATGTTGAAAAGCAATATAAATCACCGTCTGTTTTAATGAAGGGGCATTTTTTAATTTGTCGTTTGAACCAATGTTCACCAATATTAAGTAGTTGAAATGCATCGAACATACATTCAGACAGTTTGACACAATTCCACTGTTGAGCCAACAAAATGCTATCCCTACATCTGCCCCATTAGCCAATCTAAATGCGGCTATATTATAATTATCCGGTACTTTCGCTTTGCTTGCGTGTGAGTTGCGTAGGCTTTGAGATTGCGCAGTTTTCACGCCGAGCGAAAGCTCCCTGATAAAGATCCCAAGTTTTATTTCGGTATATGCCCAACAGTATGCTCAATTGTCTATTGTAGCAATGGCGCCAATTTCTTGTAGTTTCAAAGCATTTTAACATTGGTGCGGATGAAGTTGACCACTGTTACTGTCGTTGCTATTGTTACTTCTATATTGATATATTGTCTGGAAATGCCTGGAACTGCTAGGTGACCTCCAAATGCATATCTAAAATTCCTAACGGTTATTGGTTATTTATAATACTATATGTACAGTGTTCTGTCTAATCAAGGACCAGTTTCGTCAGCTTATTATGGACAAGGAAATGAATTACATTTTCGAATTTTAAGTATTCCACGCTGCCTACACCGAGCAATTTGCAGTATCTTTTATATAGCTGTTACGTTAGTGCTTTTGCTTTAAAACACCCAGTCATGAAGAAAAGATATTTTCAAAGTTGGGGCGGTAAATGACATTTCTCTAATAGTCCAACCCCGAAGCAATTTCATCAATTAGTTTATGCAACGTCACTGACCTAGCTGAAGCCTGTGTTTCTCTCTATAAAGTTGTTACCATGATACCTGCTTATACTGTTATATATCCATTTCAGTTGTGTGCAGCAGTAGATTTTTAAGTGTGGAATACGTTATACTTATATGCGTTAAGGGATACACCAAGCGATTGATGAGACCTGCTGGAGTTGAAGACAGGCCTACCCCAGCCCTCTCTTAAGTATACAGAGGGTTGGGAATGATTTCAGGTTAATGTTATTAAATAGCAGGCCATGCTTGCGTACCTCTCCCCTTAACATAACTAGCTACGTTTATAGATCTTCATTGTTCTCTTGGCGTATCTCCTTAATTCATTATGCTAAGCTCTTATGTGCAATACTCTACTCAATCACCGCCAATACGATGCATCTTAGTCATTAGTCTGTTAATTTTCCCTTGACCTTTGCGTTATAAAGAGACAAAGATTTACATTGGCGGATTAGACAATAAACCTGCGTAATCCGCCAATAGAAGTCTGTCTACTAGACTAATTCTTTAATCATTGCACAAGCAGATTAAACGAATTAGACTTTCTACCAGACTAATTCTTTAACATGCTTGCAAGAATGTTGCAACATTGTTGCCATATTATGTGTAATACTGCAATGTACAGTATGTAAGAGGGTATACTTGTTTTCGTATGTGAGCGTTATGGAGTATGTATCCATTCAAATCAATTATAGAATGTTTGTATCTGTATTCCTGAAAAAAATCCAAATGTCATTTAAGAGTGTCAAGCTTGAAATTACAGAAATTAAGTATTGAAAAGTACATTTGCCATCTAGAAAAAAATGACACTTTGGGTTGAAAGTTTTACACCATTTGAATAAGATTATATATGTTCTGATGTTATTCGTAACTCGAATGGAGATAAATTGAAATTGCATTTGGTGTTACCATGTATCGGTGTTGAAAATAACCAAGAAAATACCATAGGGTCAACTTCAAAACTCAATACCGGCTGCTTCAAAACTCGATACCAGATGCTCGTCGGTTCCTGATTTGAACTGTTTTTTTAATTCTAAATACTGGAATACGGTTCATACGCCATGAACCGCTGGCCAACCGACAATAGACAATTTGCACGATCCCCATAATGCATCTCGTTTAGTGCCCATTTCCATCCGGCCTCAAGTCGGATAAAACATACGGTCCAGTGCGTAAAAGCAACACCAGAAAACTTACCTTATCTGTGAAGTTGCACAAATGTTGTGTAATCATCCGGCAGGTGACAATTAGAGCACGGTTACGATCCAAACTACCACCTTTTGTCGTAAATTTCAACATCAGTGCCTCGGTTGTTTTTTGTTCCTATGATATTCTTCTACATTTCTGTAAGATTAACTTCGCGTGAAAAGGTACTTTGTATTGTAGTTTTAGGCACTGTCCGGCAATGGAAATGGGCACTAAACGAGATGCATTATGGGGATCGTGCAAATCGTCTATTGAGTCTTGAAGCCACGCCCCTGATTTATGTAAGGACAGTAACAGTCCAATGTGTACAGAATATCGTCGTTGGGCTGGAAAACCTTATGTGTTTTTGGCCCTTAAACATGTTTAAATCCTTCCTATAATAATTAAAGTTACATAGGAGATTTCCTTTAAACATGTTAAAGGGCCAAAAATACATAGGAGGTTTTTTCTGCCCAACGACGATATACAGTTTAAATTTTAGTTAATTTGCCAACAATTACGATAGCCTGTCTCAAAATATATAATTAGAACGAATCATTGAACGATTAAAAAAATAAGTATTTTTTTTTTAATTTTGTAAATCTCCAATTAATACCATTATACTTATGTTACCTAAAAGTCACGTGATTTTCGCGAACATTGTTTTGTGTGGATGTTAAACTGGGTTTTATGACAATCAGTTAAATCACTATATAAAAGGTAAAAATTCAGATACCAGCGAGCACAACTGAAGGAACAGGCTATTAGATACACTACAGCAGATAAACGTATGGTTCTTTTGGTGTCACTGTCCAAAATCATGTTGTTAATCAAAAACGGTCTTCTTTCAAAATGATATAAATGAGTCCGTGTCAAATTTGAAATTCAATGAGTTACAAATTTTGATCTATTTCTTCTCTTTAAGATTTTGATTTATATTATTTTTCCAACATTGCAGAGGATGTTTATTAAAAATCTAAAACATGCAAGACCAAATTTGTTGAACACAGGAAATAAATGCTAACGAAAATTAGGTAAACGGTTTTTTTTTCGCTTTGTGAAAGCACCGTGTCTTCCAAAAGTAAGTGTACATTCAGTTTGGTTGATCCGATTCCCATTTAAAAGAAAGTCTTTCGTATGTCAACGTTGCTTATTAAAACAACCCACACAATATAATTTATTTTCATGTTAAAAAATGAAAACAATTTTGGCATCGATAGATACTAAATGTTTCAGGATTGCTTGTATATTTCGGTAAGAAAATGTAATCTATTGGTTCCTAGCTTGTACCCAATCTGTAAAAAAAATATATGACACAATCCTTATTAACCTTTACAGAAAGTTACGTATAATGGTGGCATTCGTCAATTCAGAGGCGTTTTATTACTTTCAAAATTATTTTTCGATCACTGGATTGTCAAAAATCCTGGACGAACTTGTTGAGCTCATTTACAAGCCTCTGATGTCGTCAGATGTGGTACATTTTGTATCGCGGCGCATCTTTTCTCCTTCTCCCTTATTTCTTTTAAATAACGTGTAACTATCTGAGTATAATAATTCAAATATCGTTTCCAACTGTTCATTTGGATCTCATTTTTTCACACAGTGTTGGCTATCTAAAAAATATCATACTATACTACCAAACTATAGTACTTAAAGGTGGGTGACACGATCGACAACTTGTCCTCTAGCTTTACTCCAACAAAATTGAAATTTTGGTGTCGAAAAAAGATCATATTACTTAAGTGAAATTTAATGTTCAGGAAATGTTTCTTCTTGATGTTATGAAGAAAACAACTTCTGTCCTATACAAAAGGGTGGACCGATTTAACTCAAAATTTGTAATCAGATGTTTTCGTGATATGCTTTCATATAAGGAAGAGAATATCCTATGAAAAGTTGGATCTTGATCGGGTAACCCACCGACGTAAAAAATAGAAAATTCAAGTAACATTTTTTTTCGGTAAAAGGGCCAATTTTGTATTTAAGTGCGTGTGCGTGAACAGACTGAACATGTCTGTGTATTTGTGCATGCTTATGTGTTCTCGAGTGCCTGTGTGTGTGCGTGTGGGTAGGTTTGTTCGTGAGTGATTGCGTGATTGAGAGTGTGAGTGATTGAGTGAGTGAGTGAGTGAGTGAGTGAGTGAGTGATTGAGTGAGTGAGTGAGTGAGTGAGTGAGTGCGAGTGTGTGTACGTGCGAGTGTGCGTGTGTGTAAATGTGTGTGTCCGTGCATATGTGTGGGTATGGACAAGTCTGCCTTTACAACCGGGGATCCGAAAGAAAAGAAATTCTTTTGATCAATATATATTTATTTGCCCTGGGCTGTTCTCCAATTGTGTTTATTCCGTCATAACAATAGCCGGTTCTTTTGATGTTTTCGGAAGTATAGGTAAAAAGCTGAGAGTGTGTGTGCTTGTGTGCTTGCATGTGTGTGTGCGTGTACATGTGTTTGGGGTGGGTGGGTTTATTTTGTGTGTTGATGCGAGTGGATGTAATATAGGCATCGGTGTGAGAACGTCAGTGTTTAAAAGTAAGTCTGGCCATGAGGCCGTTAAAACACTAGCAGAAATGGCCTAAAAATCAGATGTACAATTCCTGTCAAATAGAAGTTATTGACAACCATGAAAAATGCTTATAATTTGATATGAAAATGTGTAATGCAGGTATGAAAGTGTGTATGGATGCGTATGTGTATGCACGTGTGTATGGAGGGATTAGGGATATTATCTTGTATGGAGGATGGGTGAGAGGGAGATTGTCTTTGTGTGTATGTGCGCGCGAGTGTGCGTGTATGTGTGTGTGTGCGCGCGAGAGAGTGTGCGTGTATGACAGACAGAGGAAAAAGAATGAATGGAGGCAGAGAAAGAAAGATGAAAGATGGAGTTTAAAATATAGCTACAGCAATTATTTTTTTGTACGACAAATATTTGGAGAATATTTAATCGTGCAAAGGAACTAATTTATTATTTATAAATTGTATAATGTTCAGTTTGTGTGTGTGTGTGCGTTTGTGTGTGTGTGTGCGAGTGTTCTATCCAACGCCCATTATTGTTGGACCGATGTTTGAAAACAAACATTTTTCCATCGACCCTTTTATAATTCTTTTTAAGGCATGACCTTTCATGCGTAAAGTAGATGTATGAGGTATGTGTGTGTGCGCGTGCGTGCGTGCGTATGAGCTGAGGTGAGTATACTCATTTCAGGTATGAGTATTTATGTGTGTACATACGTGCGCAGTTTGTTTAGGTGTGAGTTTATGATAGCGTGTATATGTTTGTGTGTTGTATGAAAGAGTACAGTTGGGGCGCGCGCGTATTGTGTTTGTGAAAGGTCATATGGGTGTGTGTGTGTGTTTTTGTGTGAAAGTGTAGTTCGGTGGTGTATATAGTAACTTGTGTGTGTGTGCTTGTGTGAGAGAAAGAGAGAGGCGTGCTTGTTTAGGTGTGTGTGTGTGTGGTGTGTGTGTGTGTGTGGTGTGTGTGTGTGTACGCGCGCGCGTGCATGTTGTTGTAAGATGAATGAGTTAGTAAGTGTGGCACAGGAGCCGGGCACAGGAGATTTATTGAGTTGTTTTTGGGTTTATTATCTCATATGCTCTGCATGACTTGGTAGCGTTGCGTTCGTGTGTATAGGGTTTAAAAGAATCTGAGTGTTTCGTGTTTAATCTGGGTTAGAGTATGCGTTTTAATGTGGTGATGCATGTAATAGAAGTCATGTGTTACCGAATGCTCAATGAAATGGGTGTGAATTTGTACGATTCTGGGTATGTTGCGTATGTGTTTGGGTTTGTGAGAGTATTTGTAACGTTTCCAATTCCAAACAGTGTGCGTGTGTGTGTGTGTGTGGTGTGTGTGTGTGTGTGTGTGTGCGTGCGTGTGTGCGTGTGTGCGTGTGTGCGTGTGTGCGTGTGTGTGTGTGCGTGCGTGTGTGCGTGTGTGTGTGTGTGTGTGTGTGTGTGTGTGTGGTGTGTGTGTGTGTGGTGTGTGTGTGTGTGTAAGTTATAGATGTGGAGTGATTATGTAGGTGTGGGAGTGATACGTGTGATTGGATTTAGTGTGTTGGATGTGTTACGTTTATAGATGTGGAGTGATTATGTAGGTGTGGGAGTGATACGTGATTAATTTTCCTTGGAATTTTTGTACGCATATAAAATTATATAACATTTCTTTGTTAATTTGCGTGTTATATTGTATGTGCCATCAAGTGTGTATTGATAAGATTGTACGGAAGTTTGGAGAGTTTTATGGTTCTTGCAAGCTTGTTGCGTGGACTCTGCAGTGGGTGTGTGCGCGCGGAGATGTGTGTTTTGTTTCTTGGGTGTGGTGGTGTTGGTGTGGGATGCGTGTATACGTGTGTGAATCAACGTGCGCTGGTTCTATTTTCGATGTGACGCCGGAAAGAACCCAAAACAAACGCACAAAAATGATATGATAGGCCCTCTGAAGACTTAAGTGTGCATGTCTTAAATTGAATGTATATCAATGAGTGTAAGTTAGTGCGAGAGGGTTGGAGTGTATCGGTGTGTGTGTGTGTGGTGTGTGTGTGTGTGCGTGCGTGTGCGAGCGAGTGTGTATGAGGAGGTACTTTCATGCATGAGTAGGAAGCATCCTAAAATGCCATTTAACACCTGCAATAACGTGGGTCTATCGTATTCAGTATAGGAGCACAAGACAAATTCGCACACACAAGATTAAAGCAATAATAGTACATTTTTGAAGACCGACCCCAAATTTTCAAAAATTTTGAGATTTTTACACGGTTGCATTGGTAACTGGCTAGTAAACTATTCATGTGAATGGTTAAGCTCAAAATGTCTATGTGTCGCAAACGAGGAATTTTGTAATTGGAATAATTTATATAGGAGATCTCCGACAATATTTCAACGGCTGCTGGAACGGCCTTCTAATATGAAATACCCGGGAAATAGAGCCATGTACGTGTCTACGATAATCATTAGTTTTTTTTTGTTCAGGCAAGTCAAGTTGTTTTATTGGTTCAGGCAAGTCAAGATGTGGATCTACGCTCCGAAGAATGACTCACTTTTTCTGACAACACCTATAAAAAAAAATATCGACCTAGGTTAATATTAGGGCTATAATTATTTAGGGTTCGGGTTCCATACTTGGTTCTTGATTAAGATTTACTACTCTGAAGACGTCATGTATGAGAGCCAAATGAGAGCGAAGCGCTGTAGCTAAGTGTGTCTGTGTGACTAAGTGTACGTGGTTACATGTGTTTGTGGTATTCCAATGTGTGTGTAATGGTGTGCGTGAGTGGGTTTGTGTGTGTGTTTGTGTGTGTGCGTTCGTGTGTGGAGATATGTGGAGGTGTGTGGAGGTGCGTGTCATCACCCTAGACAGCTTGTAGTGTACTAGACTATAGTAGATTCAACCCATCGTGTCACCAGAGGAAAAGTTTTGGACAGCGTCGATTAGTTGGGAGAGGAGGCAAAAAAGAAAAGAAAATATGTGGCCCGATTCACCTGTTTCATGAACGAACTAAGATAATCTGGGCTTTCATGTTGACGTCACTATTACAAAGAGAGTTCAAAGACCTTTGTGTTCCTTGGTAACCAAAACACGGGCGCTCAAAATCAGTAACATTCAACTCACCTGTTACACTGAATACCATACCACTGAAGCAAATGCGATTAGCATGATTAGTGAGAATGTTTTGAGAATGTAGTTATAAATGCGCTTACGTTGACTTTAATGCTTTCATTAAACATAGAATTGATTTTTCTCTGCTGTCGAGCTACATGTTTCAATAGATTTAGAATGGATTTTTAATTTCCACCCACTGCACATGCCCCTCATTCAATGCTCATACCTTCGGAAAAGTACTAGAGGTGACAAGATGGGTTGAATCTACTATAGTATACTGTCTTTTTCAGTTATGTGTACACAACACGTACACCACAAAGCAATTTTGGCTTATAACCCCATAGTGCTGAAAATGATTTTCAGAGGGAACTCATAGGATATTTAGCAGTTCAACTGAGTACAGAAAAGCGTCTTTCTTGCCGTATGCTTAGCATTTCATATTCAAAAATATATACAACATTCTCCGGATTGCATATGTCGTCTGCCATCGCGCATTGTGAATAGGGTCAAATGTCACACGGGATAACCCGGGGTTAATCTGTGTACACTCCATATGGGTCTTGAGCCAGTGGTTCTTCTGACTGAGTATGAAGCTAATTGATCAATGGATAAAAGAGTATGAGTGCAATAAGTGCAGCATTAAATCTTTTGCCACACATAGGCCTACACGGACACTCACACACACACACACACGCACCCACCCTCACCCTATGCAAATGAGATTATCTCTCATTTGCATAAATTAATATTCATTTCTTTTGACGGAATAAAGCGCAAACGAAAGATAACGTTAAGGCGAAACAAAATTTCGCCCTAACGTAAAAGTCTATGTTTATGAATAGAAAATTTCGCCCTAGCGTATATCTATAGAAATATATATATATATATATATATATATATATATATATATATATATGTATATATATATATATATATATATATATATATATATATATATATATATATATATATATATTATATATATATATATATATAATATATATATATATATGTATATATATATACACACGCACACACACACATATACTGAATGTATCTGAGTTCAAAACCTGTTTACACTGTGTTTTATTGAATAAAAATAAAAAGTAATTAAGGTCTCTCCATATCTAGCTGGAAAGAATAATCAGTAGGTTCAATACCTGGGGTTCCATATCTGTTATGCCATACATTTGTGCAAGTCATGGGTACGTTTTCTAAACCCACAAATTACTTCATAAAAGTCTCCCAAGCCAGGTCCTCAGGCCTGACCTACACAAGCATCCTCGGATTGTGAGAGTTTGTGAGTATATGGTTTGAATGTAGCGTGCGTATGGGGTGGTGTTCTGTGCCCGTGTGTGTGTGTGTGGGTGTGTGTGTGCGTGTGTGTGTGTGTGCGTGTGTGTGTGTGTGTGTGTGTGTGGGTGTGTGTGTGTGTGTGTGCGTTATAAGAGTGTGAGGTGTGCGCATATAAGTGTGTTGGTGTGTCTCGCCATATATGCCAGTGTGTATTCTACCAAACTTGCTGACGGTAACTATATCAGTTGAGAGAGCAACCAACACAAATCAAGAATATACAAATATTGACTGCAAAGTGTAAAAGATATGCCCAAGAGCATAGAATATTTGGTCGAAAATCTTTGAAAATATAGGGCATAGTTAAAAAAAAACTCTCACTTTTAACCAATCAGATTACGGGAATATACATTTTTATAACATACGAAAACTATACAGGTGTGTCCGGGAGGTGTGTGTGTGTGTGTGTGTGCGTGTGTGTGTGTGTGTGTGTGTGTACTCGCGTTTGTAAACACCGGCAAACCGCGGACACACACCTGAGGCACCTTCTAACAGCAGACACACGGGAAACGCGGACGTCCGCAGTTAGAATCGCTGTTTCCTTATTCGGCCGGAGCTGTTCAATTCTTCTTCCACGGTCCGCGATTTGACCGTATACATCAGGGGCGGATCTGCATTTTAATGGTGTTTACAAGAATGTGTGTGTGTGTGGGTGTGTGTGTGTGTGTGGGTGTGTGTGTGTGTGTGTGTGTGTGTGTGTGTGTGTGCGCGTGTGTGTGTGTGTGTGCGTGTGTGTAATACAAAGCTAGGGTATAGGTAATCGAGTTGCATATTATAGTCAAACACAGCGTTGTCGGTCTTCAGTTAGTGATGTATTTCTCGTTGGGTAATATGAGTTGCATAAGGTGTACATTTGTATGGTGATTTTTTTTTAAACGAGTGTTTGACGCATGCGAGCGGGTGTTTAGGTGTGAGCGAGGGCCTGTGTTTGTGCGTGTGTGGCACGTGTACACGCGTGTTTTTCTGTTTGCATGCATCCGTGAGCATTTCACTACAAGTGTGAACTGCGCACATGGCGACTAAAGGTCCATGGCCCGATCGCTAAAAGCCTCCTTCTCAGATTTTACCGGAAGTGGTCAAAACTAAATTTCTCGTTTACACTGTGAAATTTCAGAGCTAAAAGAATATTTGGTTTAAATGTTATGATAAAAAAGTGTCCCATTTTGGTAGACCAATATTACTTAACACAGTATTCTAATAATGGGGCTTATAAATTAATAAATCACGTATTTAGCTTTCATATAAAAACGGATTGGAATATCAGCGGTATTGGGTTAAGTTTCATTCAATCAAGATAAAAATATATATAATTAAATCGGGTCAACCCTTCCTATCCCCTTTTAGGCCAATTCAAGTGGAAATTATTTGTTTCTAGAGATTTTGAAAGCATATTCCAGAGAAGAGGAAATTACCAGCAGCAAAATATTTTTTTAAATCTCACAATCGCTTGCTTAGAGATATTCCAATATTAGTACTCGTACATTAAAGCAATTGAGAAAAACAGGTAAAATGTACCATGAAAACAAGATCTTACGCACATAATCAGCTGATATATGGCAAATAATTTGGGAGTATTAATTAAATACAGTAACCATCTTTTTGGTGTGAAAATGATTTATATTTGAAGAAATAATGTTCTCAAGGTAATTTCACACAGCATGCTGTGTGCAGCTTTTTCATTCACTGATTACAAAATTACTCATTATGGTGTGGGTGTGTTTGTGTGTGGGCATATTGTGTGTGTGTGTATGTGTGTGTAGGTTTGTGTGTGGGGGGTTGATTCTCTGCATTGTTGTTAACGCTCGTGAGCGAAATAGGGCATTGCACATGAAGGTCTTTTCTCACATTTGCACCCTTATTTACCATAGCTTAATTATAATTTCTTTGTATCATCCTGCTTTTTGGACACCAGTGAATTGCTCTCCTGAAGTTGGCAAGAGCAAATTGAGCTCCTCCGTATTATAACACTATATGTACAGACAGGAGAAGGAGCGTAGCCTCCTTTGATCATTACAGTGAGCTTTAAGGAGTATACCTTTAGAAATATACGCGAGACGTGGAATATCAAATTCTTTTCTTACGGAGAATAATAGCACATTTCATCTAACACACATTTTGCCTAAAGATATTGCTGGTGTCTTTTATGACAATGATGTTTCTTGTACATCATTTTGTTACGGATGTCCTTAGTCCTATGAATAAATTTATATTTATTATCATTAACCCTCGTCTTACCAAGGGGGGGGGGTCACTCCCCCAGTGAACTTCGCTCCGGTGTGCTAAAATTCCAAAAAAACATTCGTAAAAAGCTTATCATTCTCTCATCCTTTCCGGTCATTTTAGCGAAAAAAATGTGAAGGTAGCACCATCACCGGGGTTAGGCGTCAAAGTCGAAGGGTAGGGGGTGGTTGCCACCCAAGGATATTGTATGGTGCATTTTTGAAATTATTATGCACAGTATGGCTCTATTACTCTATGGTTATGTAAAACTAGCCAATTGACATCATTTAGAGCCGAAAATCCGATATTCCTACGTGTTTTAGCGCAAAATTGGATTTTCGCCTATTTTCTGTGGAAAATGCCAATTTTGCCGACTCGCGGACTTGATGACATCATTCTGACGCCATACTAGGTATCTTGGAACTTATTTTGGCATCAATGGAAAGAGGAGGACAATAGCCATCCACTGGTATCAAAATCCCCACCCCCACCCTTTGATAAACCATGTTACAAAAAAGGCTTGGTAAGACGAGGGTTAATAAATATCTCATACAGATGTTTTGCCAATTGTGGTAAAAGATTTCTGAAAGAACAAAGCAAAACAACAACAACAGCTATTGACAAGTGGGTAATGCGTAATTTACAGTTTGATTATTTAATTAGATTAAGTTCAAATCAATACATTAACGACTTCTGAGGTGAAAAGTACTCAATAAAGAAAGTTCTTTAAGGTTTTCTTCTGGCGGATGCGTGAGCAATAGATGTGATTTCCAAATGCATATCTGGCTTGAAAAATAGAAAACTTTATGATAATGTTGAAACTATTTTCTGACTTTTCTTTTTTTATTGTAAACTAATATTTTATGTATTTTGTCTACATCTTGAAAATGCTAATATTTTGTAAACTGTACATACCGATATCCTGGAATAATGCACAGGGCCATATTATGTCAAAAATATGATAAAACCACTGATCTCTATACAATGGATTGGCTACACAACAGTAATTGTATATTAGATGAATGGAGCAACGGGCGGGTATCTTGGTCTACCGAACACAATACCATTCCAGAGACACCTGTTTAACAGAAGTTGTATCCCGGGTGCACGTTTTAGAGACATGCCATCCCATACGCGCAAATACAATGAGCTCACTGAATTGGCTTGATTCTGTAGTCTGTTATGTCGCTTATCCACATTTCAAAGGGAACAATTTTGTATATATAAATGACCGGCTCTTAACCACCTGCTTGGGCTCTTTTTGGGATGACCAACATGGCCATCAGTGCTTAAATTACGAAGCCCAGGTTTCAAATCCATTGTATAGAGATCAGTGGATAAAACAGTACGCAATTATTTTGTTCAAATGCAGGGACCGCTCAGAATAGGTTTTGTAAAAAAAAAGTGAAGCCAAATTACGTAACCAAATCAGACTGAAACGAGTTCAATTTCTGTTTTCTATCAATGTGTTTTTATATTCCTAACTAAAACAATCAAAATAAATTCTAACAGGATTTATATAGTGTTTAAACGACATCAAGGAGCTAAATCCAATTATTAACCCGATTCAATTCATCCATAGTTCCTCTTCTTTTAGTCCACATTTATTGTGATGAAATTGTTCAGAGCCTACGAATATTTTAAGTAATACTATATCATCTTGTTATTTAATTGTTGCACTATCCTCCAAACGTTATAAGGTAATTATCCATATTATATATTATTGCAATTAGCTCACTTAACCCCCCTGAGCACTACCTGCCTTCTGATTGGCTAATTACATCATATATTCATAGTAATAACCAATTGAAATGCACCTTCCACGTATTTAAGCTGTAGTACTTTTCAACCCTACCACCTTTCTTACCACGTTGCTGATTGGCTAAAACAAACACACACGTTCCACTGTGTCCAATGGGCCGGTAGTACTCATAGGGCTTAGGCTTTATTTTCTTTAGGGAGATACCATGCTGGGTTAACCATTCGTAATAACACCTGGGTAAAACTACCGTAGGTAATACATGTAGTTAGAATGCTATACCCGAGTGGTTTGAATGTTGTAAACAATTCGCTTTTTCTACACCTTCCCATCATGCATCAGGAGCATGCACTACTCAGAAGTGTGTCGTTCAGAATACTGTATTATAGGAAGGTGTGAAAATCGGATAATATCTGTTCTGTTGTATAGTAATTAAATTTCGTATCATGATATTTTGTAAATGTTTTGTAAATTGCCAAGTACATTGTGAATAACCGAATGTGCATATTCTTATGCAACAAAATAATATGGTAAATATACAGATATTATATTTAATTCTTATGTTTCTGTGTAAAGTTTCCATTGGATTATAATGAAAAAAGATATTGATATAAATACGATCAGCATAGATCTATCTGTCATTTATGTATCAGGCTAAGCGAAGGAAAAATAAATTCATTTTAATACACATAGACTATTTAACGTTTGACTGTTGTTAATTGTTGTACGTAGTCTTAAAGTATTATGCAATATGACGTCAGAATAGATGATGAACATGATAGGTCAGTAAAATTAGGACAAATGATGACTTAATCCAAATTAATTACAACAAAATTAATTTCTCCAGAATTGTACTGAGAAAACTTTTAAGAACAACATATCAAATGTTTACCAAAATCAAAGCAGTTGAATACATGTATTTATCCTTCAGTGAACATGAATTCTTTAATCTCATTGGTTAAGTACGTCTTTAATAAATCCCGTATTTCTGACGCCCTATCTCATAAATACAGGCCGTTCCCTGAATATTTTCCGTATTCCGTGACGCATACATAAACATAGTTCGTGTCCTAATTCCAATTTATAATAATGCGGCTAAACGTCGTAAGTATTACGTGTAAGAGATTGTTGTTTTGATAAGTAAAAAAGACCAGCCCCTGAATATTTTCCGTATTCCGTGACACATACATCGACATGGTTCTTGTCCGTTCTCTAGTATATAAAATGTTGTTACATGTTAGTATAATGTTGTGTTGAAGAGATTATATTTTTCATATTGCGCGTGCGCAAGAACTGTGACCTCTGTGCAGACAACAATCACGGCTGACACCCGGCGATTTCAACATCTTTCGCGGGAGGGAATCAATGAGAAAAAAGTTACGTCAACGCCAAAAAAATACTATCAAAGCCAACTGAAAAGCATGCCGAGCACTCAGGGCGTACTTGGACGAAAGTGAAGAATTTGACGACGCGTGTTTCGAAAGTTTTTCGGCAGAAAAACTCAACGAAGTGCTGGAAGGATTTTGGTTGGCCGCTCGTAAACTTGAACTTGAACTTGAACTTTTATTTATTTGATTCCTTATTACCCCGTCTGGGGTATACAAAGGATTACAAAAGAAACATATCTATGCCAACAAGTGCAAGATAATTACAGATAATATACATGTTAAGTAAAATATCGACCATATTTTGTGTAAAAAATAAAATATATAATGCAAAATTGATAAGATATAAGGGTCATTATACATTGTAGATTTGTAAAATAAAATAAAATAGAATAGCGTCTTTGGTAAAATTTACAATAAGTACATGTGTATTTTAAAACATATTAAACATAACAGTTAACTAAGTGTACTAAGTGGGGGATTTCAGATGAAATTCATTGAAGTATAGAGGTGGAATCATAATAAAGGAAGCACACATTAATACACAAATGAGCAATGAAGAAAAAGATGAAGCCAGAACCAGAGTGGTGAAAGTAAGCAATGTTTCTACAAAGCATCGACACTCGAAAATCTTCGCCATAGTCTGAATCGCTATCTTAAGGCGCCGCCAAACAACAGAGGTTTTGATATCATTAAGGATAAGGAATTCCAAGCTGCCAATGAATCTTTCAAAGCCGCACTACGGGAGTTGAAAAACATCGGTAAAGGGGAAGTTTATCACCCAGAAATAGCCGAGGCCGATTTGCAGAAGCTGTACAGCAATTTCACTTCAAGGTCAGATCCAATTGAACTTCAGGAAAAGGTTCAATTTGATATTAGATTTTATTTTTTTCGCCGAGGAGCGGAAAATATGCATGGAATGACCAAATCCACGTTCGTCATCAAGACTGAATACTGGAAGAAGATACGTGTGCAAAGCTATTGATGAATTGAACAAGAATCACAATGAACTGGATAGGGAGAGCTACACAGCAATGATGCCGGAGTTAGCAGGTACTTCCCGATGCCCAGTTAAATCATTTGAAACCTACCTTCAGCACCTAAATCCCAATTGTGACAAGCTTTGGCAGCGACCTAGGGAGAAAATCAATATAAAGGTGAATGATCAGGTGTGGTACTACAACAAATGTCTTGGCGTTGACACACTTCAGGGTTTCATGAGGAAGCTAAGTCTGAAATACGAGCTGTCTCAACTATATACCAATCATTCAGTGCGAGTTACTGGTGCCACAATCCTATCAAGAAAGAAGTATGCAAACTCGCAGATAAAGGCGGTGACTGGACATAAATCTGTAAGCTCTCTTGCTATTTACCAACGAGTTTCTGACAAAGAGAAGATGGAAATGGGTGAATCTCTCAGCGAGACTCTAGTAGGTCCTGAATTTGATTATCAAACTGCTAGTTCATCGATGTCAAACAATGTAGATACATCTAGTATTGACTCTTTTAGGCAGGCCGTGGGACCCAACTCAAATGCTGAAATGCCACTACAGACTATAGATTTAAATGATTTGGGCGATCTCGGGTTTGGTTTTTCGCAACCTAGTGTTAGTAGACCTGGACCAAGTTCTACCTCTACCTGTACCATGGGGTCCATGCCTTCAAGTTCAGCACAAGTACAGCTTCAGCACCATCAAACTAAGAGGTTGAAGCCACCAAATAGTACACCTTCAAGCTCTAGTGTTACTAGTAATATGTTAACAACTCCAGTGCACCTTCAAAACAATCAAACACTAGCACAATCTGATAGTGATAGTAGGCCAATACCCAGTTCAACTGCTACCATGTCTACAGAACCAGCGCAGTTTCAACAATTCCAAACTGCGACTTTATCAAATCTGCAACAAGCGGATGTAGTGCAAGCTCCAAAACGACCTCCACAGTCTCCAACACTGAGCCAGCAGGGCATCATTCCAATAGATTTTTCTTTGAGTCCATTGCTAAGAGATTTGGATGAAGATCCATTTTTTGAGCAGCAGACACAGGAGGTTCACATGACCAATACTGCAGGAAATCAAGTGGTAACAACAGCTCAGCGAAATGTTGTAAGCTTGAGATCACCACGGCAAAGATCAACTCTTCTTTCTTTAGTGGCTGCACAATTCACAACTTAGTTGTGAATGTTTATCCGCATCATCATGACCATTACGATATTTGCTGAAACAGAACTGTATACAGTGTGAGTCAATAAAAACCCTACATTCAGGAAAGATTTTTTTTCAAAGCCTAAACGTTATTTTTGCTTCAATATTTTGCTTTGGTTGTTTACACAGATAAACAGGCTATCAGAAGATTTTTATTTGGTGTCTTTCGGACTTTGGTTCAGAAACTATGTCAATTTTGCGGAGAGACCTAAAAATTCAGTTTGGCCGATTTTAGCCATACAATGTGGAGAGACTGACACCGACGTATACCATAACACATTATAGCAAAGACAATTCACACATGCAATTTCAGATGGTATCGATTTCTTCTTGACAAAAACATATCAGTTTGAATAAAACGGTCTATTGTGTAACATAATTACAAGTAAAATATCTTTAAAAATTAAATTACCATTGTTCAATCATAAAGAGTCAGTTATTGAAAATCACTCCATATCAATGTCTCAGTTCATGATCATAATGATTTTTGTTTTACATCTCTAAGGTAATTATTTTGCACAAATACAGTACACTCAGGGTCCCTAAATTGGAGGAAGAACTAAAGCTGAAGTTTTCTGTAAATAAATTAGAATTAAAACTTAAAATTCAATATGTTTTTTCAAGCGAAATACAAAACCTTCTATGGTTTCAATTTTTGCTCCCATGTTTCGTTGTTGGTTAAAACCATGAAATCTTGCTGAACCAAAGTAAACTGTGGTCTTACACCAGCTATCTTGACTTTCTTATTGGGAAATTGAACATTTTTTTCACTTAGCATTTTCGTTTGTAATCTCCGGGATATTATTTTTATAATCCTTCAATTATTCTCCTGACTTCTATTGTTTAACAATAATTTTGGTGTTAAATGTTTTTACTCAAATCACTGCCGAAGACCTTGTTACGCTATGTAAACGATGCATCTTTGTTTGGCTCAAAATCGGCCAAACAGGATTTTTAAGTCTCTCAGCAAAATAGGCATAACTTCTTCCTCCAAATTCCAAATGACACCAAATAAACGTTTTCTGAAAGCCTGTTTATCCTTCTTTATAACCATAGCAAATATTTGAGCAAAAACAATTCTTAACTATTTAAATTATTTTTTATTCTGAATGTAGGGTTTTTTTTGACTCACACTGTATATGTTTTATTGTTTTCATAAGTTTTCATGGTGTTGGAATTTTGATGAAAGAATTAACTTTGGAATTTCTTATCCTGATGATTCCCTGTTGAATTGAGACATAATAAGCATTTCACAAGCAGTTTTGAGCTATTGACAATAGAAAGTGATGTATTTGGACATAGAAGCTAATGGATATGGACCTACTGAGGCTACATGTATTTGGAACTAATAATTCGCTGACAAGTGTCATCGTCATGATTAAATGAACACGCTGTGAATTTATCTTCATTAAAGATAGAGGTAAGTCATTTCTTTTGTTTTCCAATAAGATTAAAGATTAAAGAATAAGATTAAAGAAGATTAAATAAGATTAAAGAATAAGATAAAATCGTTGCCCCCTGCTTGTTCTCACGAAATACGGGAAAATATCTACGTTCTGGTGCCATATTCCATTCGGCCTTCGGCTAGGGGGGGTGTTATTTTTGGCAATTTTGATTTTTAAATGGTGAGGCTTCCCCCTCAAAATATGTTATCCCCAATACAAATCAAGAATTATAACAATTTTTCAAAAAAAGGTTGCATAACCCCCCTGGTAAACATGCCCCTTGAAATTTTGATGACAAGTGTTTCCGAATTTGACGGTTTCATTTAGCAGACGACCATTTATTGGGTATTGTAGTGTAGAATGCCTATATATTGAACAATTAATCCGTTGTAATTTGACAATATGGTTTCCTACGAGTGTTAGCAGCTCATATGTGATATTAATGTGTTGATTTGTCAAATCTAATTTTAATTGGTAGTCATTAATTGGATATTAACAATACATTTATTAATTAACATATATCCAAGCATTGACATTTGAGATTATGAACTATTGCTGATTTTCCCTCGCAATTTTTAAGAACGTCAGGACCATTTAACAAAGTTTACTGGTGTTGCTTGATAACTAAATTGAATTTAATGGGTTTAATATATTTTAGGTCACAGTAATTGACAGTTAACACTTTTCAATGTTCTTCAATTTGCTCTTCAATTTCAAGACCCCATCTATTATAGCTTCAAGACGCAAGATTCTTATATATTTTTAAGAAAGTATGGGTACATGGAGCTAGGAAACTGATCCAATAAAAGGAAGTCCACTTGAGGTGTTTTCAACACCTAGATTGAATTTTCTAGGTTACATTTTTGAGTTTTCTTTATTACCCATTTTCCATCTCTGGTACTTGAATTGAAGAAACATAGGCCTATACTGTCATATGCTTGGTCTAAATTTGAGTAGATACATACTGTTTGAAGGCCTTAAGTATGTTTTATTAAAGAATATACTTGTAGACCTATAATGCCTGGACCTGAGTGCTAAATATGGTGTTGTCTTATTCGAAGTGACCCATCAATCATCAATCACATCCTCCTCCTTCGGCTGCGGATCATGCGATTACAAGATTTCTTTTCTTTCTCCATGCACATCTATCTTTGGCAAGTGTGGCTATCTGCTCATCTTGTAGCATGCCTTTATCATACCAGCACACGTTGGATGTAGGCTAAATAAGAGGTGCATGGACGTCCAGGTCTCCTTTTTCCATGAGGTGGTATGTAGAAAGCGTATCTTCTAGCAGGCTCTTCCTCTGCAGACCAAGGATGTGTCCAAGGAAACTAAGCTGGCGATGTCTTACAATGTGGATAGAGGCTCAGTGTTGGTATTGAATGTAGATTGTGGGTGTTTGAGAAACGGTCTTTCCGTTTATGTCCAGCATAATCCTATAGCAAGAGGTAGCAAATGCGTTGATTTTGCTTTCCATGTCTTGTGATAGCACCCAGATCACAGCCCTATTATAGTAGGGATGGTCACACAGGTTGTGTTGAATAACTTGACTTTTGCAGAGATGGTTAATTTGGGGCTTTTCCACAGACGTTCTAGCCTCAGAAGGCATCCAGCTAATGTCGAAGTGACCACAAGTCATTAAAAAGTTCAAATAGCTATGTATCTCCAAAATGTACTTCCCAAAACAAGTGATTACCTTTATCTGTAGGGAAAGCATCGGGCCATTGAATGCCAGTTTCCTTTCGGATTAGCAAAGAATTGCCCTGAACCATCGTGTAGTGTTCAGTTTCTTCAGGAAGAACCTGATACAACACACTTTCCCGTATATGTGGTCAGCAGTTCTCCTAATTTCGGTAAACTTAAGGACTGCCAGAAATATTATGTTTAAGCTTTGGGTTGAACAAAATCGGAGGGATGTTCCTAAGTAGTGACAGCCCACTGTAAAACTAGCGAGATAGTTAATACTAGTGGGTGTGCCATTCACTTCAGCTGAAGATGTATAGACAAGTACATGGGTTGCCACAGGACTTGATATGAGCTGTGAGTAGCTATATCTGTGAGTAGCACCACACCATCATGCCGCGGGGACAAGCACGGTGTCACTCCCAAAACAATGATCTTTTCAGGCTGAAAGACAGATCACAAGAAGTTCCGATCGCAACCCTACATGTATGCTAAAACATGAAGGTTGAGTGAGCTCAATGAAGCTGCGAATTCACTTCTTCAGAGCTAACTCTATATCTTCCGTTTGGGATCATGAAGACTGGAAGTGAAGTTACATTGGCCACTTACTTTGGACACTGTAAGCCCATATAGGACCTAATTAAATCTTTAAATGTAGAAAAGTTACGGAAAACCAATTTAGACGTGTAAGGATTTTGGCAAATTTGTTGACAATGCATTAAAAATACATATGACAGGCTAATATCTTGAGTTTAATAACTATCCAATTATATCCCTATAGAAATACACAGTCAAAACTTTTTTTCTTCCGAATTCGGCAACCTTAATTCAAAAATTTCAGGCGGTATGTTACAGGGGGTTTACCCCTCTCAAATTTATTTTTCTTGTTATATCTTGTTTCATTAGGGTCCACTACATATTTTCAGGGGGCCCCAGAAAAAATTTTGAAATATCACACCCCCCTACTTCGCCTCATGGAATATGGCACCAGAAACGTAGATTATTTTCCCGTATTTCGGACAGCAGGGCCGTAACTATCGTAGTTCCGTGATGTTTTTTTTAAGGAGTAAGGTATAGGGTGTTATGACGAGAAGTAAATCGAAAACGGTCAAATGAATGATTTCTTGCCAGAAAGTAGAGACTCAGTAGTAGGAATTTGTAAGAGAGACTTCAGTTCACACACGGTCGAGTTAGATTGCCCTCATCGTTTCATCATGAATTTAATTTTCTACACCAATAGAGTAATCCTTCCCATCATTAGATTCAATTTCCGCTCCTGGATGATATGACCTCTTCAATGAAATTCAAAATCAAAGTGACGTTTGAATTCTTTCGCCGGCAAGCGATTATTATCTCGCGATCCTTCAATCAGATTGCGAGCACACTTCGAATTCATAATAGAATAATTTTCCCGGAATATTTCCCTCGATGGCAATGACCTGACCAAGCCATATTCCGTCTATTACACCCAGATAGTGACTCATACATAAAGATAAGGTCATGTTGCACAAACCTGCTGTATGTGACCTGTATACAACAACTAACAGCCTAACCCAAACATTGCAAATAGTCTACACATCTGGTGTCATTGGCTGTTGAGTGGCTCGAGGAGTTGGCCTAAAACCCAATACCAATACAGACTTTGATTACCATATTACCATTCATCTATTAAACCTACTCTAGTAGTCCTAAAAATATGGTATCATCAGTGAACATGTGGGAAAGACTACCATTTTGTACTTGGGGCTACTCCTGCTTAGGCAAGCCGGGGATGTGAGATCAACCCAGGCCCACAAAATGGCGACTCTTGCGTCACGTTTCCATGCAATATTTGTAAAGAGCCGTGTCATGGGATCATAGAGCTGTCCAGTGTGACGATTAATGAGTGGTACCATGTTCAGTGCATGGAATGAATAACTATCAATTATATGTTATAGGAAATTCCAACATATCCTTGGCACTTGTTGCAAATGTGGCATTCCAAATTTTAGTACGACGTCACTGTTTTCTTCCCAATGGTCCCTAGAAGACATCAAATATTTTTCAGTCTTGGCAGTATACGCTAGTGTGAGCGGACGAACACCCTTAGCACCATAGCGGCCGCACTCGCCTAGAGATACACAATAAGTTTTTATTGGGCGTAGCATCAATAAAACCTATTTTGTCAGGGTGAAAAAATTCCATTGGTTTGTCCTTGTGTGGATTGGTGTCTGTGGGGTTCTCTTGGTTTTGTGAATTTACAAAGCCTATTATGGATGGCTCTTCCCTAGGTACCCCATGTGCAATTCTATGGGTCGCGTGCCATTAGCCAATCACGATCCGCGTGTAGGGCAATCAATGCCTAGGTACTGTCCTTTCCCTTTCGCGGGCCTTTTCAATACCCTACCTTGTTTTGATACAAACCATGCCGAGCAAGCTCACTCTTTAAAATAGTTCGAAATATCTGTAGCGTTGATTAATAATCAGTCTCGTCGAAATGGGCCGTCGCAGAGGCAACCAAACGTAAGACAACGACTACCCTGACAAAACTTTACAAGAGGAATTCGCCTATTCGCCAAAACCGGTCTCATCAAGGGCAATGCAAACTGTAGAGCTCAACCTGATCAGACAAGCACTGGGCGTCACAGAATGTGTATGCAAAATTCGCAGTCTTGGTCGCATTCGGCCGTGGCCTCGTATGTTAATAGTAACGATTCAGGGTCCAGCGAGTGGCAGCGTTTCAGTAGCAGGTAGCAGGGCGTGTTGTAAGTAGATTTGCAAGCTCAAGTAGCATGGGATTCGATAATACGGCAGCGGTTATTAGTCGATCGCTAAGCCAAATATGTGCAATATTCAACAAGCTGCAGCTAAACCGTTCCCGCGGTTGCACAAGTTTAAGAGCTCTCTTCTCTTCTAATAGATCGTCGGTCGGGACTGTGAACAATGAAATCATTCAAGGCCAAGCAGATAACACTACCTAGTACAATCATTAATTTCGGGTCTTGGTAACGTCGTCAGCCGCTATGACTTGGAATATCCGGATTAGACGTTTGGCAGCAGTGGGAGTGAATAATCAATTTCAATTTCAAGGGCAGCAACCTTAAGCATGGGCCTAACCACCCTGGGAGCAATACAATGCCGATGTTGAACAATAGTTTTCAAGCCAGTCAACAATATTCTCAACAACTAGTGAACAATCAAGGCCCGTAGTCCTTGGCCAATTTGGTCAGTGGAATAATTCTACTAATGGCCAGTGCTGGGGGTCAGTGCTCCTTGTTTTTTGGATTTCAGATGAGCAGCAAGCGCCGGTGAGCAAACAATAAACAATATGGGACTGTTAGGCAAGGGCAATTAAACAATGGGTGTCACAATGAACCTTCAGGTTTTGGGATCCTTTAGGCAGTAATGTTCTCCAGAAACTAAGGGAAAAAATAGTTAAAGGTGAATTTTGTGGAGTTCGGCCAATTACTTGGATTTAGCTGATCAAGTCAGGGGCTGTACTTTTTCCATTAAGGGGCATTCGTGATCTACAACCTCGTCCCCCCCTCCCCTTAAATTTTAAATTATGAGTTTTAAAAAGTTGAGATTTTATATCACTAACCGTTAGCCTTATTATATCCATGTTGTGCCAAATATTACGTGAAAATTCGGTCGATATTTGTAGTAAAAATTCGAGATTTGGTATTTGCTGTCCGTAAACGGACGAAATTACAGTACGTGGCCGTGGTACCGTGGGAAACAAGCATTGCTCATACAAAACCGCAAGACGCGAATCACGACTCAAATTGTTGTGAAAGGTTTTTTCAAGGAATCTAAGCTACCGATGAATAAAACTTAAGGTGCTGGAATACGAAATGCACCTTTAGCTTGAATGAACAAGGTCAGTAACTTGTAAATTGTGAGTCCTAAAAACCGTGTAACTTCAATCATGCTTGGGACCAAGCTTTTTTTTATTTATTCAGCGGTTTTTCCTGAAATGCACAACACCCTCACCGTACGCATGAAATTGCTGTAAATGCCACCAATACCTGGTTAAACGGCGGCAGCGCGATATAGAGGTTTGGGGTGAGAGATTATGGACACCTTTCGTATCGCCAGCACCGTCAGCCTTCAGAGGTCAGGGCCGTCCATGACATGAGCTGTGACACTTTCATGTGGCGAGTCCTTCCCTCCGTTTTGTTTGCAGCACCAGTTTCGAAGGTGGGTCCCATGAAGCCTTTTCCTTTTTGCAACACCAAATCCTCAGTTCCCAGCTTCAGTAAAGGGCCCAGTGGGCGCGTAGGCTTTGCCTACCTGCATCAAGGAGTGTCGCTGTTTCAAATGCAATTCCAACGTAACATGTTCAAAATGCAAACGCAGCGGGACCATGGTGCGCCCAATGCACAAAAAAGCGTTTGCTTTTCGTTTTTGGCTTGGCCACCCTTATATGCATTGCCGCAAATATTCTTCCCCAATACGGTTGATACATCATTCCTTATCTTGAGTCATACCCTATTCGTAACTCAGCATTTTATTGCGTGGCGGATCACCTTTGGTTTTTAAATTGGGTTTATTCTGGTGACCGCTTCTGCCAGGATATGCTAAGAACCTAGAGTCCGTTTTAATAATCCTGATGCAGCTAGGATGAAGTTGGATAAAGAAATCAAACTGGGTATATTGCGGTCCATTCAGGGAAAGGCCTTTAACCAAATTTAATTATTTCACCTATTTGTATAATACCAAAGTTTCTGAAAGGGAAAATTAGGCTAATTCACAACTATCTCAAATCCGCAAGGGTAGTTCAATAAATGATGGCATTGACAGGGATTTATGTAGAGTCCAATATACCAAGTTTGATGTTGCAGTCAGTCTTGTAGCTTGTGTATGTAGGATGCTTGCATGGCAAAGGCTGACATCGAGTCACCTTTCGTTTGTCCTATCATCCTCATCCGGAGGATTTTCGCCTATTAGGGATGAAGTTGAAAATGATTCTTTGTGGATAAGGCCTTACCAATGGGAGCTTCGTGCTCCCCACCTTATTTGAGAATTCTCCAACCTTTCTCGAATGGTTGTTCGACAAGAAGCTAATTCTGATAACATTATCAGTATATGGATGACTACCTACCTATTCGTGATGTCGACGAATCTACTCCGGTCTCTTGCAAATTTCTTTGTTTATTGTTTTTTGAATGTGTATGTGCCATTCGGGTTGTCCCGCCGCATCCGATAAGTCAGGTGGGGCCTTCCACGAAATTGGTATTAGGATCTTGAACTAGATTCGGTCGACAGCTGTATCTCTGGTCCTTGGAGAGTTTAAGTTGCTATAAAACAAAAATCACTGGTGCTCAGTTGTTGATAAATCACTTTGCATGACGGTTCAGTCCTTAGTGGGTTCGTTTATCTCTTTAAATTGTTCGGGCAGTGCCACCAGATCGGGGCTTTCTGAGACTCTCATAGATTTGGCAGTTCGGGTGTTAAGGTGCGTGGGCCAAGATTAGGATAACCCGAAGCCTAAAATCCACGTGAGAATGTGTTTGTGTCTTGGATGATTATAATGGTTCTACGATTTTTTTCAGATCAATTTGGCTTGGACTCAGGATATTCAATTTTTCACAGAGGCAAGTGTGGGCAGTAGGTTTCGGTGGTTTTTAGGATGGCCAATGGTTCGTCAGAGCAATGCCTTCAAGGGCTTGGCCGATTTCTTCAACCCCATTCATGGCAGGGCTTGATTTTTTCCCCCTATAGTGGTTCCGTTGCCACTTTGGGCGAACCATTGATGGGGGAACTATCATTTTTTGCGGTGTGAACAATAAAGCAATGTAGTCGCATAGCAATCATTTTTAATCAAGACTTCCAAATGTAGAATTGGTGAAACTAGTGAAGGTTCCTGGTGTTGCCGTGTTACAAAAAAATAATAAGAATAACCTCGTTTAAGTGCACGTCATGTTCCAGGGATGACCAATATTATTGCTGACGCATTGTCACGTTTCCAGATTCCAGATATTTGGAAGGCTGCTCCAGGTGCAAGAAAGGAGCCAATGTGGTGCCAAACTTCCTGTGGAACCTCTAGAGAAGGAAATTGTAAGATTATGATAATTCACTTGCACAAAAGCACCCAGGTTCTTACCAAAAAGTGTTGACTTTTTGGTAGTTTTAGAAGTTAGTTCGGGCTTGGCTCCTCCTGGCCACATCTTCCACAATTGGGCAGCATACGTAGCTTACTTATCTCTTGAAGGTTTTTCAGCTCAACCATTGTGTTCCGCCTTTCGGTATTGCCTTTTTTCATAAAATTAATGGTGGTTTCGATCCAACAGATAATTTATCCAACAGGTTATTAAATTCATTCCTTTTCTGTGCATGAGTTTTTTCTTTTATTTTTCTTCGGTTTGTCTTTTTACTGCTTGTCTTTTTGCTTCAATTCTCAGGACCTTTGAGAACTTGTTGAGAAGTTGGAAACTTCCAACTTGAAGGTGCTGGTGAGACGTATGGAAGGGTGCGACGTGTCTCCCGTTTTGCAAGGCTTGCAATCGCTTCCGTCGGTACTTTTCACACGTGAAATCCTCGTCACAACTCTTATTCTTCATCTGGGTACCAATGACATTTTTGAGGACCCCTTGGGAGTTATTCGCAAACGCATTCGGGTGAAAACCTAATTGAGTTACGTAATTTGCTGGCTGCCGCAAAACAAGATTAAATCTGGTCGGATATCTGGCCGCGTCTATTTTAATTTATTTATGGTGAGGCAAGAAAGGAGCAGTGAAGATTGTTAGAATTAAGCTTAATAATTGCTCAAGGTTTCCGTGATCTAGATCACGTTTCAGTAGTTAAAAATTCTGACCTTTTCCCTCCATTTTGCCATGAATTCTATAGAAGGGATGCATTCATCTTTCTGATCAGGGCACCTTATGTTTATCAGCATAGAGATGCTTGGCATATTCTTAAGAACTTCCCATATGACTTGGTTTTCCCCTCCTGAGTACTAGTTTGCGCTCTCTCAGCTTCCTCATATCCTTTTCCAAAATTTTAGGGAAAAAAGGGGGGTTTCAGCAAGATTCCCCTTTAGCAGGCCCTTGTTTGGCAGTTTCCTTCTAATTTGGCTTACCTTTTTAATGTTATAGTTCAATCATATTGCTCTCATCACATTTTGTGGAGATAAATATGTGATGTTTCAAATATAGGGGGGGAGGGGGGGGGGGGGGGGGGGGGGTGTGGCTGCCTGGCCACCTCATAATTGCCAGAAATAGCTGTCTGGGATAGGGGTTGGTCTTTTAATGTAAAGAATGTTAAATGCGCTGATGCCCTGTATCTGTCTGCCGAAAAGTATTTAATTCTAATGCGATGATAGCAACCAGGTACATGTAATTGTTGTTACTGTACTCCAATCATTTTGATAGTTTATAAAACTGCCATGAGAGAGTTAGCTGATCCAGCATTAATTTGGAGGTGCATCTCCCGCACCATACAGTAGATCAACTCTATCTTGATTCAAACCATGAAATTTGGCTTTATACTTATGCCATAAAAATTTGCTATATTTAACGTCTGCATAACCTCATGCTTCTGCACATAAAATGATAACTTTGTGATGTCAACCGTGAAAATCTTAATTCCGCTATGATGTAGCTTGTCTGCGACCCCCCTGGGTGCCTGCCTTGGATAATACAAATTTTGATTCCAATGTGTAAAAATAAAAATGTTTTGTGTCTTTAGCCAATATTCTCTATGATTAACTGTCTGGCATAAACCCTGGATCCTCCTCCCCATGGAGACGGACTTCATTAATGACGTCATATGCCCCGCCCCTTTTTTGCCTATTGCTTTAAGTATGTCAAAATGGAATCCCAGAAAACATCATGTTGGTATCACATAAAGCCTGGAACAAGGATTGTCTTAAAGATACTTTTAATAGGTATCTTAGCATTGGGTCATCGGTCATTAAAGGTCCTTTTATATCGAATTTCACACCATTTGGTATCAATTCTCACCCGGCATCATCAATAAAGAGCAGTTCCGTAATCATGTCAAACAAATTTCGACCAGTGATTAAAAATGAAAATCATAAAATAACTTTCATATCAAGGTACATACTAATTCAGGTTCGTGAACAAATAGGCCTATTCAATTTCCCAATAATTGGTTGGATATTACAAAAAGTGACCTGCGCCGGCCGTATATTTCCCAAATGGCACTATTAAGCACTCGTACTACTTTTTTGATAACCCTAAATTCTCAAATTCCATCTGACATTCCGGAAACATTTCATTCATCGTGCTTGAATTGAAATCCATATGGTTTCTGGCAAAGAACCATGGTGCAAGTGCTTCCAAGCATTCTGTGTATAGCACGAAAGTCTTGGTGATAGCGAGTGCACATCAATATCACATCAAGCACTATATGATATCAGTATTGGAAGGTTGGGCTCTTTGTCATCATCTTTAGTCTTGTTCAAGATATCCCTTTTATGCACTGAAAGTCTGTAACATATTACATTCCTCAAAAGCCCAATACTCTTGTCTTTTCAATTGTATTTCCGAATGACAATGAAGACTGTAGCACTACACTGGTCGATGGTGAAATAATTTAGACCGTTAGCAGTTTCGTTAGTTAGACCTGTAACAGTTTCGATAAAGTGTCAGGTCTAATGGTATTTGGCCTCAGTTGTTACAAGGCCCGTTCCAGAAATCCTATCCAATATCTGGGTATCTTATAGGAACTCCTGACACAATCCTCGTTTGTATCCAACGTCATTGTGTTCATTAATGCAAATTGCCAGATACTTTTGAACAAATAATACAAGCTTTTTGGGACAGGAACGTCCAGTGGATTGAGTTTTCTTCTTTTTGACCATCATCTTGTGTACGTCTTTTTTGTATTAGTACTATTATTTTATTTTTTACTTGATATAATTATATGCATTTTATTTTTATTGAATTACATTTACCCTAAAACTCCATCTGTATCAATATGTTTTGATCTTGGAACTCAAAGCTATTAACTTTTAAAAATGTTATTATTTTTTTCAAAAATATATTTATTTTAATATTTATTTATTCATTTTTTTATTTTGTTTATTTTATTTTATTATTTGTTGTTGTGGTTTGTTGTTGTGGTTTGAAGGAACAAATTTAAGATAGAATGCCATGTGCCATTTGACATGATTTTGAAGACATTTTTTAGCTATTTCCCAAGTCCCTTGTCCCCACTGACCGGACTTGCTGAAAATCGGCAACCATCAACTTGGTACAAAGTTAACATTAACCATGTATTGACGTATTGTTATAAATCTCTGCAAGCATACTTCATGCTTTAATACGTAGTATTAAACTTCCACTAAAAACAACAGCTTTTCACAAAGATGTACCAACAAACCGCATACGTTGGGGGATTTATAGTTTTGGTGTTAATATACTGCAAAATTGACTAATAATACTAAATTAAACCAAAATCGACACTGTGGAATATGTAGGAATAAGGGTTCAAAGTTTGTACAAGGGTAAAAATTGGAATTGTTCGAATTAATATGGTATAGTTCGACAGTATCTGTGATTTATAGTTTAATCACAATAGGCACGTAACAGTTCAAGGTCACCCTGGGTAAAAATTCTCCAATTTGCTCCAAACTGGTTTTAAAATTTGTTCATTTGGTCACACTAGATAGTAAATTGTATATGGATTCTTTGTTTGACAGTTCAATATAGAATTAGAGTTATAGTTAGTGACCTCACATAGCTCCAGTCACATTTGCATTCTAATTATGTAACAACATATCATTATGTGGTGCAATCAGTATATTTTGGGCTCCTGTACCAGTAGACGAACAATTTGACATATTGTTTTTTATAACAAACGGATAAATCTAAAATTTTACCCCATTGTGACCTTGAACCTATTTTGCCTCATAACAGTTAAAGTACTACTTCCAGATAGGGAAACTATACCTGTTTAATCACTAAAAGGCGATGAACTTTTCGGCACATTTCGACCCTTTCAATATTTTCACCCTGTATAAACCTTGCCTCCATACATATTCTACTACTTTGATTTTGGTAAACTTTTGATATGTTATTTTTAAAGGTTTTCCCAATAAAATTCTGGAGAAATAGATTATATTATGTTGCAATTAGTTATAAGTCATTATGTTTACCTAATTTGACTGGCCTATCAATAACCTGAAAATAATTGCAAGTGAATATTAATTGTATAATTTAAATGCCAATTTATACAACCTCAAATTACGATTACTGTGCGTCATACTAATAAAAATTACGATTACTGTGCGTCATACTAATAATACAAGGGGCGTGGTTATGGACAATATTATTGCAGTAAAGTAGTTGTGGTGCTTCTCACATGCAATTTTCTCAACATAACCCATTGGAGTGACCAATGGGATAGCACATTTTGATTTTAACACTTTGACACCAAACCTTAACTATGGTTATCAGCCACAAAACTGGTCAATGGTATCGTATGACCTTCAATTACCCCAAACTGACCTCTACTTACTAAATATTCAAATATTTTGATCATTTTAGCACTCTACATGTCTCAAGCGTTAATATGGTACCAAACTTGATATGATTATGGAAAGTAATTATTTTAACATTACTACGAAATATGTATAAAAAAGAGGCGTGGCCTATGACGTCATTATTGTGGTCAAATTATTTGGGCACCCTTTACATACCCCAAGGAAGGTTTGTGCCAAGTTTCATGCTTTTGTCCAGAAGTGCACGATCTTGGTGAAAATTATGACTTATCTACTTCACTATTAATGGCTCTGTCAACAACAATGAAATATTCCCTGAGAAATACACTGTTATAAGGAAGGATCGTAAGGACTCATACGGAGGAGTGTTAATAGCTCTAAAAAATGATCTCGTATGTGCTCATAGACCTGATTTAGATGTTCATTGTGAGATTGTGTGGGCACAGTTACAAATACGATCAAGAACCCTAATATTGGGCTCATTCGGCTTGGTGGTTCTTCTTCTTGCGTATGAGGCAGCAGCTAAATGTGTTGTAAACGTTGGAGCCAACTCACTGTTGATTGGTTGGGGTCTGAGATATCTGTATCCACCGGCGGACGAAAGGTAGGGCACTCATCATTTGAGAATGTGATCCGCAGTCTGTGATGAAGAACCACATTGGCATGCTGGCGATGACCGCAGCCCCCATCGGTGCATATTGCTGTTGAAGCGACCGACTCCTGTGCGAATCCGGTTTAAGGTGACCCATTCCTTGCGTGGGAGATTGCTGCCAGGTGGTAGTTCTGTCTTAGGTGTAATAGAGAGTTGATCTGGTCTTGGAATGTCTAGCCAGACAGTATTCCATGTCTGTAAGATGTTGAATGGGGAACTGGAGAGTTTAGCAGCGTGTCGGCAGAAAGGTCGGCGAGAGCACAGTCTCTGTCTACCGAGTTGGTGTGATTCTTTGACAGTGTTATGCAGTAGGTGCTTGTTGTCCAGCAGGGCCTTATTCACTAGTTTGTGCGAGTGGTGCTCCCTCCGAAGTGCTGCAGGTGCAATACCTGAAAGCACTGGTAGAAATTCAGATGGAGTGGGGCGGAGGCAGCCATGCCAGTTATGGTTCTCAAGGTCTCGTTGAGTACCGTGTCCAGCTTCTTTGTGTGAGAGCTGTTGCACCATGCTGGGGCGGCATATTCAGCAGTGCTGTAGACCAGAGCCAAGGCAGTGGTGCGTAGGGTCGTTGGGCTGGCACCCCATGAAGATCAAGTAAGTCTGCACAGGAGGTTATTCCTCGAAGATACCTTGGCGCATACGGACTCGAGGTGCTGCCGGTAAGTAAGCTGCCGGTCAAGCTTCACTCCCAAGCAGGTTGGTGTAGGATTGTATGGCAGAGGCGCTCCATTGAGGTTGATTTGAAGCTGGCGATGAGCCTCTTTGGTGTTGAGGTGGAAGGCAGTAGCGGTGGTCTTGGCTTCGCTCAGCTTCAGTCTCCAGGTCTTGAGATATGCTGCAAGTAGGGCCATGTCTGTAGTAAGTGTGCTTTCTACTTCTGTCCAATTGCTGTCCGAGTGGAGGAGGGCAAGATCGTCGGCGTAGCCATATTGTCTAGATGTTGTTTGAGGTATATCGCTGATATACAAGTTGAACAGCATAGGAGCCAATACAGATCCTTGTGGTACACCGTTCCTCAGACGACGCAGACGACTACTCTGCCCATCACAATCTGAAAATTTCAGGAATTTTTCTGTAAGAATAAACAAACATAATTATGAACCAAGTGAGCCCATTATTATGTTTTGAGAATCTTCCGTCCTATATTACTATACACATGCTGGAAAACCAATAAAAACAACACTTCTCAATAATCTACGCTCTCTCGAAACTTTGGTGTCCAAATACTTCCAACACTTTGGATCAATCCCCCTTAATTTTAATTGAATTTTAAACAGAACGCATTCCTAATGCAG